>CM049850.1:18466773-19066773 GCA_027422415.1 Schizothorax lantsangensis | reverse complement strand
GTCAAAGATTCTGTTTTACAGTAACAAGCTTCTGATATCCACAAAAGGCCATTTTCTTGTTCTTGAGTTTCCTGCTAAAAGCGTAATAAATCGCTCTGAATGCTGTCATTTGTATTGATCTCTCTAAAGTGCCTGATGACCTGTCCTTCCTCACTACGAGGTGAGATTACAATCGCAATCATTTGAAACACCCATCAAGGAGCTTTAGGGTTTATACAACCGCCGATCTGTAAACTGTAACGGTAACAACTTAATATCAGCAACAAGACACTTCCCATAAAAAGCTCAAGCAACTACTAGCCATAGATATTCTCGTCTTGTGTGCTCATGTCTGTTTATTTATTGATGTGTGTATGTGGGTGTAATAGTTATTTTAAAGACTATTTTTTTTACAGCTAAATAAATAAGGTTCTTATGGATATAGTGAAACAAGAACGGTCTCATTTGTTCCTGTTTTGCTGTACATATACAGGTTTGTCTGAGGGAAAACTAAGTAACAGTGAATATCATATCTTGGTAGCAAAGCTTGTCAATAAGATGCCCTCATAAATATAGTAAAACTAACATGTGTGTGTATATTTAGGCTGATCTGTCTATCCATCTGTCTGGTTTCTTTCCATGTACTTCTCTGTCCAGCTGCTGTCTCTAGTAATTATCATGTCATTCACTAGCATGTTAAAGGTTAGACTAGAGGCAGAGATAAGCAAACCAATGAAATGTGTGATAACTAAACTGAAAGGGTAAACAACTTGAACCATCATAACTTGCAAGTCAGGGTCAATGATTGGTTATGTATTATAGATATTATGCGTTTCCTTAATCTAAACATGCTCCTTCCCCCACCGAATTAATCTCAGCAGGAGCAAATAACTAGAAATTGCAACAAAACATTGCATGAACCAGATAAAATAAGAAAAAGCAGCTAAAGGCTTGTGAAACTGTTTAGACTGTTAATGCAGTGCATATAATACGTAGTTCTTAAACTAATATACTGCGTACTTACAAGCTTTTAGTTGGAGAACTCGTGTTAGTGTACTATGCAGAGATTTCAGATATCACAGAAGAATGCTATCAAGAGTTACATTATATAAAGATGGATAAATACAGCTGAAAGGTTTTATACAATTAAAGGAGTATAAGTCTTACTTTGCGTTTGTTCTGTTCCAGTAAACACTGTGTCGCTCCGCAGACGCGTACCAGGCGCTGACGCTCACCGCGACGCACACCAGCCACAGAAAATCCATTGAGTCCGGGATATATGCTCTTCAAATTAATAGATACTAGTGCAATGGATTGTTTTGCACGTTGAAAACGTAAATATAAATGTGCACTTTAGCAGTGCGAGAGTCGCTGAAACACTGTGATTCGGTTTACTTGAATAACAGGTCTGTATGTCTCTAGCAGAAACTGTCGCGGTAAGCCTGGAGAAATGTGCGCTCAGTCCGCTTTATCAATCAGCTACATAAACCACGCCCCCAAACAACAAGGAGCCAATGAAAACAGGAAAGCTTTGTTTTTTGACACGCCTCTACGCACAGGCTTACAATGATTGAAGTGAACAGACCATGACAAATAAATCAGTGTTGTTTTAGTTTTATTAACATACTATTACAGTTTTTATTTATATTGTGAAATTTCATTTCGGTTACATTTTATTCATTTTGTTTAGTACTTTTTTTTTTTTTTTACTTTTTAGGTTTATTTATAGTAATTTTAGGGCTTCAACATTTCAATTAGTTGAAAAGGCAACATTTTTAATTACTGTTTAGTTGACGTTATTCATCAAATATTTATATTTTTGTGTATATATTATATTATATTATTTCAGCTAAAATAAATCAGTTTTTTTTTTTTTTTTTTTTTACAATAAAATGTATTATTCAATTGGAATACCTTCTTATATACCTTCCATGGACCACAAAACCAGTCATAAGGGTAATTTTTTTTTAAACTGAGGTTTATACATCATCTGAAAGCAGAATAAATAAGCTTTCCATTGATGTATGGTTTGTTTGGGTAGGATACCAACTACCGAGATACAACTATTTGAAAATCTGGAATTTAAGGGTGCAAAAAATGAAAATATTGAGAAAATCGCCATTAAAGTTGTCCAACTGAAGCTCTTAGCAAAGCATATTACTAATCAAAAATGAAGTTTTGATATACTTACGGTAGGAAATTTACAAAATATCTTCATGGATCTTTTTAATGATTTTTGGCATAAAAATGTTTGATCATTTTGACCCATACAATGTATTGTTGGCTATTGCTACAAATATACATGTGCGACTTATGACTAGTTTTGTGGTCCAGGGTCACATAAGTTATTCTAATCAAATAAATACATATTATTCCAATCTTATAAACTTTGATATACATAACACAAATTATATTTTTTGTTTTTATTATAAAGTAACTACATTTCTTATTTTTAGATGTTGTTTTATAAATGTTCTTTTAATTATTTTAAATGCTTTTTTTAAAAAAAGTTTTTCCTCAATACAAGCGTTGATTTCTATAGGTAAGATTTCTATAGGTTATATATAACCTGTTTACTGGATATTATAACCCTGTTCAGCATTAATCAAATCAGTATGACAGCAAGTTGAGTAATTTACCGTGGGCAGTCATTTTCAGTCAGTTATGAAATATTACATTTGGAAATTGCACATTGTGTAGAATGACAAACAAAGCAGGCTTTTCCTGGGTATCAATCATAAACTGTAATCCCTAAAATCCCCTTTTACACCTGATAACGCTATTATGACATCAACTCCAGTCATCAGGGCTTTTCCCCCTCGTCCCACCTCCACAGGGGCTCCCTGCTTCGCTCTAATCCAGGTCTGGCTACTCATCCTGGGGTCACAGCGCAGAGCAATAATCCTCACTTAGTCCAGGTCTTTTGACTTGAGGGTAGAAAGGTGAGCCGAGTGGAAAGCGTGTCTACCTGTGGACTATTTTGGGCTGGGCTAGGCAGGGCTGGGCAGGCTCATGCACGTTCCTTGTTGTTGAAGGCTTCAGTTTGGGACGATTAGTCAAGGCTGAGTGTGTATACATGAGTGAGGGTGCTTTTCTGTCTGCTTTGAGAGCAATGTGTCACCTTCACCAGGTGAGCAGGGACATTATGGATGTGTTTTAGACATTTTTTTGACTATTCAGTCTGAAAATTGCAGAATAAAGTATGCTTATGAGCTCCATCGGCGTAGGAGGTAGAGCTCGGAGCAAATGTTCAGGAACAGATCTGCCCACAGCAGGCTTCCCTTTACAGCCTGGCTTGGCATCATGCATAAGTCTATGACAGAAGCTGAAATTCCTCTCAGTTATTCTCTCTTTTCTTCGTTCTCGTACACACTGTCTTTTTTGTTCTCTCACTATCCCCCTACACAGTAGCCGTTGCTGTCTATAAAGTGTGGATAGATCTGTGTTGGAGTGTTTAGCATTTGTTGGGCCATACTGTCCACTTGTGTGTGAGAGTGTGTATATGCGTATGAATGTGAATGGGCAGTCATCCAGTGTTCTGAACAAAGGCCGCATTTGCACAATACAAAGTGATCAAGGTGTAAACGACTTCGCCATTCAGCCTGGAAACCCTGCATCCAGTACAACACAAATTCTCTAATGTCCTGTTAATGTTAGTGTGTAAAAGTTCTCCTTCATTGTTATTGCAGCATTCAGCAAATGCATGGCCTTCAGAGTCATTTAGCGAGGGGTGCTTTGAGGTAATCGCTTGCAGGATATCCCAACAAAGCATTTGTGTTGAAAAATGAGAAGAAGAAGGATAATTTAATAACAACACATTATGAAGTGCTATTTGGAGTTAATTTAGCATTTAAGCTGTCAAGTTTCTAATGCATATCCTCGTGGGCTCAAGAGATCTCATCTGTGCAACAAAGAAAATTATTCACAGCTTTGATTAGCTTCTAACTTCAGATGGGAATGATGAAATATCTCATGAAAAATGTATTTATTCCTCATCTTGAAACAAGCCCATAGCTGTTATCACGAGCTGAATGTGTCTCTATGGAACACTTACTTTGTTTGTTAGTTGCCTGACATGCAAAATTAGCTCCGCAGTTATGCAACAAAAGAAATGACAACAATAATAACACTGACAAACTTTGGTCAACCTTTATACGCTTCAAGCTGTGTCTGCCCTTCGGGCAACTGCAGACAAAATTTATATACACAGTGTTTTGGTTTCTAAGTCTCACCTGAGTGAATAATCACTAAGATATAATTACTTTTTTGCTAATAGCGTGCAACACTGCTTCTGAAACAGGGAAATGGTTGGAGTGGGTGGGATAATAAATCAAATATGGAAAAGATTGGTTTATGTGGTTAGATGAAAAAAAGGTGAAGAAGGAAGGGTGTAGAAGCCGTTGAGGGTTTGGTTGAAAATGGGAGTGGATCTCTGTTTTGTTGCGCCAAGATACACCCCGAGGCATATAGAGAACCTGCTGTTGCGAAACACTGAGAGGGAGAGATGGAAAGATGTATAAATGGGTTGAGTGAGAGAAAATGGAGAGAGAGAGAGAAATGGAAAGCAAAATAGATTTACTTTGAAAATTGCATAATATAAATGAACAAAGTGATGGATGACCTGGAGAACGGAGTAGGTGTTCATGTAGGAGAAAATCAACAGTTAGAGAACTAACTATTCAGAGTGCAAGAATAGAGAAAAGGAAAAAGCCTGTCACTCCCATATAGGGTCAGAAAACAGTTTTACCTATGCTGACTGCTGCTGCAAAGAAACTTTTCACAATCATTTGATGCTAGAAAATAATGTTCAAAAGTTTGGGGTTGGTAGAACTTTTTAATGCTTTTGAGTCCCTTAAGCTCACCAACGCTGCATTTATTTGATCAAAAATACTGTAATATTAGTGTATATTATTACAAATTAATTAATCTATTCCTGTGATGGAAAAGCTGAATTTTCAGGAGCCATTACTTCAGTCTTCAGTGTCACATGGTTGTGCTGCTAAATATTTTTGAGGTATCTGTAACACAATTTTCAAATTTTTTCGATGAATAAATTACAAATGTCTTTACTGTCACTTTTAATCAATTTAATACAGACTTTCTGGGAAATGTTTGTACATATATATTTTTATTCAGCTTTTTAAAAATCAAACTACTTTTTCACCTTAACATATTAATTATAAACATTTGCACAGTATTTATTCTGTATTATCTCTCCCTCTCACTTTTTCAGTTACAAATTATATTAATAACATGACAGTGTGAAATCCTTTTTTTTTTTCTTTACAAAATCCAACTTTTAGATTACATTCCAAATTTTCAATGTTGTCTCAGCCTTTTGGTCTTCAACTAATGTATGAAAAAGTCTTATTCATGCACATGGACAATGGAGAAACAGTTTTAAAATAAATCTGGCCAGTTGTATAGAAATCAAATCCTGTTTTCTATATGACCTCCATCTGAGGTCATCAATTAGAAACACCACAATCTGACCCCTTGGCACACATACACACTTCTGTCGCTCTATTTAACTCCCTGGTTGGTCTCATTGCGGCACACTCCGACAAGCTGTTCTCTTTTTGCGGATACAATAGGATGATCCCTCATTAACATACAGGTGGTCTGCATTGAGGGCTAGACTCTGGTTGAAGACAGTCCTCTACAATGGAGCTTCTGTTACTCCACAGGGGGCAAATAAATGACCAGGAATGTGTTCAAAAGCTGATGTTCACACACACTTGCACACTTCTGTTTTAACTCTTAAACACAAGCCAATTATTAACTGAACTATTCTCTGCACAGACGTTCGGTCAATTTCTCTGCTTCTCTCTAATCATTTCCCCCCGGCTCTTCTCCATGTGTCCTTTCTTGGGTTCTTGAAGCACTCTTTTAATGTTAATGATCTCATTCCTTTCATGATTCACTGATGTAGCTTGTTTAAGCCATTGCTCCTTTGCCTTGTTTATTTTAACCATATATCATTTCCTCTGTACCTATGCTTGAACTTCTCCTCTTCAAATGAATAAAAAGATTTGTTTTTGATCTAAAAGATCAAAAGACTGGCAATTAAATGTTACCCTCTCATTTTATTTATTTATTTAAAATTGCACAATTATTGTTGGTAAAAGTGTTTTCTTAGAACACTGGCAGAAATCATGGATTCAAAACCAAACGTATTAGATAATTTGCTTTAAAATGACAATTTGTCCATTACTCACATCATTTGCAACTCATATCACAAACGTTATTTTTGTTTGCATATTTTATCAAATTTTTGAAAATGATATGTCATTTGTAATTTTTTGAGGGGGCACCAATGGCAAATGAAACAACACATAATTTTTTTCTAATTAAAAGCTGTGACATCTTTGGTGTTTCAACACCGCATTTCTATTTTTCTGGCACATTTGTGTCAATTTAAGCATGTTTCTCTTGCTCTCTCTCAGTTTGCTTAAAGCCTCTCTAAATTTAGAGATGGTCAGAAAGCTTAGTGTTATGATTATGAATTTTCTTGTTTTGGTTATGCAAGCGCAAGCTTTATCATGAATGTGGACCATGTCAGGATTAAAAGCAACAGATGAAAGATTGGTCTATGTGCCAGACGGTTGCCACAGTTTCTCTTTATTTCTCTCTCTTTCTTCTTCAGCACCTCCTCCAACACACACGCACATGCACACACACAAGCACACACGCACACGCACACACACACACACACACACCGTCACCACCACCACCAGTAATTATCATCCATATCTGATCTCTGTTGTTTTTTTCCTTCGTTCATCAGGCGGCGTCTGTCAAGTTTCTATCTTTCCTCATTCTGTTCTTACTGAGCAGTTAGTTTGCTTTTTTGTTGCCTTTGTTGTCTTTCTTCAGTGACACTCACATAAACACACTCAGAATAGTGACTCGTGAGGTTGATTCTCAACCCATTATTTTTTCAATTAAAAAATACTGAACATATAATTTGTACATCTCAGATTGAAAAATTACAGATTGTTTAAACAAGGATATTCAATGTCCAGTCTCTACATTTCTTCACAGCAAACATCCAAACAACAACAACAACTTAAATGTTTCAGGAGCAAATATAACAAATGAATAAAATGAGCAATGTTGATCTTTGGAACATTCATTGTACATTTTCAAAATGAAAGCCATAACACCTTATATATATAAAAATGAATAACAGCCTAACTCCTAGTCAAACTTGATCGCTGCTTTGCTCAGTATATAGAACAAAACATAACAATGAAAAAAAGTCTTTCTTGTTAATAATCCTCTTCCTCAACAGCCATTCACAACAGTGTTGTGAAACTGGCTCTAAATGCATCTCTGTGCTGTTGTCATGACATTCTTGTTTTTGTCGGCAAGCGGCAGATACACTAAACTGAATACTGTTAATGCGGCTGTGATTCCTGGCTAAACAGATGTTGCCTTTGTAGTGCATTAAAATGCCTTTTCATGGTATATATGATGCTTTATGTCAACAAAACTTGCATGTTTATTATTTATATGTTTCATTTACGCTACTGTTGAAAAGTTTGGGGTTGGTAAGATTTTTTTAATGTTTTTGACTTATGCTCACAAAGGCTGCATTTATTTGGTAAAAAATACAATAAAAACAACAGTAGCCTACTGTGAAATGTTATTACAATTTAAAAACCTGCTTTCTATTTTAATATTTTTTTTTAAATGTAATTTATCTCTGTGATGGCAAAGCTGAATTTTTAGCAGCCATTACTCCAGTCTTCAGTGTCACATGATTCTTCAGAAATCATATGCTGATTTGCTGCTCAAGAAGCATTTCTTATTATTATCATCAACGCTAAAAACAGTTGTGCTGCTAACGGTGATACTTCAGATTCTTTTATAAATAAAAAGTTCAAAGAACAGCATTTATTTGAAATGGAAAACGTTTGTAATATTATAAATGTCTTCACAGTCACTTTTAATTTAATGCATCACTGCTGAATAAAAGTATTTTCTTTCAAAAAAAGAGTATATAATGAGCTCAAATATTTAAACAGTAAGAAAAAAAAAGTAATAAAACATATACACACAGACCGAGGAAACACAATCAGCTAGATCTACAGTCTAGATATACTGTGAAAAAAGTCTATACTGCATTGCACCACCAAGACTAAACTCTCTGTCAGTCTTCTGTCCTCAGGTCTCTTTGTCTCAGCATCTCTACATGTATTTGCACTCTATTCATCAGCAATGAAACACATATTCAAGGATCCCAGATGGGCTGATTTTATTGTGGAGGCGAGACACGATGGGTGACAATTTATACACACTCATGATCACACAACACTGTATGTGTATATTTGGCTTTCTGCGATGTTCAAACACAAGAACAGAAGATATAACAGGAACAAAAAGGCAGACACAGGGATGCTGGATCATCCTCCGAGCTGAAGTGCACTCATTGTTTAGAGAATCATCACCATGACTCAGACAAACACAAATGAATGTGCACTGACACACTTTTTTTTAAAACCATAAATGCTTGTGATTATGTTTCTGCGTTAAAATAGAAGTAGCATTGTCATACGGTTAGATGGCAGCATTACTGGAAAGCACACGCTGAATAGACAGAGTCAGAAATGATCATGTTCTAGGTTTGTTATTCCTGTCACAACAGATGCTTCCAAAGCTTTGTGCATTCAGGCTTCACAAACCAGCCTTAAAACTTGAATTAAAAATAATTAAATGATAATTAGTTACATTAAGGATCCATTTTCTTGTAGCGCATGGGAATTGCAGCACCGATGGCAAACACTTCTTGATTCTCAAAGCACAGTTATTATTAAATACACTTTAAACTTCATACATTTTAAATGCATACATCTAGATGCACTTCTGCTTTATGTGCAGTTGTAGATGCTGAGCTGAACTGTAAGTCAGGTGTTAAATGACTAAGGTTGATTTAAATGACCTGGTGGAGCTTTACACTTGCAATACGTCGCTTACATGGTGTGTTCATGAAAATGTGTATCATAAAAATACACACATTCCATAACAGTTGTAACGTGAGAGTATTCTGTAAATACATGCTCAAGAATGTTTGTCATATGCAGCTCATTCACAAATCTATCCATCTTAAGCCACTGAATTTAAAAGACTTATAGGACTGCCAAAGTGTTTAATCATGATTAATCATTTAAAAGGGAAAAGGGGGATTTTAAATGAAAGAAAACAAAATAATAGGCCTTTGTGTAATTATTAGGTTCAGGAATTTGTGTGGGTGACAAAGATCGTAAATTTATGCAGCGCTCTTTTCTCAGCTCACTACATCTCACAACAGTTTCTGTATTTGTCAAAGCCCACTCGGCAAGCAAACATGAAGCAAACTGCAATAATTCAATAATGAAACAACTTCATACACAATTTATGGACTAAACGTTTTGCTTTTGGCCTTTGGTCCTCCACTGATGTTCAAACTAATGATATTGAGTTATATTTCACACTCATGATCATTAATTTTCACCATCTAAGAATGTAGACTTTTTAAATAATGGCATTCACACGGAACACATTTATATGTTACGAAAACACAGGAAAGTGGAATGAGAAAAAAACACTGGAATGTCTTTACATGCATGTCTTTTAATTTCAGCGCAGTGTTTTTAGAGCACTGTGTCATGCGTTAAACATTGCATTGCAAAGAAATCCTCAAAAGCAGTGCAGTGGAATGAAAAAGAAACAGTGTTCTGCATGAACAGTCAAAGATTGTGATCAGTTTTAAATTTCACACAGACTATAACCGTTATTTAATTAAGCTGTATAAAATCAAAGACTATAGAATACCCTTAAATGGACTTTGATCAAATATAGTGCTGCTTTAATGCAATAAGAAATTAATATTGAGTAACTTACAGTTTAGGCACAATATTCATCACGCTGCTTTCTCTGTTTTGTTGAAAATAGTTCCAAACAAAGCCAAAGCAGAACAAACCATTATTTCGTCTCTGAGAAACACACTGTTTTATTTCTGAATAAATCAGGGGTTTAAATAAATTGGTTAAGTGAATGTTTTAAACGCTCACTCCTAAAAATAGTCACTTGTTGCCACCTACTGGCATAAAGATTTAACCTGCAGAAAAAGTCACCCATTCCCACCCCTCAGCTGTTAGAAATGCACAAAAATGAAAATAATGATACGAACAGACCCTGATGATTAGGAATTAGGTGATTAGGTGAATTAGACGATTTCCAAACAGTGATTTTTGCGCTATTGAAGTGCGCTATAGGAATGGAACGCTCCCAAATGCAAGCAACATTAATCTCTACATGAAATGCCCTTCGACAAGGCTGCTAGCAAAGAGTATATGCGATGGCCACTTCAAGAAAGTAAATTTACTGTTTATGATCATGTGACCCAGGGTGGTACGTCCTCGCGATTCATTTTAAAGCTAGATGGTTGGAGAATTTGAGTTTATTTATTATTGTAAGTAGTATAATTCAGGTTTTGTTTTGTTTTGATATATTACACACATTTTCTTCACGTATGAAAATATGTAATTTGTAGATTAGAAATGTGATTAATAGTATTCACCATAGCATTCCGGTTAAAGCTAAAATAGAAATGAAGCTGTCTTTCGTTGCTTCCTTAGCCAGTCATTTTCAAACAGACATATCATAAAACATGGTGCAATTATTATTATTTTTTTGTGAAAATGAAGGGCATTTGTAGAGGTTCCAAATGAATGTTTCAACAGGGTACATGCCATGGCCACTTCAAGGAAGTCCTTTTACAGTTTATGGTCATGTGAGCCAGGGCTGCGTTTCCCAAAAGCATCGTAAGCCTAAGTACATCGTAGGCCCATTGCCACCAATGGAGCTATGATCATCTTAGGGAAACGCAGCCCAGGTGAGTCCTCGCCAAGTGCTCCTTTCGCCAAGTGTGTTGTAAATGTCTAGACTGTGAGACACCAGTGCTCTGCTTCCTCTAAAGCCCCTACTTCAAACTGAGCAGGGCAAAGTGATGCTCACTTCCAACTGGAATCCAACACTCTTGGGAAAGCTGCTCGGCCAATCAAAATTGAGTACTATTACGGTAATTATTTATAATATCAAATTGAATAAATGTATTAAAAAGTTGAAAAAAATGACATCTGTAAACATTATTTCTATGCGTTAACACTGACAGCCCCAGTCATATTTCCTCTACTTTTTCTAAAAAAGTACACAAAATGTGTATTTTAATACATGGTGCAGATATAATTGTGTGAAAGTAAGTGATGCACTCAGTGTGTGTATTTCTACGTGTGAGAGAGAGGTAAAGAATAATTGTGTATTGCTCACCAGGCGCTGACCACACTAGCCTCAGTGGTCTAGTCATGGTTTCTCATGTCCTTTCTCCCTCCTTCTCTTTCACCTTTTCACCCGTCTCTCTCTTTCTCTTTCCTTGATTTCAGAGTATTTCTCTGTCTCATTGTGTATGGTAATTGCTAGATAACATTGTTGCAACACAGCATTTTCTGTTTTTTTGCAACTGACAGCTCTTTTTCATTGCTTTGGTATGATTTGTCTTGCTGATGCCTTGAATGTGAATTGAGCTGTGATTCTGCATGAAAAAGCAGCAGGTTCCATTTGTTAACATTCATTAATGCATTAAGTATCAATTTTGTTATACGGTTGTGTTGCTAGTGCGTTCGGATGTGCTGTGCGATTGTGTCGTGTTGTTTGTTTGGCTGGGTGTTTGGGACAGCCTGTGTTATTGGCAGCAGGAAGTGTGTGAAACTTGTTGCATAAGTGACACATAATTAACAAGAACTCGGCGTCTAACACTTACTCTGCCCGTGAAGGGCTCTCCCTCTGGCCATACACACACAAATACACATATATGCACCTGGTGCTGGATATTTAGGACGGTCTGTTCTGTATTATGGATCTTCCCACAGGACATAAACCAGAAACACAGATGATTGATATTATGAGCGCATGCAAGAGTGTGTGTGTGTGTATGTGTATGTATGTGTGATGCTTTGCTGCATATATGACTACAAAGAGACGTGTGGTTTTGTGAGAGAAAACAGTTGCAAGGGTGTAATTAGACTCAGTGACCTAGATGACGTCATCTCAAAGGTATTTTTTATAATTATAATTAGCATTTTGATTAGGGCTGTTAATTTATTGTGTTAATGTTGTGTGATTATTTAAAAAATCAAAAAAGCATATAATCACTTTTCCATTTATTATAATCTGGAAATACCACTTGCACATGATTAAAATGTTTTAAACTTCAAACCATTGCTTCCATTAGTCCTCTATCCATAATATTGTTTTCTCTTGTGGAAAATTCATCTTGTCTGAATCATATGCACAGATTAAGCATCACTTGCAAGCAAAAACAGCCCAAAACGGTTCCAAACAAATATGTCGGAGGATTTTGATGTGAGGGATGGACTTTTTCACTGTGTTATTATGTATTATGGACTTGTATTTTGGCCAGAAGTGACAGTTTAGAGTTAAAACACCTTATATTTAAAATAAGTAATACCCACACTAAAAGATGTTAATTGATAGACTGGATTATTGTGAAGTTTTTATCAGCTGTTTGAACTCTCATTCTGATAGAGTACATTTTCAGTAAATTCTCATTTTTGGGTGAACTATTCCTTTGAGGCTATCAATGTAATGTGAATGCAGGAATCTCAACATACACTTTAAACTATTTTTAAGTTGATGAATTGTTGAAGCGATGATTGGTGCAACATATATATTGAATGAAATCACAGTTTTATTAACAGTGTGTGCCCCTAGGTAATGACCAATGAGTAACTCATTAACAACCACATACACTCACCAGTTAGATTTTGCAGGACTGTTTTAAGCAGCATGTCAGCATGTAGTGCTCAGAACACAAGGTGCATGAGAAGAATTGTGCTGATTTTAAAAGGGATTATTGCTCTAATCTGTTGCTTACTGATGACTGTTACCTTTTCTACAGGAAATAACAGAACACTATGTGTTACATGGAAATAAACATTCATCATGACAAAACATGCATCACAAATCCTGAAAAACCTGTAATGAAATCTCTTATGAATCATTTTATTTTTATTGTCATATTAGGTATTGTCATTCTTTTTGGGGTTGAAAGGTCAAGGCACTGCAAAAATTACTTTCACATTTGTTTTTCTCTTAAAAAAAAACCAGTAAAAATATAAACATCCTTAAAACATCCCTGTATAATCTTACTGATATTTAACTGATTTGCCTTATAATGTCTTGTACACCATTTTGACTATTTATAACATAAATGTATATATTTTAATTTAAAATGTTTTTACACTTTTTAATGTGAGATGCTATTTTCATTTTTTTATTGTACATTATATATTACTGTATTTATATAGTGATTTTAAAGAGAATGACAGTTACCACAACCAAGTCCAATACAAATTTTCTTTTGGGGACAGTCATTTATGTTTCAGAATTTCAAAATGGGAAATTTCCTTGCTTGCTTAAATTTCATAAACAAAGAAACTAAACTGCATAATAATTTAAGACTTACTTAAGACCTACGATTTTGTGTCTCCAATAAAAATCTTTCAATGTTTAGACATTTTTACTGGACAATAGCAAAATTTGCTAAATAGGCTGAATTGGTCAGTGTTATGGCAGTATGTGTGTGCGTGTGTTTGTGGGTCAGCATGACTGAGTAGATTATGATCTCCATTACAGGACACACAGTGTGACGTTTGCCTGCGGGGATTGCTGTTTATTTAACCCAATTACAGGATTAGCTTGTCTACGCACTAGCCATCGATAACACTCACACCGGAAACTGGGGAGCAATTATGGGTTTAGAACAAAGAGCACATCCAGTGACCACAGCAGAGCCTCTCTGACTAGCCACATCATTGGCTACATAATGTGAGATCTGTGTATGATCTAAATTTAGATCTGTTTATTTTTCATAACGAATGATAGTAAAATTTAGCTAAATTTAGTTTTGCTAATTTCTCCCTATGAATCAAGACTATTTAAACATCATATAGGCTACATATGGATTTAAAATGTTTTTAACTTTTCAAGTTTTCAGTACAGCAAAGTGTTTAACTAAAGTCTAGTAAAGTAAGCCAGATTGCAGTAGTCTGCTGCATCCACAACAAACCAGCACTCAGAACTGACTTATGAGATAGATTTGAGCTTACCTTATTTGCATAATTCCTTAATTGACTCAGATGTCAAATTAATGCAGACAGTATGTGCAAATAAACATGGCTTTCAGTGGGCACAGTTTGTTCTTAGTGAATTCCCCCTCAGTCCTCAAATATGGAATATGTTCTGAGCAAATGTAACAAACATCTGGATGCATTTACTTGACAAACAAAGTTGCGGTCTTCTTTTTTGCTTGTGAGAAAAGCAGACGCAAAAATAAACATAATCTATATTTCCAAGACAAAACTGAACTGTTGTCATAAACTAATGATCCAGTTTGCCTTCGGTGTTTTAGCGAAACAAACTCTCATGTCATACAGTATCACATTGATTTTATTTGGGTCGTTAACATCATTAACATCAAGATTAAAGGTTTAAATATATTATGGATATATCTTTGGTCTTGTAAATAACCATCTTTTTTTTCATAATTTTCAATTACATTTTGCCTTCACAGTTTTTAAATGTTTTTGTGGTAATTTAAAAAAAAAATCCATGTAGCAAATGCTGTTTAAAATAGTTTTAGATGGAGCATAGCATGTCACATTGTCAACATTACATGTCAACTATCTAAAAAATATATGTTAACTACCTATTTGCATGAGGAATATGATTTGTAGATGGCACCCAATGCATTTCACTGTTGCATGTTCACAATACATTTTTCAAAAGTTTCTTGTTTGTTTAGCAAGTTGTAGTTTTGCGTGCTGCTAGAGATGTACTGTGACATGTTTTTGCTTTCATTTGCCTCGCTTTTCTTTCCTTCCAGTGTTTCCTCTATTCTGGGATGGTCCTAATTACAGTTCTCCTATGTGTGGCTGGACTTTGTGGCAGTACCATGAAGCCTCTCACTCGCTCTCACTGACTCATGCGCTCATTCAACCCTTCATTATGTCACTCCTCTGTATTTCTGATTTACATCCATTCACATCCTATTACTCCTCCACTAAAAAGGCTGATTTCTTTCCACACTTTCTCTCTCTCCTTTTCGATTGAGTTTGTTCAGCCTGACCACCCCTTCCAACCACATAAACCTGACATTAGCAGGCATTCACTGCTCCTGTTTATTCTGAGAATGTATTAAAGTAGTCAGTTTGTTAATGAGAGCCAGTGGCTCCTGCATAACTCACCACCTGCACAGGAATGAGTAGAAACCAATTTAAATTCAGCCTGTTGTCACAGACCAGCCAGGCTCCACCACCAATCCATCACAACGATCTCAGTCACCTGAGTACTAATTCAAGGCACCTTCACCTCATTGGCACCCAATCACCCCAGCACTACTTAAGCACACACCCCACTCCAGTCAGTTGTCCGATCTCGTCTATACGAAGTGGAATCTCATTACTCTTCGCTACTACTTACCTGATACTAACCTGTTTGTGTACTTACCTCATGTTCCGCTCCATCGTTGACTCCCTGGATCTCCATCGTCTGTTCCACTCCGTCGATCATCCAACCTCTCCTCCACCAGAATCCTGGGGTGTGTGCTGCTCATCTGCATCCACGAGTTCCTGGCAAGACAAAACCATATCAGTATATCCTTTCTCCATTGCATCGAGTGTCTAAGACTCTACTCACCTCCATCGACTGCTTACCCATTGCTGAATTCAATAAACATTACATGTTATTATAATCATCTGTGTCCTGTCTGCTTCCATAACACCTGTTTTCCTCAAAAACTTTAATTTTTTTTCGACTGAAGAAAGAAAGACATGATCATCTTGGTTGACATGGGAGTGAGTAAACTATCAGGAAATTTTCATTCTGGAAGTGAACTACTTTAAAATAATTGATAAACTGTTTCTACAAGTTTATGACTTTTTTTTATTTTAAACACATACACATTTGAATCCATTCAAGTGCGTGATGTCATCTGGGTTCAGTTGAGGTCCTTTGGCTCAGACATACACACACACACCAGCCAAACTAAAGAAATGGTGAATAATATGATAAGAACATAATAAAATATGTTCCATGGATAGAGACCAGGGCTGTTTACTCTGGTATATCTGCAGATTAAAGTGTGTGAATAAGTAATCAGAGATCACTGTAGCTTAACTTGTCTGGAGCAGCTCAACTAGGTCACACTCAGAAATGATTGAACCGTCCACACAACTGAATTACACACATGGATAACACTTCTGTAGAAACTTAATCAAGATCACATGACCCAACTCCATGCAGAGACACACACACACACACACACACACACACACACACACACTGAGGCACACACACACTTTCAGCTCAGACAAATCTGACCACACACACACCCAAACATACCCTCTCGTGACCGCCCAGACTGACTTTATCTGTGACCACACACACATCCACCCCTCTCCTGACCTGCCTGACACTCATTCATACCCTACAGCCAACTGCACTTCTAGCCGCGCCACGTTTTATACCAAACACGCTTCTGACCCCAACATGAGCTTATCATTCAGAAATGCTTCGATCATCTGTGCGTAATCCTCTGTCTGACCTGCCAAATGTCCAGCACACCCTATTCTGGCCTGAATCTACAAATCACAGATGACCAACATTGGCCCTGATTTCATAGTCCTGCCCAGTAATGAATAAGTGTCTCCTCCTGTCAGTCCAACCCAGATCTCCACCCAATCCCTGCAGAATTATAACTCAGTCTGAAAAGCATCTTAAACATACAAACACATAGAATAGAAAAACAATCAGCTTTTGGGTACATTCTTAAACATATTTAATCATTCCATTCCACACAAATAGTTTTTGGAGGATTCAAATGTTCCTCGCACTTTCTTTTTAAAAACTGTTCAGTGAAAGGCTTTTTTGGGGGTACCAAAATTGGTATCTATGGAATCAATGCGAAAACCACCTTTTGAAACCTTAGAAACCAGTTCAATAAAAAAAAAAAATACTGTAATAACATTTGGTTCCTGTAACAGTTCTAGCACATGCATTCTTCAGACAATGTGAAATGGAATGTTGTAAATAGTTTCCTGCAATACTAAATATTAAAGGAGACTATACTACATCTTTCATCCATTAACTTCAATTCATATGCATGCAAATGCTGATAGACCTGGAAACACAAGCTCATGGGAAGAAGTTTTGCATTTCACTGCATTTTAAAGTTCAAGTCTGGTAAACTCTGACCTGTGAATTTCTATCACATGAAGACATTTGTCCAAAAGACGATCGATACGTCAGGCTGCAGGTTTGTAGCATTTTGCTTGTAGCACCCTAAATCTACAGCGAAAAGCAGACAGTGCAACCAGTGTAGTCTGATAACAGAACTAATAATTCTTTCAAGTGGTCCTTTTTAGTGAATCAAAAACATACTACACAAACCGTGTAGTCTGACTCTAAAGCTTATGATTCTTCTGACTTGGTTCTTTTTAATGAATCAAACTCATACAACAAAACTCGTGAAGTCTGACTCTAAAGCTAATGATTCTTCTGAGTTGATTCTTTTTAATGAATCAAACAAATACAATAAAACTCGTGTAGTTTGACTCCAAAGCTAATGATTCTTCTGAGTTGATTCTTTTTAATGAATCAAACAAATACAATAAAACTCGTGTAGTTTGACACCAAAGCTAATGATTCTTCTGAGTTGGTTCTTTTTAGTGAATCAAACACATACAACACAACCAGTGTAACTTACAATGAACTAAGAGACTTAAATCAGTGTAGCATTTCTTTTTTGCAAATAGTTAATCCATAAAAGTACTAGAAGAATCGTTAATCATTCTTTTTAATTTTTGTGTTATAAAGTTATTTTATGATTAAAACTTTCAGTATATTTCCAGATGTAAATTAAATTTTGAATCCCTAATTTTCCTTGTAGACTTTTGGCACCCACTGCATGTGTTTATGTGCATGCGACGTTTAGCAGCAGGATTCGTGAAGATGATATGCAGCAGGGTTTCCAAAGATCATTTGTGCACAGAGTTCCTCATTTAAAGATTCACATTAAAAGCTCTATTACTCTCATTTTCACATTCATTATTCTCTGCATGTGGAGAATGCTCAGCAGGAGAGAGAATGAAAGAGAGAACAAGCGGGTCGAGGTTCAGGCCACGGGGGTGTTGGGTATTAATTAAGTCCAGCTCGTTACCGGCTCCTGGCAGTCTGGTTTGCTGCGACAAATCCAGAACAGCTGGGTCACATTATGGAAAACCGACCCCCTTTTTATTACAAGTCAACAGGAGCACAAATCCAAATATGTAAAGGTATTCATTCATGTGTATGTCTGCTTGCCTATACTAACCAGTTCCTTATTCACCCAATCAAGAAGGCAAAATTGGATGTCATGATCAATGTCCTGTGCAAAAATGCCTACGTGCATCTTGATGAACCTAACGTGTGTGTCTGTGAGCACGCTCTCAACTGCGATAAGGGTGGCTGACTGAGTAAAAGAAATTCCAGTGTAATTCCTTATCTCAGTCGAATGATGTATTCCATGTGTTTATGGCCTGAGGTGCACTTTACTATTTACACAGGAAGGACTTTTACCCCACTGTAAAACACTTGAGAGCACCTGCAGAGAGCCGAGAGCCAAAACATAACCATACACGGCCATGTTGCATCAGATTGAGTTGCCCTCAGACTTGACTTGCGATCACGTATCAAACATAGTTTCTTACACATGTTAGATGATGTGGCTGTGAGGACGATAAGACTAACCTTCATGCTTTAGACCCCCCTTTTTATCTGAAACCACAGGGCACCTCTGTTTGAGGACCTGGGACAACATTCCTGCCCCGTCTGTGCCCCCTCAGTCTTTCATTTATTAATCCAGGGATCGGCCAAGAGCACTTCAGGCATTAATGTTAAGTGGTTCAGTGAATATTAGCATGTTAGCAAGTGTGCCCCTTAAATGATTCAGTTAAAGTTATACAAGAGCACAGAGTGTTAGAGTTTGAAAACTATAAACTCCAGGAAGGGTGTTACGATATCCCATAAATCCATGCTCATTCTTCCATAGTTCCTCTTTTCCTCAGCGGGCTGCTGTTTATTGTTCTTGTTTTTGGTAAACAGTTTGCTAGCATAAATTTTACCACAGGATAAAAGTCATTAGTGTTTGTGTTAATGTTCACAACGTTCTCATTTATCACAAATAACTTTTTGTTTAGCAGCAGCATTTGGGTATGATTGATGATTTGCAGAGAAATGATTCTTATTTGATTCACTGTGACATTCGAGGACAAATTAGTTTCTGGAAATGTATGCAAATAGCTGTATGTGGGATTGTAAGTTACCTCGCTGGATGCAAGGACATGACTTCTGTAAAAGATTTGCCAGCCGGTGGGACTTCAGAGGGTTATGAATATATTTTGATGAAGAATTAGAGTGACGTGGGTGACGTGACAGTTGAACTGCTGCACAGCATCTCATTCATGGCAATTCATTATACAAATTCAAAAAGGCAGCATGTATACACACAGCTTGTTCTCTATGACAAAGGTTTTGTGCGAATGTGTGTTTATAGCTACAAATGGAGTGTTTGGTTTTGCACATGTCTCTGTTTGTGTGTGTGTTTACATGATGTCACTCAATTTGTATTGTGGGTTTTGGTCATGGTCTTGTGTGATATAAAACAATAGGACTCTCAAATTAAAACCAGACAGTAAATATATTAACTTCAGCATATGCCATTGAGTATCAATTAAAAACCAGCAGTGGAAAAACTGAGAGGACTAGGGCTAAAGAGAGATCACGAGGGATAAAGAAACATGCAAAGAAAGAGAAAATAAAAAGGACACTAATAACAAGTAAAATGAAGAGCAGATCTTTTGATGCACATTGACATTTACTCAAAAATTGATTTATTTTTTATTTTTTTACAATTTCACAATTTAATTTCATGGTGTGCAATCTATTTAATTTTGATAAATGAAAGTTTACTTGATTTATTTGCGCTGGGACTGCATGTATCATTTTTTGTTGGCCTTCTCTGTATTTATTTCAGTGGCATTTTATTTCAATTTAGAATTGTATTTTATTTAAATTTCTCGTTGTATGCTAGAAAAAAATGATTTCAGTGTTTTTTAACATCATGTATTTATTTCTATTTAGTTTTTATTTTATTTTATTTAAATTTCTCATTGTATGCCAGAAAAAACTGAACATCCGATTTCAGTGTTTTTAACATTGTGTATTTGTATGAAATGTATTCAATTTTGTTTTTATTTTATTTGTTGTATGGCAGAAAAAAAAGAATGTTCGGTAACTTAATTTAATGTAATTTTCAAAAATAATTAATCATAATTTTACGTACTTGCAAACATAAATATAAATGTGAAAAGAAAAATAAATAAACCTACAAGCAAAGAAAATAAAATAAAATTAACATTAAAGACAGCTTTATTAAATAATAAACAAAATATTTTAATGTTTATAAAATAATTTAAAAGTAAAAATTTTAATTTTTGGAAAACAATGTTTAATTTTTTTAATGTATGGAAAATAATTAAAAAAATCTTCAAAATATTTATTTTTTATGCAAGATCTCAGTAATTGCTAGCATCTTATTAAGTTTGCATACTATAAATAACCTCTCAAAGGGAGGGAGGTAAAAATATCAGCTATATTAATGACATCACCTGTAACGTTCAACGACACAGGGATGTTCTCTCCATAACTGCATAAATGTTGTCAAACCTTTGTTTACCTAGAGTGACTAAACGCTGGAATACCCTCCATAAATAGCCCTCAGTAACTCAAGTGCTGCCGAAGGGAAAAGCCCTACATTCAATGCAATGCTAGCAACGTGATAATATTTTGAGCACAGGGAGTGTCATATCTCAGTCTCTGCTTAAGCAACAAGGTCATTGATTTCTACACATCTTTTGTTATGCTTATTCATCATCAGCCGCATGATGGACCTTTTAAATTCCTTTAATTGTCTTTGTGTTTCAATTGTTTTCATGAGCAACGTAGGGTTCGTGTGTTCACGCACACACATAAAAAAAGGAAAACACACATACAGTAAGCCTTCCTGGTTTGTAGGCTGTTTATCAAATTCCACAAATGACTCATAACTAATGTTGATTGCAAAGCATCACAGATTACAATATGTTATTCTCAGACCTGGGTCAATGTTGCTAGATAATTTTATCTCCTCGCGAGTAGTCAAGTGCTTTCGCTTCTCATAAATCTTGTTAAAGGCAAATAAAACTATTATTCAAGCTCCACAGTAGTTTCTCTGTTTCCCAGAGTCTTTTGAAGGGTGGTGTGATGTTTGTGAACTCTTTGCGATCTGACATCACTGACATTGCAAAGGAGTGTGTGTGTGTGTGTGAGTGTGTGTTTAACAATCAGACAATCAGCCTCTGTGACTGTGAGAACTCAAGGGCAGAAACACAGAGATGTATGGATGAATGAAAGGGGCCGGTTGGGAGGAAAAACAGCTGTCAGAGTGAACAAGTGCATCCGTCCCTTTGAGGAAATGTGAATGATATGAAATTGATTAAAAAGGAAATAACTCTGCCCTACTTTGAATATGCTTGTATGTTTGAGGGCCGTCTGATGGTTGAGATTATGGCGTATGTCCCAGTGACTGAGCGAATTTAAGCTGTTATCTGCTCTGTTTTATTTTGTGACCCTGTTCTATCATTTTAATATTGGTGTCATACATAAAACGTAATGTGAAAAGAGACTAGAAATAAACAAACACACTAGACGGCCGATCTGAGAACCCTGTGATCCGAACCTTGACCTTGTCCCCCTCCCCCTGTGTCTTTCTGTTGATCTGTCCATCTCTGTATCACGCTCTGTCTCCTCGCTCAATGGATTGAATATGCTCTTTTAAAGCGAGGTTATATAAGTGCTGTGTTTGTTAGTCGGTCCGGCTGGTCAGGTCACAGTGAAGTGCAGAGGATTGAGCTCTTCAAACTCTTTTTCCAAGTAATTGTGATAAGAAATGTTCAAATTAAATTCCTAAAGGTTTAAAATCTCTGTCTGATGGTAAATCGTGGGAACATTTAGGGTCTTGTTTTGGAATATGTTTGTTTATCTGTGTGTGTGTGTGTGTGGGAGACTGAGAGAGAGAGACTGCAACTGTGTGTGAGTTTTTGCTTTTCATTACCTCTAGTTTCGTCAGTCTTTAAAGGGCAGAGGGGCTTTGTGAGACCCCATTCTGAGTCCTCTGATGAATGTGTTTTTATAATAGTAAACCTCTAATTGGCAACTCTAATGTCAGCTTTCCCCTGATTCCTGGTGGTATGAGAACTGCTTCAGACTGAAGATAATTAGGTGTTTCTTCAACTATGGAGACTTCTGGCCCTGTGGACTAGAAAATAAACTCTTAAACACACTTTTCACTCTCACTAGTTTATTTAATTTGTCCACTTTTATGTCTATGGAATTCTGCCATTTTTGTTATGCACATTTCCTTTCTTCCACATCTTAAAATCCTCATGAAATCAAAATCGACTCTATTTACTTTGTTAGCGCACATTACTAGACTTGAGGTGAACAATTAATCTGTGCAAGTTAATTGTAATCTTTAATCAAAATCTCAACATTTACTTTCGCTCTGGAATGGCATTCCTTCTCTGATGATGTCAGTTTGATGGCTTGGGCAATATCAGCCCGATCTCACGGCAATTCGTACGTATTTTACAAGGTGGCTAATTCGTACGAATTCGTACGACCTCACTCGTACAAATTCATACGATTTTTGCTAAATCGTACGTATTTTACCAGTTGCCAATTCGTATGAATTAGTACGAATGACCTACACCTAACCCCGCCCCTAAACCTACCCGTCAGTGGGGTTTAGACAAATCGTACGTGTGAGGTCGTACGAATTCGTACGAATTAGCCACCTCGTAAAATACGTACGAATTGCCGTGAGATAGCGTTGGCAATATCTTTAATTACGTTAGTTTGCTATGAGTGAGAGATGGAGAGAAGGAGGAGAACTAAAATAAAAACCGCCCTCTATTTAATATTCCATTTCAGTTTGAAATACGTCACTATACTGAAATAAAGTCAGCAACAACTTCCGGTTCACTCGGACTTAAATTGCATTTCAAAAATGAAAATTCTGTCATTAATTACTCACCCTCATGTCGTTCCAAACCCGAGCTTCGTTCATCTTCAGAACACATATTCAGATATTTTTGATGAAATCTGAGAGCTTTCTGACCCTCCATAGACAGCAAGGGTCCTACCACGGTCAAGGCACAGAAACGTAGTAAAGACATTGTTAAAATAGTCCATGTGACATCTGTAGTTCAACCGTAATTTTGCAAAAGCTACGAGAATACTTTTTGTGCGCAAAGATAACAAAAATAATGACTTTATTTAACAATTCTTCTCCTCCGTGTAACCGTAGGTGCCATTATGGAGAGTACCACGATGCATGCGTGTGGTGCTGCTGACGTAGAACACACATGCGCTGCACTTGTTTACGAGCAGATGAAAGCACAGGCATGCGTCATGGTACTCTCCATAATGACACCTAGTGTCAGGGAATGAGAACTCAGAATCCAGTTGCAAGTGGAGTGACGTTTATTTGACAAACAGTGAAAAATGAAGCACGGTGAGTAGCTAGAAGGTCTCAAGCAGACGAGCAGATCTCCAAGGCACGGAGACTGCGAAGCACTGACCCGATCCAAAACAGCAGGAGTCCGAGGCAGGAAACAAACAGGAGACAGAGAACTGGAGAGACAAACTGGCATGAGCAAACAACGATCTGACAACATGCACAGCAAACGCGAACCAGATAAAGGCAGTGGATAACGCACAACAGGTGCGACCGTGCTGATTAGCTCATCAGCACCGAGGTTGCCGGAGCAACGCTGACAAGCAATCAGACTAGGGTTGGGTATCGTTTGGGTTTTTTTCGATACCGGTGCCAAATCGATACTTTTAAAACGGTGCCGGTGCCTAAACGGTGCCTGAACCGATACTTATATATATATATATATATCATGTATATACACATATACACATATGCACACACACACACACACTCACACATACTGTATATGGAACTAATGAAGCTCCAGGAAATCCCCAATATGGACAAAGGCATTGATATTCCTGTAACTGAGTAAACAAGATATAAACGTTTTGAATGATAAAACAAATACATTAAACACTCGACTACGACAATATATAGCTTGTCTGTGTTATTCAAGCCATCTCTGGTATTTTCATAATAATTAAGTATATTTAAAATCCATTGCTAATCAATGCATTAGTAGCCTATGGAACATATTTTCTGCCTCATTCTGTGACAAGAAGCTATCAGATCACAAAAGGAAGCATTTAACAGTTGTTGTGGACTAAAAAGGTTATAATGTTCTCTTTTGTTGGTTTAAACGGGTTTAAAAACGCGAATACAAGAGAATTTTAGCTTTAGGCATTTTAATTAAAGCTAGGGCTGGGCGGTATATAGAGTTTGTACTATATATCGATATATTCTTTATAATCGATACGTTATTATGAAGCAATACAGTTAATATTGATATACAGTAGTGTGATACGAGCGCATCTGATAAAATATCTAGGGAGGACACAGACTAAACTGCTGCGGAGAAAGTGCATAATACAATTTGTTCTAAACATGTGACAAGCTTTATATGAAGGGCTATAAAAAAAACTCGTAAGATACAGTAGCCTATAGTTTATAGTTTCAGTTTAAAGCGGCTCGCGCTCTCCCCGTCAGATGCTCTGACAGAAAGACTGCGTGTGCCGCTGACAGAGATGCTTCTCGCGCTGTTTAATGTGTTTGCTGTTTTCCGTAATGCATAACTTACAATTCACAGGTATATTCTCCATCTGTAAATGTTAGAGATCCATGGAAATATTTCCATTTTGCTGTCAGAAGTGCGTGAGCTTTTGCTTTGCGATTCTCTGCTAAACTTCACAGACTTCATTTAGAATGAGCGCCGCCGCGCGCGTGCGCGCCAAACAGACGGCGCGCAATGAAATAGGAGTGCAATAACTCTGACTATATACATTTTGCTGAAATATTTGTAGTTGTAGCCTGTGATGCTTCTTACGTGCGTTTCGGAGAAACAAAGGACAAATATTTTAATCGATCGCTCAGGCATGGCACCGAAATGAGGCACCGAAATCTGCGTTCTGATTCGGTTCTAGTACATACCGGTTACATAGGTACCGGTGCCATATTGGTACCGGGTTTCGGTACCCAACCCTAAATCAGACAGGTGACAACATGCAGACACACAGAATGAACACACAGATCCGTGAACCGTGACAGTACCCCTCCCCCTAGGAGCGCCTCCTGGCGCTTCCAGGGGAACTTACCTGGCGATTGTAATCATCAATAAGTGAATGATCCAATATGTCTCTAGCAGGAACCCAACTCCTCTCCTCCGGACCGTAACCCTCCCAGTCCACCAGGTACTGAAATCCGCGTCCCCTCCGCCTTGAGTCCAGAATACGTTTTACCGAATAAGCAAGTTCCCCATCTACGAGTCGCGGCGGTGGGGGAACTGGGGCCGGCGGATTAATGGTAGAATGAAAAACTGGCTTTAATTTGGAAATATGGAAGACGGAATGAATTCTCCTGTACGCTGGAGGAAGTTTAAGGCGAACTGCCACCGGACTAATAATCTTGGTGACAGTAAAAGGGCCAATGAATTTAGGAGCAAGCTTATTACAGACGGTACGGAGAGGAATGTTCTTAGATGAAAGCCACACTTTTTGACCAACGACGTAGACGGGAGGCTTTGACCGGTGGCGATCGGCCTGGGCCTTGGTGCGTGACCCCACCTGGAGGATAGACTCTCTAGCCCTCCTCCAGGTGCGGCGGCACCTCTGGACAAAGGCGTGGGCAGAGGGGACCGCGACTTCGGATTCCATACTCTGAAAAATAGGTGGCTGGTAACCTAAGCTACACTCAAATGGAGACAGGCCCGTAGACGACACTGGTAAAGAATTGTGTGCGTACTCCACCCATGAAAGTTGCTGACTCCAAGAGGAAGGGTTCTGAGACACCAAACACCGCATCACACGTTCTAAATCTTGGTTGGCCCTCTCTGTCTGACCATTACTCTGGGGATGATAACCAGAAGAAAGACTAACAGTCGCCCCTATCAAGTGACAAAATTCCTTCCAAAATTTGGAGATAAACTGAGGCCCCCTGTCAGAAACCACGTCCATCGGGAGGCCATGAATACGAAAAACGTGGTCAATGACAGCAACCGCTGTTTCTCTGGCTGAGGGTATTTTGGGCAGAGGGATAAAATGAGTTGCCTTCGAGAACCGGTCCACCACGGTCAAAACTACCGTGTTACCCTGGGAGGGCGGGAGTCCCGTAACAAAATCTAGCGAAATATGGACCAGGGTCTCGAAGGAACTGACAGCGGTTGAAGGAGTCCAGCAGGGGGCCGATTGGAAGTCTTAGAAATAGCACAGACTGAACAGGCCAAAACAAAAAGTTGAATGTCACGGGCCATAGATTGCCACCAGAACCGTTGTTTAACAAGAAAAATAGTACGACTAACCCCTGGATGACAAGCTACCTTGGAACAATGACCCCAACGGATGACATCGGACCGTAAATTCTCTGGCACAAACAAACGACTTGGTGGGCATCCAGGTGGAGGTGTTACCCCTTGTAAGGCCGTACGGACCTTCGATTCGATCTCCCAAGTCACCGCAAAAACCACAATTTTCTTGGGCAAGATGAGCTCGGGAGACAACGGGCGCTCAGATTGGTCAAAAATGCGGGACAACGCATCAGGTTTAATGTTTTTAGAACCTGGACGGTAAGAAATGGAAAAATGAAAGCGACCGAAAAATAAAGCCCACCGAGCCTGCCTAGAGTTTAACCTTTTAGCAGACCTGATGTATTCAAGGTTCTTATGGTCTGTCCAGACTATAAAAGGTTCCCCCGAACCTTCCAACCAATGACGCCATTCTTCCAAGGCGAGCTTGACTGCCAGCAACTCTCTATTACCAATGTCGTAATTGCGTTCGGCAGGTGATAAGCGGTGAGAAAAATACGCGCAAGGATGCATCTTGCCGTCCGAGGAAGAGCGCTGGGAAAGAACCGCGCCAACCCCCACCTCTGACGCGTCGACCTCCACCACAAACTGACGAGAGGAATCAGGGGCAACAAGAATTGGAGCTGAAACAAAGCAACTCTTTAGTTTGGAAAACGCAGCTTCAGCCGAGCTAGACCACCTGAACGTCGTTTTGGTGGAGGTCAAGGCAGTCAAAGGGGCGGCTAGCTGGCTGTAATTGCGAATAAAACGCCGGTAAAAATTGGCAAAGCCCAGGAACCTCTGCAGGGCCTTGCGGGAATCTGGGGTTGGCCAATCTACCACAGCCTGAACTTTGTCGGGGTCCATGCGCATTCCCTCGGACGACACAATGTAACCTAAAAAAGGAACCGACTGTGCGTGAAAAACGCATTTCTCCGCCTTGACAAAAAGCCCATTCTCTAGCAGCCTCTGAAGCACTACCCTGACGTGCTGAACATGTTCCTGGAGAGATCGAGAAAAAAATCAATATGTCATCCAGGTAGACATATATAAATTGATCGACCATGTCTCTCAGCACATCATTGACCAGTGCCTGGAAGACCGCGGGAGCGTTGGATAACCCAAACGGCATAACCAGATACTCAAAGTGCCCCCTGGGGGTATTAAAAGCGGTCTTCCATTCATCCCCCTCCCTTATGCGAACCAAATAATAGGCATTACGAAGATCCAACTTTGTGAAAAAGGAAGCACCCTGAGGACTCTCAAAGGCTGAAGACATCAACGGCAAAGGATACGTATTCTTTACCGTGATGTTGTTCAACCCTCGATAGTCAATACAAGGACGAAGGGAACCATCCTTCTTTTCCACAAAGAAGAACCCCGCACCTGCAGGAGAAGAGGAAGGACGGATGATCTTGGCTGCCAGAGAATCAGAAATATATTTCTCCATGGCCTCCCTTTCAGGAGTGGAAAGCGAGTATAACCTGCCCTTAGGCGGAGACATACCTGACAATAACTCTATCGCACAGTCATAAGGACGATGCGGAGGAAGAGAAGCAGCCCGAGACTTACTGAACACTCCCTTCAGGTCAAGATACTCAGCGGGCACGTTAGACAGATCCATATGTTCATCCTGTAACACAGAACAAGACACAGAAGAACATGCAGACAACAAACACGAAGCATGACAAAATTCACTCCAGGAAGAAACAGTGTTCTGGCGCCAGTTTATGTTGGGATTGTGGCGTGAGAGCCAGGGGTGCCCCAAGACCACAGGAGCTAAAGGGGAGTCAGTCAAGAGGAAGGAAATGGTCTCAGTGTGGTTGCCAGAAGTGATGAGACTCACCGACTCAGTGACATGGGTGACGGGTGGGAGAGACTGACCGCAGAGAGCACTGACAAAAATGGGCGGGTTGAGCGGAACCACAGGAACTCCAAATTGAAGCGCAGTCTTGTGATCCAAAAAATTGCCCTCCGCTCCAGAATCAATTAAGGCTTTACACGTGAATGCAGCACGATCCACCAGTAATTGAACAGGGAGAAGAGTAGCAGCAGAAGAGGATTTCTCGAAGGCGACTCCACCCGTCAGTAACCTCTTATCTACTGGCGGGCTTTGGCTTTTACCGGGCACTGCGCCGCAATGTGACCCGCAGCACCGCAGTATAAACATAGTCCCTGGTTTCTGCGTCTCTCCTTCTCCTCCCGTGAAAGATGAGCTCTGCCCACCTGCATGGGTTCAGAATCGAAAACATGACCGACCGTACCCGTAGCCATACCGGAGAATTGGTCTTCAGTATTAACAACCGGCATCTGTAGAGCTCGTTGACCACGGCGTTGCAATCTAGCGTCCACTCGGATCGCCAGATCAATCAACCCGTCAAGAGAGGTAGGTAATTCTTGAGTATAGATTTCATTTATAATACGGTCGGCCAACCCATGCCTAAACATGTCCCACTGAGCTTCATAGTTCCACTTACATTCCGCCGCCAAAGTGCGAAATTCGATGGAGTAATCCGTCACCGATCGATTTCCTTGACGTAACTCAGCCAATTCCCGCGCCGCCTCCCTGCCAGATGCAGCCCGATCGAACACCTTCTTGAGTTCTCCCGAGAAGGACTGGAATGAAGAACAACAATGGTGCTTCTGTTCCCACACCGTCGTTCCCCAGAGAGCTGCTCGTCCAGTTAACAGAGTGATCACAAAAGCCACTTTGGACTCTTCTGTGGGAAAAGACGAAGGCTGGAGAGCGATGTGAAGAGAACATGTAGCCAGAAATGAACGACATAACAGGGGCTCACCGGAGTAGACCACTGGAGGCGGTAGACGGGGCTCGGCGCGTCGGCTGGTATAATCCACAGATGGAACAGTCGAGGGATTGAGCGCAGTGGGCTGTTGAGTAGATTCTATTTTAAACTGTCGGAACTGAGTGGTTAACTCCGAGACCTGTGTTACCAGTGCCTGAACGGCACGACCGGTAGCCATGATCTGTTCCTCTTGCTGTTCCATACGAATATTGCTGCTGGTAAGAATGTCTCTCAGTTCTGAGGCACTTGCTGGATCCATCCTTGGTCAGATCGTTCTGTCAGGGAATGAGAACTCAGAATCCAGTTGCAAGTGGAGTGACGTTTATTTGACAAACAGTGAAAAATGAAGCACGGTGAGTAGCTAGAAGGTCTCAAGCAGACGAGCAGATCTCCAAGGCACGGAGACTGCGAAGCACTGACCCGATCCAAAACAGCAGGAGTCCGAGGCAGGAAACAAACAGGAGACAGAGAACTGGAGAGACAAACTGGCATGAGCAAACAACAATCTGACAACATGCACAGCAAACGCGAACCAGATAAAGGCAGTGGATAACGCACAACAGGTGCGACCGTGCTGATTAGCTCATCAGCACCGAGGTTGCCGGAGCAACGCTGACAAGCAATCAGACAGGTGACAACATGCAGACACACAGAATGAACACACAGATCCGTGAACCGTGACACCTAGGGTGACACGGAGGAGAACAAATTGTTGAATAAACTCGTTATTTTTGTTTTCTTTGCACACAAAAAGTATTCTTGTAGCTTCATAAAATTATGGTTGAACCACTGATGTCACATGGACTATTTTAACATTTAACGTCATTTTAATGCCCTTACTACCGTTCTATGCCTTTACCGTGGTAGGACCCTTGCTGTCTATGGAGGGTCAGAAAGCTCTAGGATTTCATAAAAATATCTTCATTTGTGTTCCAAAGATGAACGAAAGGTCTTACAGGTTTGGAATGACATGAGGGTGAGTAATTAATGACTCAATGTTCATTTTTGGGTGAACTGCCCCTCTAAAATAATGGATTTAATAACATTCTGTGATGGAAATAACATTTTCAACTCCTTTGTCTTGCAAAGGCTAATTAATGTTAGCATTTTATATATCCTAAATATATACAATTCAATTCTCACACTTTTTGCATAATTTAGCATAACAAACTACAGCATGATTGGAAATGACACACAATAAATATTCTGTTCTCATGCAGTATTTAATTATTTTTTTCTTCACACTTCATGTCTCATTTCACCTTAAGCTTTTAACCAACACTTCTGTGTCCTTCATAAACTTTTGAATTAACTTTATTAGTGGCAAAACTTTTAGTTGGAATGAAAAAGCTGAGTCATAATTTGTGTAAAAAATGATTTTGTGCCCACACAATAATAAAAAATGATTTATGATTATTTAACTCTTGTTTTAGGTTAGCATAATTTTAATGTTTATGTTTTATGTAATAACATTTACAATTATTTTCAGGTTTTAAGATTGAAATCTGGGACAAGGCTAAAACATTAAAATATACATAAAAGGCATTCAAAAGGGATGAATAATAAATAAAAATAATGAATTTAAAAGCGACCTTTATATAACGACAAACAAGTTTAAATCTTTCCATTCAAATTATACAAACACTCCTGTTCAAAGGTCAGTATGTTTAAAAAAAAAAGAAATTAATCTTTTTAATCAGCAAGGATGATAAAAAGTGATGATTAGAAGTGACCTCAAAGACATTTATAATATTACATAAGCTTTCTATTTCAAATAAATTCTGTTATTTTAAACTTTCTTTTCATCAAAGTCCTGGGAAAAAAATAATCACAGCTTAAGCAGCACAACTATTTTAAACATGGACAATAATAGGAAATGTTTCTTGAGCACAAAAATTATATTTTTGAGACCAGAAGACCAGAATAATGGCTGCTGAAAAGTCAGTTTTAAATAAATAAATATACATAAAAAATGAAAATAAATAATTACCGACCCCAAACTTTTGAACGGGAGTATACAAACTTGTCTTATTACCTTAAAAAAAAAAAAACTATTCAGATTTGATTTATATTTTTTACTGTTAAAAACTAGCACTATCAATAGAATAAAACACAATTAATTAACACTATTAATCTCATGCTTTTCTTAGTTTATTACACAGAAGCCAGGGTTGGTGATTTAATTGCTATTCTAATCTATTGTTAATGTGTTTGTAGGTGTGAGACAGCACATTTGTTGTTCTTGTGCTGTCCTTAAATGACTCAGTGCTTCAGAAGCAGAGTAAACAGACTCTTAATTCACGCCTACTATGCTGGATTTAAGTATTGATGGTCGTGTTTACTAACGTGAAGGATCAGGTTCAATCAGTACTTAATTCCAAAGATGCATCTAAGGGTCATCAGGGGACAAGACTCCAACTCATGGATGTAGAGCAGCGGTGAAGGTCATCAGTGTCAATTTGCAGTCACAGGGATTGACATTCTGGCCATAAAATGCCCTAATCTTAAAATCTCCCTGCAAAACCCTTCACAAGGTCACATCGGTTTGTGGCGGCTCATCCATACCTCATTTGGCCCCAATCATGTGAACCTGCATCTGCATCACTCATCATCAACCAAAGGCACTGGTCATTCAGTGTCACATAAGGACAGACTGACCGCTTCATTGAGCTGATTTACTGATCTTCTGGAGATTACTGGGCGAATCTTAACGTAATGGAGTTTGCTAAATGAATTAGCAGGGAACAGCCATTTGGAGTAAGCGATTGACTGAAAGTGTATAAATACACAAACACACTTACTGTGAGAACGATACATAAGAGACGTGCCAGCTTTAAATCTGGACTTCAGTAGATTGTTTTTGTTATGGGGCTTTAATGGTTGTATAATGGAGTCTTTTATTTTCAGCAAAGCTAGGGCATCGCATTCGTCCTGAACTGACCAGAAGAAATATTGTTATCGAAAATAACCTTTAGCCCCCAAACCTCAGCAATCAAAATCATAATTCACTGTTCACATGTTCTTTTTTAGTCCAAGAAAAAGTGCAATTCTGAACATGTGCGTCATTCTGAAGAAAGAAAATCAGGAGAAGAAAGGGCACAGTTGGATATTTATTGTGGTCTTTTGTTGGAATCTGCAGCAATCTCACAGATCTGAATAATAGACTGTGTAATTATTTCCAGATGGCCACAATGCGTCGTTTAAAGTGAAGAGAGACCTGTTGAAAAACTGTCAGGGAGGAGAAGAAATATGTTCACCACCCTGAACACTAATCAGAGGATGTGTTTCAGTGCTGATAGATTCACAAATCTGTTCCTGAAGCTGCAGCAGCTGCCAAAGGTTACAGACAATGTATTATTTTATTTTCAAATGAATATAACCCTCATTACCAAATCTTGAGACAATACAACTGATATTGACTGTTTTTTTAGGCCTACACGTTAAAAACATTTGAAACGTGCCATAAATCCTATGTTGACAGTAGGACCGAGACTCAGTAGATGCAGCTTCGGCAGGATTCCAAGACGCTGACGCATGCTATTGTTTTCTCGGTAGGAGAGTTCTAATACATGTTGCCAGGATTACTTTGAACAGAGTAGAAAACACACCTAGAAAACTATTGTATTAAATGTTTTTCGTCATCCCAAGGATGAGTGGCCATGACTAGAAATAATCTTTGGTGGTAAATAACAAGAACTTTGTGGTTACATGCCACGTGCTTTTAGTCCACATAAATGGAAAGCGTTTTGTGAACTGAAAGTGCCAAAAAAAAATTGTTTCATTGTAAATGGATATATTTTACAGTGCATTTTAATGTGCTTCAGTTGAATCATAACAAATTGAGCAACCATCAATTCTTAATAATACACTAGATACATCATTCTCATGAAAGAAGTCTCTTCAGAATTCTCACCATGGCTGCATTTGATCAAATATACAGTAATATTGTAAAATATTCTTACAATTTTAAAATAAATGTTTTCTATTTTGATATACATTAAAACAGTGGTTTTATAATATATTTGATATATACTGTATGTGACGGCAAAGCTGACTTTTCAGCAGCCATTAATCCAGCATTCAGTTTCACATAATCCTACAGAAATAATTGTAATATGCTGATTTGGTGAAACAAATAAATAAATAAACAAATATATACATAAATACATACATGCATAAATACATAAACAAAAAGTTTTGAAAACAAATGTTTATTTCTTCAGACATTTTTCAGACTTCAGGATTCGTTGATAATTAAAAAAGTTAAAAGATTTATTTGAAACAGAAATCCTTACTGTCACTTTTGACCAATTTACTGCTTTCAGGAGTTTTGACCTGTTGATCTTAATTTGGGGTCACATTTGTTTCTGCCAAATTAAAACGACCCCAGTATAATGAAATAGCCACGCCATTGGGATTTGCCTGTGGGACAAAGGTTGTCTGGCCAGTCAAACGTATACTGCAAACATGTACTGGCACTGTAATGCTATTATGATTCAAGAGGGAATATTGATCCAAGCAGATACAGATCTCTGACTGTTTTAGCTTTAGTGGTTTTAAGCTTGGGATAAACTGTCTTTGTTGTTAAGCTGAAGGTTAGTGGATTTGGTCAGTCTTGAATCTTGAGAGGATTCCTTGAGAGGACTGGGTCTTACCTGCCATAAGTCAAATCTATTTAATCGGATAACGTGACTGGAGAATATTTAATACACCTTGTAGGGATTTAGACATGCAGTGCTAAATTGGAAAAGCCATTATAAAATCCACTACTTATGCCAGCCTGCACCCATTTGAAGTTGTCTATGTGCCTACATACTCTCTCTGTGTGTGTGTGTGTGGGGGGGGGGGGGGGGGGGGGGGGTATGACAGTACAGGTGCATCTCAATAAATTAGAATGTTGTGGAAAAGTTCATTTATTTCAGTAATTCAACTCAAATTGTGAAACTCGTGTATTAAATAAATTCAATGCACACAGACTGAAGTAGTTTAAGTCTTTGGTTCTTTTAATTGTGATGATTTAGGCTCACATTTAACAAAAACCCACCAATTCACTATCTCAACAAATTAGAATACTTCATAAGACCAATAAAAAAAACATTTTTGTGAATTGTTGGCCTTCTGGAAAGTATGTTCATTTACTGTATATGTACTCAATACTTGGTAGGGGCTCCTTTTGCTTTAATTACTGCCTCAATTCGGCGTGGCATGGAGGTGATCAGTTTGTGGCACTGCTGAGGTGGTATGGAAGCCTCATCTGTATGATGCTCATCTGCATTGTTGGGTCTGCTGTCTCTCATCTTCCTCTTGACAATACCCCATAGGTTCTCTATGGAGTTCAGGTCAGGCGAGTTTGCTGGCCAATCAAGCACAGTAACACCATGGTCATTGAACCAGCTTTTGGTACCTTTGGCAGTGTGGGCAGGTGCCAAGTCCTGCTGGAAAATGAAATCAGCATCTCCATAAAGCTTGTCAGCAGAAGGAAGCATGAAGTGCTCTTAAATTTCCTGGTAGATGGCTGCGTTGACTGTGGACTTCAGAAAACACAGTGGACCAACACCAGCAGATGACATGGCAGCCCAAATCATCACTGACTGTGGAAACTTCACACTGGACTTGAAGCAACATGGATTCTGTGACTCTCCACTCTTCCTCCAGACTCTGGGATCTTGATTTCCAAATGAAATGCAAAATTTACTTTCATCTGAAAAGAGGACTTTGGACCACTGAGCAACAGTCCAGTTCTTTTTCTCCACAGCCCAGGTAAGACGCTTCTGACGTTGTCTCTGGTTCAGAAGTGGCTTGGTAGCCCTTTTCCTGAAGACGTCTGAGCGTGGTGACTCTTGATGCACTGACTCCAGCTTCAGTCCACTCCTTGTGAAGCTCTCATAAGTGTTTGAATCAGCTTTGCTTGACTGTATTCTCAAGCTTGCGGTCATCCCTGTTGCTTGTGCACCTTTTCCTACCCAAATTCTTCCTTCCAGTCAACTTTGCATTTAATATGCTTTGATACAGCACTCTGTGAACAGCAACACCTTTCAGTAATGACCCTCTGTGACTTACCCTCTTTGTGGAGGGCGTCAATGTTCATCTTCTGGATCATTGCCAAGTCAGCAGACTTCTCCATTATTGTGGTTTCAAAGAACAAGAGATACCCGGAATTTAAATATGAAACTCAAATGTAAATATTCTAATATTTTGAGATACTGATTTTTGACTTTCATGAGCTGTAAGCTCTAATCATCAAAATTAAAACAAAAAAACTTTTGAAATGTTTTACTTTACATGCAATGAATCTAAAATATATGAATGTTTCACTTTTTGAAATAACTTACAAGAAAAAATTAACTTTTTCACGACATTCTAATTTATTGAGATGCACCTGTATTTATCTAGAAAAAATGTTTTAGTAAAAGTTAAATTTGGTGTAAACATACTTGGTTTGCAGTCATGCACACTGTATGACGCAAATAGGAGTTGTATGTAAAATGCTTTTTTGCAGTCTTCGCATAAAGTTGAACTTTAAACTTAAAGGGATAGTTCACCCAAAAATGAAAATTCTGTCATTATTTACTCACCCTCAAGTAGTTCCAAACCTGTATGAATGTCTTTGCTCTGCTGAACACAAAGGAAGATATTCTGAAGAATGTGGGAAACAGAGCAGTTCTGGGGCATCATTAACTTCCATAGTATTTTTTTTTCCTACTATGGAAGTCCATGGTGCCCTAGTCTCGCATAGACCAGACCTTCAGACTGATGGCTGAAGGTCTGGAATAGATGGCAGCATTTATTGGCCAAGGCCCGCCCATGAGGCCGTTTGACCGACATGTCAAACACCTATCACAGTTCGTTTCGTTCAGCGTCACGTTTCGGTGTGTGGAAATGTCGCCACAATAACAGACCGATGTGTAAAATTCTCGGACGTATTTTAAAGATTGTATGTCGCAAACTTTAAATATTTCACATACTTTTGAAAATCCAGCGTGTAGTTGATCCTGATAAGTGTTTGTCATCACATTTGTAAACACAATGGCTTTCTTCTTTCGTGAGGGGGTTTGGCGCCACGGCATCTTTGTTTCTAGGTGGAACATTAAAGAACGCGACACACACATCTCCCGGAAATCCTGTATAATTCAACCAATCCAGATAAGTGTGCCATATTCATCAGACGTTTAGTCAACGGTCCGTGGGCGTGATGTCTGAGGCTGAGACTAATGGTGCCCCAAAACAGCCTGGTTACAAACTTTCTTCAAAATATCTTGCTTTGTGTTCGGCAGATCAAATAAATTCATACAGGTTTGGAACTACTTGAGGGTGAGTAAATGATGACAGAATTTTCAATTTTGGGTGAACTATCCCTTTAAACTTTGCAACAAGTACCTTCTTTGATATGAACAGATTTGGTAATGATTCAGCCTTTTTCATAAATGGCAAAGTGAAAACAAACACTTTATTTTTGTTCCAACCTTCAATTCCATAAGATGTTTTTAAATGCTGTATATAAGATTCATACCAATGAGGTCATAGAATATGAATTTAGCTAACATAATTTATCATTAAATATGTGTTTTCAATAATGTGAGGATCATGTGACACTGAAGAATGGCGTAATGACTGCTGAAATGCTTTACAATCACAGAATGAAAATACATTTAAAACATTAAAATAGAAAAGTGCTACGTTAAACTTCATTTTCATACTTAAAAAAATCCAAAAATCTTACTGACCCCAAACATTTAAACTATACTGTATACATAATTTACACGTATACAGTGTACACAATTATATAAATATCTACTGTAATTTATGTAATTTTTTATATAAATATATAATATTCAATTTATATAAATATTACATAAATAAAGAGTATACATGTTTTCTTACAAATTTTGATTATACTGCATTGCATTTTTCTCTATAGTAAGGATGCCATAATAGTGAGTGTAAGTCTAATTAGGTTTCGTAATGACTCAGGAAGGGTGACATTAAAGGCAGGGTAAGCAATTTCTGGAAGCCAATGTTGATATTTGAAATCACCAAAACAAACACGCCCCTACCCCAAAACGGTCTCGCCCCTATTTTGATAGATCCGCCCCAGCCTACGCAACCCAGGCAATGATTAGTTCTGTGAAACATAAGCCGCTTTTCCACCGAAATTACCTGGAACAATATGTCCCAGGAACTTTTTTTCCCCCAGACCTGTTGCTGTCTGCGTGTCAATCGCGGTCTAAACTACCGAGAAGATTAGGCAAATAGTCTGGTGACGTAACGTTAGGTCTGTGCGCGTTTCTCAATACCAAGTACGCAAATTTCGGACTTGCATCCTTGGTAGTTCGGACTTCACGAGTTAGACTCGGGAGTGTGATCTCCCGCGGACGGAACGACACAAGTCCAGTAATTCTGCAAACAGCAGCGTACTTGATAACGTCAGTCAGCTCGCCTCGGCTGCTGCAATCTTCCTCACTGTATTTACAGACGAAATATATCAAATACAACTGCCTCTTTTCATTTTCATTTAAACATATTAATAGCCGCAGAAATGTACAAACCCGATTCCAAAAAAGTTGGGACACTGTACAAATTGTGAATAAAAACAGAATGCAATGATGTGGAAGTTTCAAATTTCAATATTTTATTCAGAATACAACATAGATGACATATCAAATGTTTAAACTGAGAAAATGTATCATTTTAAGGGAAAAATAAGTTGATTTTAAATTTCATGGCATCAACACATCTCAAAAAAGTTGGGACAAGGCCATGTTTACCACTGTGTGGCATCCCCTCTTCTTTTTATAACAGTCTGCAAACGTCTGGGGACTGAGGAGACAAGTTGCTCAAGTTTAGGAATAGGAATGTTGTCCCATTCTTGTCTAATACAGGCTTCTAATTGCTCAACTGTCTTAGGTCTTCTTTGTCGCATCTTCCTCTTTATGATGCGCCAAATGTTTTCTATGGGTGAAAGATCTGGACTGCAGGCTGGCCATTTCAGTACCTGGATCCTTCTTCTACGCAGCCATGATGTTGTAATTGATGCAGTATGTGGTCTGGCATTGTCATGTTGGAAAATGCAAGGTCTTCCCTGAAAGAGACGACGTCTGGATGGGAGCATATGTTGTTCTAGAACTTGGATATACCTTTCAGCATTGATGGTGCCTTTCCAGATGTGTAAGCTGCCCATGCCACACGCACTCATGCAACCCCATACCATCAGAGATGCAGGCTTCTGAACTGAGCGCTGATAACAACTTGGGTTGTCCTTGTCCTCTTTAGTCCGGATGACATGGCGTCCCAGTTTTCCAAAAAGAACTTCAAATTTTGATTCGTCTGACCACAGAACAGTTTTCCACTTTGCCACAGTCCATTTTAAATGAGCCTTGGCCCAGAGAAAACGCCTGCGCTTCTGGATCATGTTTAGATATGGCTTCTTTTTTGACCTATAGAGTTTTAGCCGGCAACGGCGAATGGCACGGTGGATTGTGTTCACCGACAATGTTTTCTGGAAGTATTCCTGAGCCCATGTTGTGATTTCCATTACAGTAGCATTCCTGTATGTGATGCAGTGCCGTCTAAGGGCCTGAAGATCACGGGCATCCAGTATGGTTTTCCGGCCTTGACCCTTACGCACAGAGATTGTTCCAGATTCTCTGAATCTTTGGATGATATTATGCACTGTAGATGATGATAACTTCAAACTCTTTGCAATTTTTCTCTGAGAAACTCCTTTCTGATATTGCTCCACTATTTTTCGCCGCAGCATTGGGGGAATTGGTGATCCTCTTCCCATCTTGACTTCTGAGAGACACTGCCACTCTGAGAGGCTCTTTTTATACCCAATCATGTTGCCAATTGACCTAATAAGTTGCAAATTGGTCCTCCAGCTGTTCCTTATATGTACATTTAACTTTTCCGGCCTCTTATTGCTACCTGTCCCAACTTTTTTGGAATGTGTAGCTCTCATGAAATCCAAAATGAGCCAATATTTGGCATGACATTTCAAAATGTCTCACTTTCAACATTTGATATGTTATCTATATTCTATTGTGAATAAAATATAAGTTTATGAGATTTGTAAATTATTGCATTCCTTTTTTATTCACAATTTGTACAGTGTCCCAACTTTTTTGGAATCGGGTTTGTAGTTCAGGGAACGTACATACATTACAATGAAACTAAATATTATATCAAACATTGCCTGTTTTCCTTTTAACATATTAATAGAACAATAGAATAAAGACCAAAGATTACCAGTTAGATTTACCCAAAACGAATTATATCTTATGTTTAACCACTACAGAGACATCAGAAGGACTAGCCGAGGTTATGCTCCTCTCTTCGGGATACATGAGCACTGAGCGCCCGGTGATCGCTTGGAACTCACGTCTCCGAAATAGGCGAAGCACATTTTCAAATAGGCGCTGTTTTTATAAATAAACCGCAGATTTGAGTTTTAAACAACTACATTCTCGCCTGAAATACACGCGTCCAGTGTAGGCAGACTTTAGCTATTGCGGCGCGGCACGTCCGGTGTAGACACTGTGTTACTCACCTATCGAGAAGAAACAAAGCAACCTCGGCGTCCGATCGCAGGCCTTCCGCTCCTTGAGTTCTCTCCAGCGCTGGAAAGCTGATCCGATATTTACACGGGTCCTACTTCTTGCCTTATCGTTCCGCAGACGTTTTCCTCTTTTGTTTTTTATCCGCCATCTCTATATTTCTGTCGCTCGGCTCGGCTGTTCACTGAACGCTCTCTCCTCAGTGTCCAGTAGACACACCCCTTACTGCTGATTGGCTACAAGTTTGTTTTGGTACTCGGCTCCGACTCAGTTTTCTAAAACGTTTTTGAAAAATTGCTTACCCTGCCTTGAAGGACTGGCTGCTGTTATCGTCCAGTCAAAGGACGATAACACAATTAAGCAACACAATTAGTTGAAAGTCTTAAGAGCTCAGGTGGACCTTTATTCCACCCTGGTCTCCATCACCCTGACAACATCCCTGCACTGCCTCAACCCAGCTGCTCATGTAACATACCTAAACACATATTGTGTATACATACACTGCAGCTCAGTTTCCACATACATTCACAGGAAAATAGAGGAAATAATACATCTAATCTCCAGAATATTTGTCATATTTCATACCTCTTATGGATCGAATATTAAATAAAGGACAATGAGTGAGTTTATTCAATAGTGTGAATTCTTGTGTGTAGTGTGTGCTGGGTGGCTTAAGGACAAGGTCTGGCCGTAGTTACAAATAATCCATGTCCCTTGGTTTGTCTAATTATTTAATTAGGTCAAGACATCTGATATCCATTGCAACCCAACCCAGTGACCAAAGAGGTGAAGGACTCAAACCAAACCAAAGCAACCTACAAATGTAAACAGCATTTCATGAGAATCATTGAAAATTAATGGCTTTAGCGTCTCGTCTAATAGCTCCTAAAGTGTCTAGGAACATTTTTGTCAATTAAATTCACAATGAATGTTGGCTACAGAACAGATACAGGTGCATCTCAATAAATTAGAATGTCATGAAAAAGTTCATTTTTTCTTGTAAGTTATTTCAAAAAATGAAACTTTCATATATTTTAGATTCATTGCATGTAAAGTAAAACATTTCAAAAGTTTTTTTGTTTTAATTTTGATGATTAGAGCTTACAGCTAATGAAAGTCAAAAATCAGTATCTCAAAATATTAGAATATTTACATTTGAGTTTCAATTAATGACCATCCCTACAGTATAAATTCCGGGTATCTCTTGTTCTTTGAAACCATAATAATGTAGAAGACTGCTGACTTGGCAATGATCCAGAAGGCGAACATTGACACCCTCCACAAAGAGGGTAAGTCACAGAGGGTCATTACTGAAAGGTGTGGCTGTTTACAGAGTGCTGTATCAAAGCATATTAAATGCAAAGTTGACTGGAAGGAAGAATTTGGGTAGGAAAAGGTGCACAAGCAACAGGGATGACCGCAAGCTTGAGAATACTGTCAAGCAAAGCTGATTCAAACACTTGTGAGAGCTTCACAAGGAGTGGACTGAAGCTGGAGTCAGTGCATCAAGAGTCACCACGCTCAGACGTCTTCAGGAAAAGGGCTACCAAGCCACTTCTGAACCAGAGACAACGTCAGAAGCGTCTTACCTGGGCTGTGGAGAAAAAGAACTGGACTGTTGCTCAGTGGTGCAAAGTCCTCTTTTCAGATGAAAGTAAATTTTGCATTTCATTTGGAAATCAAGGTCCCAGAGTCAGGAGGAAGAGTGGAGAGGCACAGAATCCATGTTGCTTGAAGTCCAGTGTGAAGTTGCCACAGTCAGTGATGATTTGGCGCTGCCATGTCATCTGCTGGTGTTGGTCCACTGTGTTTTCTGAAGTCCACAGTCAACGCAGCCATCTACCAGGAAATTTTAGAGCACTTCAAGCTTCCTTCTGCTGACAAGCTTTATGGAGATGCTGATTTCATTTTCCAGCAGGACTTGGCACCTGCCCACACTGCCAAAGGTACCAAAAGCTGGTTCAATGACCATGGTGTTACTGTGCTTGATTGGCCAGCAAACTCGCCTGACCTGAACTCCATAGAGAACCTATGGGGTATTGTCAAGAGGAAGATGAGAGACACCAGACCCAACAATGCAGATGACCTGAAGGCCGCTATCAAAGCAACCTGGGCTTCCATACCACCTCAGCAGTGCCACAAACTGATCACCTCCATGCCACGCCGAATTGAGGCAGTAATTAAAGCAAAAGGAGCCCCTACCAAGTATTGAGTACATATACAGTAAATTAACATACTTTCCAGAATGCCAACAATTCACTAAAAATGTTTTTTTTATTGGTCTTATGAAGTATTCTAATTTGTTGAGATAGTGAATTGGTGGGTTTTTGTTAAATGTGAGCCTAAATCATCACAGTTAAAAGAACCAAAGACTTAAACTACTTCAGTCTGTGTGCATTGAATTTATTTAATACACGAGTTTCACAATTTGAGTTGAATTACTGAAATAAATGAACTTTTCCACGACATTCTAATTTATTGAGATGCACCTGTACATGCCAATTTCCATTTTTTATTAAACTAATCCAAGATTCTAAAACAGGAAATGTGCTAGTATCATAATGCTCACTCGAAACCTTGTGTCAAATTAAAGCACAAATTTCAAGCTAAAAATACATACAATTTGAGGATATTGCTCAGATTTCTTTTTTTTTTCACTGCCATTTTTTCACTTTAAAATTTCCACTTTAATTTTCCTACTACAGAAATAACAGGAAATGGACTATCAAGAGCATATATTTTATTTGATATAAATCAGTGTTTTTCTATGTTTTTACTCTTATACACAAAAAGACCAGAATAGATTGATATTTCTGTTTTAAGCTAGATCCCGAAATTCGCTAAAAATATTAAATATTTATAAATTATTACGTAATGCTTTCCAGTTATAACAGTAAAACCTTACATGATTGGAAATGCCATAAATATATTTCTCAGAGGACTGATTTTGGCCGTTAGTGGTTTTGGTATTAGTCCCGTTCAGCCTGAGGAGCATATTTTTTGCTTGCATAATGTGCTAATGCTTAAGCTTTATGTACTGCACCACTGTATTTTACTCACTACATGATTTTTTTTTTTTTAAATATAGTGCAAAAAATTAAATAACTAATTCATTTAATGTTTAAATGTTTGATTGCTTTAAACCATGTTGTTGTTAAAGTGGTCATAATTATATTTAATTGAGGTTATCTGTTCTCTGAAGGCTGTGTAAATGAGTGCTCTCTATGAGGTTTGATAGCGCCAGTGTGTCTATATATAACATCCATCTGTTGAGAGCTGTATGGATGCAGCCTTAAAAAATGGATTATGCATAAAGAGAGAGGGAAGGGCGAAGAGAGAGTGGGAGATGAGATGCCTAGAGGGTTAAAACCGGAAAAGGAGGCAAATCTGTGGGTGACAAAACTTCTCGGCAGTTGGCATGCAAAACATTTCAGTCATTTTTGCCTCGATACACACTGACTAATGAAACACTCTTTGCCGTATATAGACCGGCCAGATGACTGACAGCTCAAATGCTTGCCACATTTAGACCGCAATAGAGGGGACAAGAATGGTGATGATGTCGCCCAGAAATATGAAGTGGCCGCTAGCGATGAATGCGATTGGACAGTTATTAATATCATTAGTGCTGGATTAGCTCTTTGGTTTTTCCCCAATTCAGTCCCTCTTCTGCCAGTGCTAAGCATTACACTGCTAATCTCATCTCCCTCCAGTAATGACACATTCACTGTCTAGTGTTTACGGTCATTTTTGAAAATTACAGAGAAAAACAAAATCATCTAGAGCAGGGTGCGAAGGCAAGGTTCATTCTCTGTGTGAAAAATGGCACGATTTGGGCTTTCGGGGAAGTGCTTACACAGAGTAATGAGGCTACTGAAGGCGTTAATGAGTATGTGGGAATCATTCTGCTTTGAGGTGAATCAAGTAATCGCTTTTCTGAGAAGTATTTTAAGTCGCGCGCAGCATGTTGCCTACATGACTAATCATTCTGGGTACGCTAATGGATGCTAATTTATGCTAACATAGTTACACTGGAAGATTATTTCTGATTGGGCCATATGGGGTGAGTGGGTGGGCCTTATTCACACACTTTAAATTCTCATAACAGATTCCCCTCATTTCACTGAGTCAAGACGGAAACCAAGGCAATCCTGGTACCACGGAAGCCAACAGTTATAGCGCTGAGCAATAGGAAGTGGGTGGAGAGGCTTCCTCTGAAAGTTCAGCAAAGATCAGGAAGTATCTAGTCGAAATAAATAAAAAAAGACAGATACATGGTCTTTTCATCTGTCCTCTTTGCATCTGATTTAGATCAGATTTTCAATCAGATCCTCTGCACAAACAAACTCTTAAAAATCAATTATACACAGTAAAATGTGTCATTTTTTAAGAGATAGTTCACCCAAATATGACAATTCTGTCATCATTTACTTGTTATTTCAAACGTGCATATCCTTATTCTGTGAAACAGATACAAATTTAAGTCATTATTCACTGATAATCTTCCCTTTCAGTGAGCTGTTAACTTTTGTGACTTGATCATTGAATTAGTGAGTTGAACTGGATCAGTCTGATCATTCAGAATGAATCCTTTTGTTCCATAAAAAACACTCAGTTTTTGAGTTAACTATTTGTTTCTTCTGCAGAGTTTAAGCATTTGTGTTTGCAGATGCAATTTCAGTATAATGTATTTTTTTACCAAATCTATAACCTGACACAAAGGGTCAGAATTACTAACAGCTTGCGCCAGCGCAAACCGTTAACAATTCTGTCAGGATTTACTAAAGACACGCAGTGAAAAATTAGCAATAAAAAGGCATGGACACCATCATTTTCGTGGCTGACCTTATTGCATATGCATTTAAAGGAGCATCCCTTTCAGACGCAAAATTTATGGGAGGAGAGTATTTAAATGAATAACGCAACATGATTTACCAAAGGCACCGCAGAGAACAGAGAGCGTGTGGTAGAATATTGAACATTTCGTTTGCCAAGCCATGACATTTTTAATTTGCTCTGTTCGTTTGCAACCTTATGCTAATTTGCGCTGCTCTTGATAGATTGCGTTGGTCATTATGTTGCATGAATGTTCTATAAATTGAGCATTGTCAGTTAATCACCAGCAGAACTTATCACTTCCATGGGTGCTTTTTTGGAATTGCGCTCTCGTGCTAATTTGCCTTGTTTTGTAAATCTAGCTCAAAGTGTTTATTATTTTAAAGGGCCCCTATTATGCTACTTGAAAGGTTCATAATTTGGTTTTGGAAGTCCCCAACAATAGGTTTACATGCATGCAAGGTCAGAAAACACTTTCATTTTCTTATAATATGCATTTAATTTTAAGTTATTTCTCAACAAATCTCAAACGATTCGTTCAAAGACTCATATTTACAAACCCTTCCTTTGCATGAGGCTACTCTGCTCTGATTGGTCAGATGACCCAGTCTGTTGTGATTGGTCTACTGTGTACAGTGCACATCAGAAATGAGATGCCCATCACCAGTACTGGAATACGGCTTATTAATAATAATACACCCTTGACAAAACATTACAGCAACATACAGGCCGTGATTCGTAGGAGCAAGCTGGGCCAAAAAAAAAAAAGGGCACTGACCCATCAGACAACCGGTTTACAACTTCTACCTTGAACTCGCAGAGATTGGGGAAGCAGTCGTCAGTGAAATTACAGGAAAACAGCAAAAGGTTGGGATTATACTACTGTGATACTGTAGTAATTTTAACCACCGCTTCTTCACAGCCTCATCTTTTGGAAGTGAAAATAAAGCAAATTCACTTTCACAACACAGAACACAACAAATTCACGATATTACGCTATCCACAAAAATGAGCTACAGCATTTGAGGGATGTTTTTGTTTTTGGTGTTCACGCAGAACGTCGGTGGGCATTGTGCATGTATTAACTTGTGACGTATTAACTTTGCGGAAATGGGATTCGAATTTAAAACGACTCATTTCAGCGATTCAGAGTCAACTCTTTCATTGGAGACAATAACTTTATTTATGATGCACTTTCAGCTTTACAAACTTTGCAGAGTGTTTACATTCACATACGTTAGCTACGTTACACACTGCATGAAAGATCATTTTCAAAAATCCATAATAGGGGCACTTTAAACAACTTGATCTGTTTAGTGAATAAAACTATTATTAATCATAGGCAATGTCAGGGAAAAAATTAGAGAAAATGTGAATGGAATCTTTACAATACATTTATAAGAACTGACTCATTCTGCAAGCCATCTATATAGACCTTTTCTGTAGTCCTGCCCCTTTTCAGCACTGTGTTCATTGTCTTCTCTCATCTGGTTTGTATATTTTTACATATGGATTTATGAATAAAACGCTCATTTTAAAATCTTCCTGGTCTATTGACATTTATTATGACATCCGCTTCAAACATTACAATGCTCATGATAACTCTTGTTAACTCTACAGTAAGTAAATCACTTCACCAGATAATTACTCTTCAACAGTAGAGCTACCACAAAAACAGAAGTCTAAAGACAAAATTCTAAAGATGGCAGCACACTTGTTTCTCTGATGCATTAGGTGTATACAGAACAACTGTCAATGAAAGCTTAAAATACTGATGCACCTGGATCATAACGTGAAAACATGTGTCTGTGTTAAACCATCACTGTGCTTGTTTCTCATGGAGATTATATCATACCCTACTAGACTCAATCCAGACGGTGTAATCCCAGACCCCTTATACAACAGACACAGTGGGATTCATTTATGGATTAGGAAAAACTATCTGCAGTATTATTAGTCTGAATGTACAAAAGACGAAACAGAGACACCTGGTGATGGTAAAGATAAACTGCAACCAACATCTGAGTCTCTGACTTGGCTTTTTTTGAGGCCTGTGATCAAAAGATGGCCAATTACAAAGAACAAACTGTTTTATAGAATGTATTACTTATAAAATTATGTGGTTTGTGTGTGTGTGTGTGTGAGAACACTGTGATCTTGCTGTTCCCACTCCTGCCCTGCTGATTAAATTACGTAACAGTATTAAACCAAAACTCAGTACATGATCAAAAGGTAAATATAGTTTCATGCAATCTATCTAATCCAATCTTTTACTTCATGAGGCAAATACATTGTTGTGACACCTGTAGACTACTATGCGTGTGATGCTTGGTGTAGTCCTACTCTTAAAAAAATGGTTTAAAATAATTAAAATTAAACTTCTGCCATAATTTACTCACCCTCAAATTGTTCCAAACCTATGTCTTTCTGTCTTCTATGAAACAAAACAAGACATTGAAACCCTTTGAGTTTCAGTTTATGGACAGAAACACTATTACATTCTTCAAAATATGTTCTTTGTTGTGATGGTCAGAAGAATTATTTACCTTTCTTCATGTTTTCAGTTAGCTTAAATGTTAGCTGTTATCTAACAGTTAACAGCATTGTGCCAAATGGTTATTATCTTTAGATCTGCAACACAATATATCATGATAATGTGGTATGTTTCTGATCATACGTGACATGAGGAAAGGGGGATGTTGTGTGGGGATATAGCATGACAGCAGAAATAGCCACAAGCAAAGATGGTTAGGCCTACCTCCAGGTTGTGTTCTTCTGTGAGATCCTACACCAGAGATTAACCTCTATGACGGTGCTAACAGACTCCTTTTTACTCCCTCCAATTAACTATGGTCTTTTGGAGGAAACTTTGTAACCACTGCATTTTTGTTACTGAGGTTTTCCTACATAAACTAACAGTCACACACCACATACAGATGTTCAGATGTTGGGTCTGTCTACAGCATTATACTGCTCTGCTTTGTTTAACACGGGAGATTTTACTCATTAGCTCCATCATGTGATTTAACGAGGCGTCTTTGTCCTGTTCCCACAGCAGATGAAGTCAGCGTCTGCTCTGTGTGGCCGGTAGCAGAAAGCAGCGGGTGTCTGGGGGGATCAATCACCGTTATTGTTGCAGTGTGTTCAGACGGTTTACTCACGCGCCGAGCCTCAGAGTAATTAACGGAACGTCAGTCATGTACGAGTTTTGTCTGGACACGTCGCGCTGAATCAAGCGCCACTCTAATAAGATCAGAAAAATCAAATGATTGTAATTCAATCCAGTAACATCTGTTCTGCCTCCTTGTCCTCAGTAGCTATAGAGTTAAGGCTCCTTCACACCAGATTCGATGTCTGTGGATAATTATAGCAACAGATTAACATCAATTCCACACCAACTGACCACAACGTTCTGTTTTTGAAAAGCACGCGTTGCAGTTTTCGTACGCTTTTTAAAATAGGAATGATTTTGATTGGCTGATTTATTGATTATTTTTCAATAGCTGAAAAAAATAAATAAAAAAAATCTGGAAGTGATTAAGTTACAACGACTTCGTTGCTTGGTGCCGTTATCTTTATAGCATTGGTGTGGACTTCCTTATTCTCAAAATCAGAACGATTATTAGAACTTTAGTCCTTATAACTCACAGACAGTGTACCCTTTGTTGTAGCTACTGACCCCTTAAACCATTAATTCATTGATGGTATTGTATGTAGTGAACAAATACAATTAGATATACTGCTACTTGACCTTTTGATCTTTTGCTGTATAGGTTATCGTCAGTTCTTACATTTACAAAATAAATACATATTATTACAAATGCCTGTATGACATAAGTTAGGTAGATGTATTATTCTTGTTGTTCTCTCTCTCTTTTATAATGATTTTATTCACCCACTGCAATTACACCAAAAGCACTAGGCATCCACAGACCCCAGGTTGATATTGATTTAGGACAGAAGTTTTCAAACTGGAGTCTGGGGATCCCCAGGGACCCAACAAGAGGGTAGGCAGCTAGGGGTCAGCAGAAAATTTGAGAGAAAAAAGTTTTCATAAAATTATTTTTTAGGGCTGTCTAAAATTATGTTGGAAATTAAATTAATAAAATAAATTTAAAAACTTGTTAAATTTTAAAACGCTGGTTGGAATTTATGGGAATAATTGCAATTATTTTATTGTCCAGACAGCCGTATTTTTTTTTAAATAAAAACCAAATCTGTTTTTTTATGTAAAAGTTTTGAGGAAAAAAGGTATAGTAATCTTTCTCACAGTTTGCACTGGCTGACAAAAGAATGTAAAAACTGCTCGGATGGGTATCAGTTTTAAAAAGTGACATCCCGAGTCCCACAGTGTTGTTTGATATGTAGAAATATTTCATGCAGAAGTGATTAGATAAGATGGTTCCAGCATCAGGTCCGCCTCTGATAGTAATCCTTTCATCTTTGTGCTCCTTGCTTCTTACACACTGTGCAGAGATAACTGACACTATGATAATAGATTTGAAAAAGATGATGGAGTGTGCAAAATACAAGAGATTGCGAGATTGAAAAAGCATGGCTTGTTTTTGATGACAGCGGTGGGAAACCTGAAACTACATTATGAGGAGATGGGAAGTCAGAGTGAGGGGGAGATGATGTTTGTGTACTCTTATTAGATTTAGTCCTTTGGTTTCCACTGACTGATCAAATTCAGAAGGACATTTCAATACCCAAACACATGAGTTCATAAAAAAAAATGTTGTTGTGTCTGTGGCAAATATGAATCAAAGGCTTAGTGTTTTTGTATCATGATGATTATTATTATAAGCTTTGTTATGGTTTGTTCAGTTTACAGTTTCTTTTTTCAAGTTCTTTAAATTCATTCCAGTTGAAGGTAAACATGATTGTAATAGGTTGTTTCCAACACTTATAAATGCTTTTGTTGTTTCCTCCAAAACAATACAGTTTCTTTGACTCGCACCCACTCACACAGAGAATACCTAGACTAAACAATGGAAAACAACTCACATAAACACACACATTCACACCGTCCTTTCTCTTTATTACCTTTTGATCTCTCATTCTTGCATACTCTCTCACACACACACACACTCACACAAAATTGAAAGGTTATTTAGGCTAGTTTTAAGACAAACGTCAACTTCTAACAACTGCAGTCTCTAACACACACACGCACACACACACACGCACAATTCTCGTGTCCAAGTTTTTGTAAGTGCAACATTTGAAGAGTGATACTTTGCCTGATCGACTCTTCTGAAATATTACATTATTCCATCAGAAAAACAAACTCCCGAAAAACCCAAAAGCACAAAAACCTACTTATTCTATACCCAATGCCTCGAAATGACCACATGAAACAAATTAAATGTAGATTCAAGTCTGTAAAGTATCATTCCGAGCATTCAAATTAGTGTTCGTTTGTTCTGAAGTTGCTTTGTCTGAAGCCGTAGAAATGGAATATAAAGCAGACGTAATGTTTCACATAAACAGATATGATTTTTCAGAGCAAAAGCGGAATGTTACAATAAAACGGCTTTATCAATATGTTAAAGACAGCCTGTAGGTGTGAGAGAAGGTGTCCATTATGACTCTACGTTAGAAAACTTCTACCACACATCATTTGTCCTAAACCACATGCCATCGCTAGTTTAAGCAGTATTTTCTTGTCTCTAGGGTGAAAAGCGGCGCTGGTTGCTGCTATCATCGTGAGCCATGATATGATGTCTTTGCCATTGTGATAAGGTGCTAGTCTAAAAGAGTTAGAACCTTAATTTTGAACCTTGTTGTAAAATGATTGATGCATACGCTGCCGTTTATCCTTTGAAAAGCTCGCAAGAATGCAATATCTACCTGCCTCGAAGCATTGTTTGCTTGTATTACTCTTGGCAAAAGTGTCGCCAGAACCGTTGCCAGTAATTGCTGTTATTTCTTTTCGTGTGTGTTGTTCTGATTTCCTGCTGGACTCTAGTGCCTTTAGGTGTGTGTATAGCTGAATAACTGTTGCCGTAGAAACGGATTATAACCACCAGACCCCTCAATTGTCATTTGGTCTTGCTGATCACCTCCGAAAGAAGTCAAGTACCAAGCAGCGATAAGTGGAACTGGCTCGAACTGGAACGAACCAGCCAAAGCTGGTTTGGAGTTCTTCCGAATCCAGCAGGAATCAGCGTGGTCTGAAAAAATGAGCGGAGGTTGTCCACAATGTCCACACATAAATAAATGCAAGTGTTTTATGTACAGTGTCTGTGTAGGTGTCCACCTCCGGCAGAAGTCCATAAAGTCTAGAGGAGATTTTTCCAGCATCACTGAGCTAATACACACACACATACGCTTGCACTCGCTCACACACTCAAGCACCTTTTATCAAAAGGGAGAAGGAACGAAAACAACAAAAAATCTATTTGGCTTCTGTTTGTCTCAATGTGTTTAATGCGTTTGTGTTTGCGCTCGTGCAAAATCACTTCTGTCTCAATTTTCTGCATCACAGAACAACCACATCGGCCCTTGCTTTCAAGTGCGACCACAATAAGTTCAAATAAGAATCAGATGTAATTGGATTTTAACGCTTTATAAATTGTCACTTTGTCAATAGAAAAGTCCAAAATGAGTTGATTTCGACTCTGTGAGATCGGTTTCTATTATAGACTTGTTTAAACTCATCAAATGAATATTGCTGTTCATCCCTGACGGCAATTACATGATCATCCAGTGGTTTGTACGTCTCTCTGGTAACAGAAACACACAGAGAGAAACAAATACTTTTGGAATTGGATTAAACAGTGCCTCTGCTTTTTTTTTTCCTGGGTTCAAGTAACCTGAACTCCTCGACGGTTTCATTTCAGTTCTCATCAAACAGAATCCGAGATGCTTTTAAACTTTTAACCTGCCAATTCACAGATAATGGAGCCATCAAACCTTCAGACCGAAGTGAAGATCCGCTCCGCCCCTGAGCACCGAAGGCGCCACACAAACACATAAACACACAAAAATGCACTCACACACAAACAAACAATCCGCACTATTGTAACTGAAATGGCACAGTTCTCATTATGGTGTATTAGTATTGTCTGTGTGACACGCAAAGTGTGTCGCTGTTATAAGACATGGAAACCACTGTTGAATTATGGGCTGGTGCTTGACACTCTGTAAACTGCTGCAGCATCAAGTGTTCCATTTCCCATTGCTTTCCAAGTCTTTATCTGCAAACTTATCGGCCCTGGACCCTTCCTTTTCCCCCCCAAGGCCTCGTTGGTATGCGACGTTTAGGAGATGGATGCTAGGAGACCGAAAGGGCGATGAGGAAAAGTGATGCCACGGTTAGGAGAAGGCGATCTCTGGATGGACTGCTACCGCTGATGCTCTTCTCCAATTTTGGGATCTCAGGATTATCGTAGTCATCTGGAAAGAGACAGACAGAACAAAATTAACAGCTGAGGTCTAGACACTAATGTTACATGACTCACTAAGGTATAGAAAACCCTCTGACCAACTGAGGCCTAAGGGAAGGAGATAAAAATAAAACGCAGTGACTCAGGCAGGTATGTACTGAAGGTGTCTGTGTTCGTGTGTAGTTGTAGACAGGCTTCATTGTGAACACAACAAACTAAAATGTAACTATTATCATGACAAGAGGAGTGTCCGATGTGCCCAAATAATCTATGGAATTCTGTTACATCATCAAATGAGACGGACAGCTAACAAAACCGGTTTGTAGTGTCTGCGACTGTGAGCAGGTGTCTTCCAGTTCACCGACGCTGTGATAGACAAGTTCATAAACACACGTCTTCACTTACAGGTCACAAGGAATAGTGTGTGACGCAAATTGGCTGCCACAAACATCTCCAGACACGTACACAGTATGTCTGTGTGTTTTGACAGAATAATATGATGTTGTTACACACAGACAAAAGATGTGACAGTTGTTCCAGACACGTCTGGGGTGCTTATTTTCCATTTATCACTGAAATATTTATTACAACTGTATTTAACAATGAGTTTTAGTATTATTATTTTTCTGTATTTTTTTATTAAAAAAATCATATTTATAAATAAATGATATGTATGATTGTAATATTGTGAAGTATTATTACAATTTAAAATAACTGTTTTCTACTGTAATAGATTTTAAAGTTTTACATGATCTTTAGAAATCATTCTAATATGCTGATTATTATTGGTCAGTTTTTAATAATGGTTGTTATTATTATCTTTAATGTTGAAAACATTATTTGTTGATCAACAGAAAGCTCAATGAGCAGCATTTATTTGAAAGAGAAATATTTTGTAACATTATAAATGTCTTTACTGCCCCTTTTTTTGATCAATTTCATGCATTTTAAATATATTAATACACTTTAAAATAAAAAAGGAAGAAAAAAGGTAGTGTATCATGGTTTCCATACAAATATTTATCAGCAAAAATGGATTTCAACATTGGTAATTATACGAAATGTTTCAATAGTCTTTATTTTTTATTTTTGTGTTTTAAATAATATCTTGACAGATGAATAATTTAAAAGACACTGTGCAAAGAAAGTGCATTATTATCACCATGGCTGAAGAATGTTTGATTGACAGGAGTGCTTGGATGGCAGGCAGGAGAGAGAAGCTGTGTGGGATGTTCTGGAACATGGTGTTTACATGCTGGAATTCAACACTCTGTGCCAGCATACACAGATACTGTCTCATGACCCGGACGAATAGACGTTTCTAGATTGTTCGTTTGCTGGAATTAGTACTGCCGTGTCATGTGACTTAATCAGATGATCAGATGTAGGTGTTAAGTTGTTTTTCTCCATTGGAGAATGGATTACAGAGAAATTTGATAAGTTTGTCCCATCGATGACCCAAATGGGAAGTCAAATCTTACATTACAGTACACAAAGATCTTTGCATCTCATAGAATATCACAGTAATACTTTACAATAAGGTTCAAACAGTTAACATAAGTTAATGCATTAGGTATCATAAAACAACAATGATTTTTATAGCATTTATTAATCTAGGTTAATATCAATAATGTCAAAATTCAAGTTTTTTATATTATAATATATTAGCTACTGCTATTTTCTACAACATGAAATGTTAAAAATGTATACACTATCATTCAAAACTTTGGGCTTAGTAAGAGTTGAGTTGATCAAAATTAATCAAAAGTGAAAAAATCTATTTAAAAAAATGCTGTTCTTTTGAACTTTCTATTCATCAAAGAATTCTGAAAAAAAAAATAGGTTCACAAAAATATTAAGCAGCACAACTATTTTCAACTGTGATAATAAAAAAATAGTAAGAAGAAGTGTTTCTTACACACCAAATAAGCACACTCTCAGAAATAACGGTATACAAGCTGTCACTGGGGTGGTACCTTTTCAAAAGGTACATGTTTGTACCTAAAGGGTCCATTTTGGTACCTTAAAGGTACATATTAGTACTTAAAGTGTACATATTTGAACCTTATAGGTACAAAAGTGTTCCTTTTGAAAAGGTACCGCCCCAGTGACAGCTTTTGTACCTTTATTTCCGAGAGTGCATATTATTTAATATATTAAACATATATTAAAACAGAAAACAGTTGTAATGATAAAGAAAAAGAAAAATAATAAAGAAAAACTGTAATAATACTTTTCAATATCACAACTGTTTTCATCCATTCAAATAAATCCTGATCAAATGAATGTAGCCTTGGTGAACGTCTTTCAAAAACTTGATTAATAAATAAATAGACTGCACGGACCTCAAACGGTAGTGTATATGTAGAAATGAATACCATCCTAAATTAAAATCTTATAAAAGTATTGTTCATTGTTAGTTCAGGATATCCAACATTAAACAACATTGCTTAAAACAAGCAGGAAATGTTTTGTTTTTATTGTAAGAAAAAGCCTATAAAGAGAATGGTATGAGCACAATGCCACACACATCTTCTTGCTCTGTATTACTCCCTAAAGGCCAAATAAAAGCTGTCTTTGTGTTTATTGCATCTGTATTTGTGATTGCCTGCGTGTTTGTGCGACTAATATGAATTCCGACTGTGGCGTGAAACTTACTGCCATTAATGGGACTAACTGCTCCAGCAGATTTACAGAAGTGACATTAAGAATCCTGCAAATGAGAATTTATGTTTCTAACGACTTCAGAATCCAATTTTATTTAAATTATTAAAAGAAAGAATGTTTAAGCACTTAATTTAAAAGCACTTTTCATTCTGAAAGCATCATTCTAGAGTTTCCTGTGGTGGTTTTTAATTTGTTTGTAGAAGTTTAGTGTACAATTTCGAAATGTATAATTTCCATTGGTTCTTTAAGTTGGTCAATACTAATGGGACAGCAGTGAGCAAGGACGAGACTTTCTTTTGTCTATTGGACACAGATGTATGGAGCTGTGTGGCTTCCTGAGACCCGGCTGGCCTCTTGCGGTTGTTCTCTTCTCCTCTCTGGCCTGTTTGAAAACTGAACCCCCGGTCGGAGCAAGCGGGAGAGAGCCGCTACTCAGATTCCAGTTATTGGAAATCGTTGGGTGGCTCCGACCCAGAGACGACCCAAAACACATCCACATCCATCTGTCTCAAAACACACGCTTGGAAAAAAACACGAACAGATCGATGCCTCTTTATTCCCTAAAAACACTTGAAGTCAAATCAATTTCTTTTCTCTCGTTTAAATGGTGCGGTCGTCGCTGTCCTTGAGTCGGGTTACGGCGGGGATGAGGAAGTGGAGGATGTGACTGTAAGGCTGGGAACTGGAGGGCTAGTTCTGCCACTGCTAATCAGCGCTAACACTAGCCTCAGCGCTAATCAAGCTAACTATAGCCAGGCAGCTCATGCTTCGTTTGCCTTTTAGCTCGTGGCTTCATTAGTGTCACTCAGATGTGTGTTAGCAGATAACTGCTGTGTTTGTTTGGTGTATGCCGTGTGCACAGGAAAAGCAAATTAGAGTTGATCTCATATGCATTTTTATTACACATTCAAATCACATGAAGTGGATTTGGCTTTTGTAACTTGCTACCTAATTTGATTTATAACAATAAATATGCTCTAACGCACACGCGTGATTTATGAGCTTGCTGTGTAGCTAGGAAAGAGGCATGTGGATGCCACAGAAACCTTGGGTGTAAATGTCAACTTAGTCAGTGATTTATATGCATATGTATAAGTGTCAGTGTGGTCCGTCTGTTGTGTGTGTAACTCACCGAGGTCATCGATTTTGATGTTGGGTCTTAGAGTGTAGTCTGGCTCTGTGGGCTGGGGCTCATCATCTGAATCAGATGCTGGAAGACATGAAAGGAGAATCAGAACACACTCTCTCCTCTCTCTGAAGGATCTTATACATGCGCTCAAAGGACTTGAGAATGTATTTGTAAGCTCCTCTAGGTCATACGCAGCGGTGAGAAAGTGATGGGGTAGTTAGTGTTCCCAGTTCAGGCTACATACAGCAAAAGGATGGGACATGAATCACGAAACAATAGTCTACTAGTCAACTACTTGTCTAACAGCTGTTTTGTCTAGGGACTTACTGGTGTCCCATAGAAAATGTGAGAGAAGTTTTTATGAATATCAAAATAATGTGTCAATTTAATTTGTGTTTTTATGTATGTATTTATTTTTACTCATTTATCGAATTTGACAATTTCTTTGACACTTTTATGGAAAATCATGATTAATTGTGATTATTTAATTCTTTGTTTTAACTGCATATAGTTTTGAGAATGAAAAAAAAAAACATTTTGTTCTTTGCAACATATATTCAAGAATAGTTTAGGTTTTAAAACAAATCTGCTTCGAAACAATATTAATATTTATTTTAGTTATATATTGGGAAATATGATAAATTTGAAGTGAGATTTTTTTTCTAATAGCTAACAGAAGAGAAAGTGGAAATGTCATTTGTTGTGGGGGAAAAATCATAATTTATTGTGAATGCAAAATTAATGTTTATTTTATTGTGAAATTGATATACAAATATATTTAAATTGAAACTGTTTCTCTAATAGTGTCTAGAAAAAATATATTCTGTCAGTTTAACAGAAAATAAAAATGTCATTTATTTTTAAATGTTTACATTTTTGTGAATGTAAAATACATTTGTAATTGTGAAATTGATATACAATTTATAAAAAAAACTCTAAAAGTGGTTAGAAAAAAAGATAATTGTCAGTTTAACAGAAAGTAAAAATGTTTCATTAATTATGAAAAGAATCAACATCTATTGTGGATGTCAAATAAATTTGTTATTTATTGTGAGATTAATATACAAATAAATCTGAAATAAACCTAATAGAAGGTAGTTAAAAACGATGTTCTGTCAGCTTAACAGAAAATACTAATTTGTCAGATAGTATTTTAATAATTAGTTTTGATGTCAAAACAAATGCGTTGTAAAAATCCAATCAATTATTTTTGGAAATAATATATTATTATTGTTGTTTTGGCTTTGGTATTTAGTATTGCTTTAATTTTGCTTTGCTTTTATTTTAAAAACGTTAAAAACGTTGCATGTTAAACTTCTTTAAGCATCCCATTACACGCATTGTGTTTTTTAAGATGGCGTATTAAGTTCAAGTTTTAAAACTGCATCTCAAAACTACTACATTTTGCCTCATTCTTTTTTAGCTCAGTGATTCTCAATCTTGGTCTTAAAGGCCTCCGATGACTGCACATTTTATCTCTCTAATCTAACACACCTGATTCAACTCATCAGCTCATTAGTATGTAGTTTTCCACATCCTTATAAATACATCAGCCCAGCTTCAGCCCTTTGAACTCAAGGCACTGGAGTTCAGACCTGACTGAGCAGGACTAACAGATTCGACTTGACACAAGAACTCAGAGACTCCAAGAGAGAGGGCAGAGGTTAAGACAGCACACAGTATGCTCTCTCTTTCTCTCTCACATACTGGATTATTATTAATGAACATGAGCACTGACAGAAAGAGAGGGTGAGGGGTTAAAATAACACTCAGTGCCAGCAAACTGACTGTGAGAGAACATGAATCCTGACAGCACCTGGAAACAAGAGAGAAGAAGAGAGAGAGAGAGAGAGAGAGGGAAGAAATGACAGAGGAGGAGCAAGTTATAGCAGTGTTTCCCAACCCTTTTTTGTTTTATATACTCCAAAAGCCTTATATATGCAAGTATGTTTTTTTTGTATTCAGCTTGATATTGTTTCAACTAGCTAAGACATTTTAAATTTAATTTTTACTATAACTATTTAATTTGATTTTTTATTTTAATCTCACAAATTCTGTTATATACACTAAAAATGTGCCGTTTGTATGATTTTTTTTTATGTTTTTGAAAAAAATGTATGCATTACAAAGGCTGCATTAATTTTAACATTGTGAAAAGTTATTCGAATTTAACCGTTTTCTATTTTAATATATTTCAAAATGGTATTTATTCCTGTGATGTAAAGCTGAATTTTCAGCATCATTACTCCAGTCTTCAGTGTCACATGATCCTTCAGAAATAATTCTAATATGCTGATTTGGTGCACAAGAAACATTAATTATTTTTATTATCAAAGTTGAAAGCAGTTGTGCTGATTTAATATTTTATGGACATACAGTTCAAAAGAACAGCATTTATTTGAAATAGAAATCCTTTGAAACATTTACTGCATTTGATGCATACTTTCTGAATAAAAGAAAAGAAAAAAAAAAAATCTTACTGACCTCTAACTTTTGAATGGTAATGCAGGTTTAACAAATCAAAATCTAAATCTTTTCAAGTAACCCTCAGTTGGGAATCACTGTAGTGCCAAACAACAACATTAAGATTTAAACCTAGTGGGAAGAGAGAGGGAGAGAGTGTGCTCTCTGCGTAAACAGATTGATTTAATTCTCAGAAAGACAGATAGAAGAGTTAAAGAAACACGGACTGAGTGCACTTCATAAATGGGCTGACAGGTGGATCAATTGTCTGAAAAATAGAAGAGTTGGATGGATGGATGGAATGATGGATGGATGGATAGAGGTCGATACCTGTTGAGCAGCAGACATACACTCTTAATCTCAGGCAGCTCCGGCCGTGGTGATGAGTGGGTGTGGCTAAAACAAAACAGCAAAATGTCAGTCATCTGTCAATCATCAGAAATAGGTTTCATAACTGTAATATTCTGTAGTACTGTACATCCAAAGAACACAGCCAAATGTTAAATAAGTAAAAATATCAGTAGCTAGTAACAAAAAAGCTTGTAGTTTTGTATTATGGTAACTTATATTATAATGCATGCAAAAGGTCCTACAGATACAGTAGTGTGCATAGTGTTAGCACTGTGTACACACAGATATAATTATACGTAGTAATAATAATAAATATAATATTAATTATTATACATAATGCACTTACAGTAATATAATTAAGCTGAGTTATAAAACATTATATATTCACAAATGGTTGAATCTCATACAAAATGTTTAAAAAAAAATCACCCCAAATTCAAAAAAAAAAAAAAAAAAAAGTATTAGTAATATTTTAATAATTTTAACTTGGCACTAAATATTTTAACATATAAATAATAATAACTGCTACTATTATTATTAAACTCCCAATATTTGTAATAATGAATAAATTGTCATTAATCATGTTTGTAACATTATTGCAGTAGCTATCATAATATATAAATAGAAATGTTACCAAATTTCTATATTTTTTTCCATTTTAACTTATAGTCAACATATATTAAAGGCAGTGCAACAAATAGTACTACGATGTTGAATCACTTTTTCACATTTTATCCATTTAATAATGAAAATCTGGGGTCTGGGATGAAGTGCTTAACTGTAAAAATAATGTAGTAATGCAAAATAATAATGTATCATTCTAAACCTTTTTTGAAGAAGTAGAATAATTTCTTATTTCTTTCTTTTTGGTGGACATGTACTGGACTTGGAAGCATGTATATCTGAGGTAAAGCACACTATATACTCACAGATATAATAATACTCCTGCCCGACGTGGAACTCGTAGCCGAGCGAGAAGGCGCTGTAGCGCTGGAACTTTTCAGAGAATTTGATTGGTGCGTGCGGGGCGTGAGGACGGTTACACTCCCAGCGTTTGAAGCCCAGCTGCGGGTCACACGTACGGTAACCACGATAACTGACCATGTAGAGCACGTACTGCTCGGCGATGCCTCTCTGGCTGCTGTTGTAGTGAGGACAGTAGATATCCAGATAGTCATTAACATTCACCTGCACCGTGTAGCCCTCCTTACGAAGTCTGATGACAAAAAGAAACACACAAAATATGGTCAACAATTGCTCAAATAATGCAGGACATATTTGGCATATCTTTACGCATACAGTAGGTCCAGCCGGGAAAAAAAAGGCAAACGTGAAAGCTTTACGTATAAGCAACCGCAAAACAATTTCCCATTTCCTGTACTCCAATTTTCTGTTCCCTTGGGCAAAAATTGGACCGAATAGGAAATGGGAATAAAAACAATACAATACAAAACAAAATAGAAACTATAATATTTACTAAACACTGCAATATTGAAATATAACAATTGTTTTCATTTTAAACATTTTAATAATTATAATATGAGGTACTGGCTGTCATGCTGCAAGACACAAGTGTTATTATTGCAAATATTTTTGAATCTTTGACAAATTGCTTAGTTCTACCTCTTTTGTAAGTCAATTAGGATAAAAGTATCTAAATGCATAAATGTAAATGTCTGCTAAATGCATGTTATTTTAGTAGTCATGATAATTTTGTGCTTTCATAATTTTTATTTATTGTAGATATTTTTTGTATCTAGCTTTTATTTTTATTTCAGTATTAGTAATTTTAGTTTCATTTTAATTAATGAAAAAATTATTTTCAATAGTTTTATTTTTAGTTAGCAATAAAACTGCAGGACAATGCTGTCATCCAAAAACTGTACTTTACCTACTACCTTGAGAGTGCTGCAAAATATACTTAAATTACACAAAATGTTTAGATGACCAGTGAAAACACACAGTTTGACACCAGAGGACAAGGATACAGCTGAGAACAATCACCAAAAGCCAAGCTAAATGTGAGAGCAACTAGACATGCCCTCACATTTGGAATCAGTCAAGCACATCTGATTTAAAATGGCAAAAGGTCAGGTGCAGTTGATTTCACATTCCTCCAAAATGAAAAGCAAAAAAGAGTTCCTCTCAGCCCGTGACCTCTCCATGAGGAAATGATCCAGTGATCTGAGTGGAGCTCGTGCACTAGATTATTTATGTTTTACAGTATAATCATTACACAGGATGAAACGGCTAGTTGTAAATTATTACAGGTCTTTTCTTTTCCTTCAAGGTTAAAGGAAGACAAAATAAGTTTTCACGTGATTATGGAAGCCTTTTCTTCGGCTGAAGTTCAGTCAGAATCAGTACAAGCTTGTATCAGATATTTGTATATCGGGGGAAGCTCCCTCGGGCCTGTGAGATAGAATGAAGGTGAGCATGGAGAAGCGAGAGACGAGTGATGGCTGTGTTGGGACCTGTAGTAATATATTGTTATACCGCTCCAGTGCGCAGCTGTATTGAGTCTCACCATTCCAAGACGGAGTCTGAGGAAAACGCGCGTAACGCAACGTATATAAACAACGAGGAGTTTGCGCCGAGTGAACGCAGCTCTCGCGGGACGTGTCATACTGCAGGCTGGAAAAGTGTCAGAATTCAAACCCCAGCCGCGGTCCCTTCTTCACTGCACTCGTTTGTCAATGTCACAGCAGTAGAGGATGGAGTGAAACTCAGCGGGTTATTGCAGTAATAACGACTGACCAGCAGGTGTCAGTATTTAGATGCCAAATGAATATCAATTTATTTTCTTCAGTTCTAGGTCACTTCTCCAGGGAGATTGTTATTCAATTATTAAATGAAGATCAAAAACGCTGCATTAACGCCTCTCCCCCTTCGTTTCTGATCCCCACACACTCCTCTCATTCAATTCCTCCGTCTTCTGACTCTTAAATGATAATATGGTGAGTGAGTGCAATGTTTGATGCTTGTCTCTATCACGCCACACCCCTCTAAATACACATACATCCGGAAAAAAAGTATATTATATATATATATATATATATATAGTAAAATGGTAACCTATTCAATACATTGCATTTGCAGAAGGTCCCATGTGGAAAACCGATGCTAGTTGTCACACGTTACTCATTTATGAGTAAAAAAATTGTTTTTGTAAAAAAAAAATAAAGGTTTCGAGTATTATTTGACTAGGGAAATTTTTTTTTTAAGACAAAACACGTTAAACGCATATCGACCAATCATGTAGCATGTCGACACAGAATACTGTGTAAGTTGTCACAGTAGAATCTGCTGTTAAAACTATAGGCCTACAAAATGTAAATATTTAACATTTGTGAAACAAAACTATTCATTAAGAGCAAAAATGTAAAAATAAATATAAAATATATTATCATAATCATGGTTTTTGCCAATAAATATTGTAATCAACACATTTAAATTCTAATTAAATAAATGGTTAACATTTCAAATCTACCCTCGACCTTTGCCAGTGTGGTTGTAGTTTTATTTTATTCTTCTAAGAAAAGAAAAAGAGAAACAATGACTGACAGGAGAAGCCAGACAGATTATAGAGCAATAAATAGCTATTTTAATGCCTGTGTATACGTGCAAGCATCTTTCTTTATGACCACACAAATGAAGCATACCTTTCAGATTTCCTTCATAAATCTTCTATTTGTATTTCAAGGATAAATCACACAAAATAAGCCTTTTTTTAAAGTGCACAAAAAAAAGCTTTTTTCTCTTTCATTACAAACAGGCAAGGATGCTGACAGGACAATCAGACTGATGGAAGACTGATGGAAGGCAATCTGCAGTTGTGCTTATGTCCACTAGGGGGCGATGAAGAGAGGAAACGTAAAGCACGTGGGAGATTTAAATTTCAAAAATGTCTGCTACACATTTCCTCCTCAGCTCAGAGTAGTTACCTCTCTGTCTACAAGAGCAAAACACTGGAACTGTTTAGCTAACATTTGAAGGCACATAGCCTACATACACACAAGATTCACGTGATTGTATATGTGTGTACAGACAGATTGTGTGGGTCCAGGATGCAAGATGCTGAGCTGGGCAGTAAGGGATTTTGGGACAGCAGGTTAGAGCAAGATCAAGACTCCGTGGATCAATGTCACTACGAGAGAGAGAGGAACAGAGACCAAGCTTCTACAAGAGAACAAAAGCCAAGAAAAGCAATAGGCTAATACCATCTGAAACACAACTGCCCATATAAGCATTTTAGTTCGCTTCATTAATCAAATGTTGCAAGTACACCAAGAAATCCCATTATTACAGTCCATTTCTTGTTTTAGGACATATTAATTAAAATCCTCATCCTGTCAATGTAGAACGTGAGTAAGATGCACATTTCTCATAGTTACATATGTGCAGAATGATTGTGCCTACAGAGCATATCTGTAATGAGAGAGAGAGAGAGATGGCAGAGCTGAATCAGCACCACAGGAGAAACAGCAGCTCTCTTCTCTTCCCTCGTTGTTCTTTTCTGTTCTTCTAATTAACCCCCTCAATCCGTTTAATTAAAGGAGAGCATCTGTCCTACGAACAGTTGACAAAACACATGTGAGGGGTGCGTTAACACACACAAACACACATCCACACACACACACGCTGCGCTCTATAAAGGACACCTGCAGATCTACTGATGACTGTGGACTAAAAGTAAGTGTTTAGTTAGTCTCAGCCTCAGAAGTCAAGTCCACGGAATGTTGGCTAAACGTCTGATGCATATGGCACACAAAAGTGGAAACACTTCATGAGTTTCGAAGTCGTCGTCGGATTGGTTGAATTATACAGGATTTCCGGGAGACGTGTGTGTCGCGTTCTTTAATGTTCCACCTAGAAACAAAAATGCCGTGATGCCAAACCCCCTCACGAAAGAAGAAAGCCGTCGTGTTTACAACCATGATGACAAACGCTTATCAGGATCAAATAAACACTGGATTTTCAAAAGTATGTAAAATATTTAAAGTTTGTGGCATAGAATCTTTAAAATACGTCCGAGAGTTTTAAACACAGGCGACATTTCCACGCCCTCAAATGTGGCGCTGAAGGAAACGAACTGTGATTGGTTGTTTGACATGTCGGTCAAATGGCCTCATGGGCGGGCCTTGGCCAATGAAAGCTACCATAGATTCCAGACCTTCAGCCATCAGTCTGAAGGTCTAGCTACACGAGACTAGTGTTTAGTTAACTTACAGACCTGCATCAAGTCAATTAAGAAGTATCACATGAGCAAGAGTGCTGCTGCTCTGAATATCATGTGATATATCTGCAGGTAATCACAGCTGCGCTCTTATTCAGACCAAAAGCACAATTTTATACAATAGTTCAATGAACAAATTCATAATAAGTAACTTAAATTTTTGATATAATTTACCTTGTCTAATTTTGCTCTGTGAATGAAAATAATTCCATATGAAGCCAAACCAAACATGTACATGTAGTGTGTTTCGTTCCTAAATGAAGAAGTATTGAACCAATCAGTCTAATGATTCAATGACTCACTCACTTGTTACAATCCTGAATTAATCTGTTTTTGAATAATTCACTTGAGTAAATAATTCCATAAATTACTCACGTCTTACATTTCTGAATGAATCAGTTGTTTAAAATTAAGTAAATGTGTGTAAATGACTCACTCACTTATTACAATACTGAATAAATGTTTTTTTTTTAACAAATAGCTTTAGTGAATGATTCAGTAATGAATGAATGAATACATCAGTGTTTCTGAATGAATCACTTGAGTAAATGATTCAATAACTCACTTGTTACATTCTTGAATGAATCAGTGTTTCTGAATAAATCACTTAAGAAAATGATTTAATAACTCATTCATTTGTTACATTCCTGAATAAGTCGGTGTTTCTGAATGAATCACTTGAGTAAATGATTCAATGACTCACTCACTTATTACATTCCTGAATGAATCAGTGTTTTTGAACCAACTGCTTGAGTAAATAATTAAATGATTCACTCATAAAGACAGTCACTTATTGCCACCTACTGGAGTAACAATATAACTTACAGAAATCAACACTGAAAGTACTGGTTTATTTTACATTATTATTTAAACATTTTAATTATTCTTTATTCCATGACTGGCACTATAGCCAAGAATGCCATTATAGTGCACCCTCAAAAAATAGGTGCTTGATTCTCCTGATAGTATTTAGAGCTCCATGTTTCTTTCACATCTCCATTTTGTCTCCCATCTAATTATTTGGTCAGTCCCTCTACTCATTTTGTTCATCCCTCTCTCTCTTTTTCTCTTTGCTCGTCCTTTCTTTCCTCCTCAACAGCGGTAAATTATTGAAAGGTTGTTAAATTCGGAGGCATCATAGAGCCGCTGGCGCCGGCTCACACACATGCGTGCGACTGCAAACGTGCCACATACCACCCCGATGAATTTAATCCGCAATTCCACTCTTTGCAGCCAAACAGACGCTTACTATTCACTGGGTTCAGAGCAGGTTTTTTAATCAATCAAACTTTCTCGGAATCAGTGTTTCCAGCCGAGAGAGAGGATGAGTGTGTTTGGTTTTAAATCTGCTAAGGAATTGATATGTGTCGGTGGGGGAGAGTTCAGCCGCTGTTACCTGCTCTCAAGGCCGACCTCATCACCGCTCCCCTCACATCAGCAGAGTGTGTGTGAGCGTAAATCACACACATCTCCACTCACTTCCCCTCGTTTCAAAGCCCATTTGCCACAGGCAATTAGAAACCAACCAATCTCTCGCTCTCTCCTGCTTTAACTCCTCTCTGCGGCTCATTCTCTACATCTCACTCCTTTCCGCTGTTCTCCTTTCTCTTCTCTCACTCTGTATCAGCGCAGTCACTCAATGTCACAGGCATGATGCTGAGTTTTAGCCTTTTGAACTGTACTAATCCAACAGATAAATTCACACTCTCTCTCACACACACACTCACATAAAGTGCCACTTTCTGACGTTGGTCAATAATACCTGAAGTTTAAAGTCAACCTGGGAGACTCTGTTTATTAAACAGAGGGTGCAGATATGATTTTCAATAGACACAGTATTTCATCTTTTTCAATATATTAGTTCAGTCTAGCCATTTTCGATTTTCTTCTTAGTCACCTCTATACAGAGACCGATGAACCAGCCTCACACACACACACACGCCGGTCCTCGTTTTACTGTTTATTACCCCCTTTCTCCTGAACAACAATGAGGATATGACTCTCTTGCTCTCCTCTGCATCTTTCCTTCACTCCCTCGCTCTCTTTATTGCAAGTTGAAGTAAGTTTACAGAACACAGCTCCCCTCTGCGCAATGAAGAGAGAGAATGTATGTGTCTGTTGGGCCTTGTTTCTTTGTGTGTGTGGGCAGGTCTCTGTTTATTCTTGTATGTTATTATATATGTTAGTATATCAGCTGGGGGCAGTTGATCTCCCATCATGCACCTGGAAAGCAAAGCTTTTAAGCTAAATGATTGCTCAGTTATCTGTTTTGTGTTGTATAACTTTGGGATTATGCATGCTTGACGTTTTGCCAAAGCCTGTTAATTATGTCATGTGTGCTGTTATGGCCACTAGCCATTGTCCTGCTTTATGAGGTTGTCTTAAATGTGTTGAATAAGCTCTGTTGGCCATATCGAGTGCAACAGTAACCGCCCATTTTGTCAGCAGCCTTGGTTCTGGAAGTGTTTTCCCATTGATTTTCTCCACAGGGATTTTATAAAACTCTTCAATAAAGAGTTCTAGTCCATGAACAAAACCACCCAGCTTTAAGATGAATCACAACATAACCTGTGGTTCAAAGCTAAAATATAAACAAAACTGGGGGAAAAAATCCTTTTATAAGGGAATTAGTAAAGCATAATGACATGAACCTAAATTTATGGCATGATACAAAACAATTGATTTTAAACTAATTAAAGACTGTAAACTCATTAACTTCCACTGTACAAAATAACTTTTATCATGTGTTCCACTGAATAAACAACATCATACAGGTTTGGAAAGACACGAGGGTGAGTAAATGATCACAGACGTTTTATTTTTAGGTGAACTAAAACTTTAGATAAAACATACAGTATTTATGTCTCCTGAGCTATGAAAGAGCAACCTTTGAACAGAAACATTTTCACTCCAATCCTTTGTTTGTTTTTTGCCCTAGTAGTCTGGAGCTTTAAATGGATCTCTAAAACAATCTGTTAGACAGACAGAAAGTAAAGAGGGACACACACACACACACACACACAGCAGTGGTCCGAGCTGGGGGTTCCATTCTAAAAGCATTTGGCTTCAGTACAGGCCATGTGTCATGAATTAAAATTGAATTAGCATTGACTGTGTGTGTGCGTGCGTGTCTCAAGGAGATGGATGATGAACGACAGAGATGGATGGACACATTCAGGGAAGTGAAGGGGAGGAATGAAGGGATGAGGAAGAGGAGAAATGCAAATGAAGAAATGAACGACAGGAACAGAAGTGAGAAACTGGGACAGAGAGACTAAGAGAAGGTGAAACAGGACACTGAACTAAAGAGAGAGAGGACGCGTCCATCAGGTTTAAGTCCTAAACATACTCTACACCAGTGAGTCCCAGCTGGTTCACTTCAACAAACAAATGAGTTGAACAACTTTATTTCCAAAATATAGAAGGTGGGTCATATTTAACATTGGAAATAAAGCTGTTCAACACATCTGTTTACTTTTGTTTGATTAAACTAAGTAGGCCTAATCATTAAAAAAAGGAATAATATGAATTATATAAAATTTTATGAATCTCTTCACATTAGATTTAATCATTAATCTTGTCAGCCAAAAATTCACTGAACAAAACATTGTGGTCAACTCTTCTTGTTGCAAGTAAGCAAGTATTTAAATGAGTGTGGATTGTATTTTATTTTCTTGCAAGGGCCACCATTCCTAAAATATATTAACATATTGTCATGAATTAATACTTGAAATGAAATGTGGAAAAAAGTGTAATAATTAAAATGAAAGAATTGGTACATTGCTACTATACTGAAGCCAAATCAAATTATTAAATATATTATCTAGAAAATATTTTTTTTCTATCCATATTAAGAGGAATGTTGAAAAAGCATTTTCAATTAAACTTTACATTTATTTTAAAATTAGTTGTTACACTCATTTATTATTTATTGCATAGTGCTTTTACAAGCAGTTTTATAGGTAACTTTACCAATACACACATACACACACAAATATTTTCACTCCAAAATTGCTGAAATACCAGAAGAAATATGAAGTTTTAGTTTTTAGTTTGTTTTATAGTAAAGCTATAAGTAGTATTTTGCTATTTTATAGCTATTGCTATTTTATTTGCTATTTAAGTACTTCAATTTAAGCTAAACAAAATTATGAAATATTTAAGCTAAACAAAATTATGAAATATTTCTATCTGAAATAAAATCTGTTTTAAAATGTTTTATTTAAGTTCATGTTAATGTTTTTATAGATTTAGTTTTATGACCAAAGTTTGCATAGGAGACTGTAAATTGTTATCTATTTTCAGATTTTTTGGGGGGGTTAATTTTGCTGAGCAAGTTAGTTAAGCAGTTTACATGTTTAAAGGTGTTTTTTTTTTTACCTTTAACAAAAACATCCCCTTTAACAGCACAAATATTTAAAGGCAACTCTATCACCTTCCTAAGGTTTGTAACGGCCACATAACTCATTTGCATACTCGAGTCAAGCACGTTTCTGGCCTTAGAGAGAAAGAGCCATTTGAGGTATTGGGGATAATATACAAAAAGACTTAAATGTGGATTAATATAATTAAGTGACTCTTTTATATTCAACCAGGTGCTGGAGGACAAAACAAATTAAAAGGTAGGGTAAATAAAGACACTTGAACTTCACAGTTTCAGTTCATCTCCTACGCTCTCAATCCACTAAAAACGACAAACCAGCACACCTTTATCGAGCTGTAGTTTCAAAACATTAACCTCTGACCCTCACATTGATCCAAAGCGAACCCCCTACCTCATCACATGTACGCACACACGCGCTCCCGCCGTATGGCATGTTTACAGCCCTGGATATTGGTAGTTTGGAGGCTCTTATGGAGAATCAATACGGCGGTTAAGAAAGGAGCAGATTGGAGCAGTGTAATGGTCTCAAGTACTCACTCTAAAAGCGCTTTCTCCGAACCCGAGCCCACCCACTTACCCACACACACAGATGCAGGGCCGTCATTAAACCACATTTACACTCGCACTAACACTATTTACACAGTTGGGTCTCGGTCCATGAGCGGCTCTGAGCCGAACAGGATGTGCAGGGAGAAATGTGTGATCTGTGGGTTCAGGTTGACAGAGTCAGAGTCCCAGAGACACGTGAGCCGGAGTAAATGGCACATAGGACTCTGCTGTAAGTGTGTGTGTGTGTGTGTTTCCATTAACCTCGCTGGCCTCTCTCTTCTCCCACACGTCTAATGTTGCCATATCCTCTCGTGAAAGTGTGCAGAAAGACAAAATGAGGAGGGAAAGACAGTGTGTTTGTTTGTGTATGTCTTTCTGATAAATATTTTAACGTCTTTCGCCCACCAAATGGAACATCATTTTGTCAAACAATACAGGTGAACAACACACCTTTGTGTCTTTGACCTCTCTTTACTTCTTTTTCTTTCTTACCCCTGCTAAAAAAACAGCTTAAACCAGTCTGAATTTCTGGTCATGTCTAGTTTGTGAAGGTCTCTCAGCCCAAAACCTCTTTAAAACCAGCAAACCAACAAGCCTAAACCAGCTTAGACTGGTTTCAGCTGTTTTTTTTCATTAGGGTCTTTTTGCTTCCCCTTTCACTAGTTTTCTTTTACTCTGTCACTTTTTGCTCTCATTTCCGCATCTGTCTGTCTCTGTATCTCCATCCTCCATCTGTCTTGGGTTCTTCTATTTTTTTTTGGGGGGGGCACTCTTTCAGACATCTCTCTGCTCTCTTTCGTTCTCTTTCTCTAAACTCATTCTCCCTCCTTTACTCTCACTCACTTTTTTCTTCTTTTTTTTCTTTTCCTCTTATGATTACTGTTGCCATGCCATGTCAATACGCCACTCCTGATGATGGTGACATCTGTCTATCATTCTCTCAATGTGTGTAATTTATATACAGTGCTGCTTGAAAGTTTGTGAACCCCTTGCAGAATCTGTGAAAATGTGAGTAATTTTAACAAAATAAGAGAGATCATACAAAATGAATGTTATTTTTTATTTAGTACTGTCCTGAGTAAGATATTTTACATAAAAGATAATTACATTTAGTCCACAAGACAAAAAAAATAGCTAAAATTATTAAAATAACCCCATTCAAAAGTTTGGGAACCCTTGGTTCTTAATACTGTGTGTGGTTACCTGGATGATCCACGATCACTGTTTTTTTTTGTTATGGTTGTTCATGAGTCCCTTGTTTGTTCTGAACAGTTAAACTAAACACCGTTCTTCAGAAAAATCCTCCATGTCCTGCAGAATCTTCAGTTTTCCAGCATCTTTTGCATAATCTTTCCAGCAGTGACTGTATGATTTTGAGATCCATCTTTTCACACTGAGGACAATTGAGGGACTCAAACACAACTATTAAAAAAGGTTCAAACATTCACTGATGCTCCAGAAGGAAACACGATGCATTAAGAGCCGGGGGGTGAAAACTTTTGAACAGGATGAAGATGTCCAAATTTTTCTTATTTTGTAGAAATATATATTTTTTTCATTTAGTACTGCCCTTCGGAAGCAACAGAAGATACTTGCATGTTTCCCGGAAGACAAATAAAGTACAATTTACCTTGATCTTCAAATTCAAAAAGTTTTCACCCCCCTCTCTTAATGCATCGTGTTTCCTTCAGAAGCATCAGTGAATGTTTGAACCTTTTTTAATAGTTGTGCAAGCAAACAAGCAAGGGGTTCACAAACTTTCAAGAAGCACTGTATATATATATATATACACACTGTATACAGTTCTTCAATTATTTCTGTTTTTTTATATTTACTTTATTATTTTTAATAGTATTACTAGAATTATTTTTATGCAAAATATTAATAAAAAATGGGAACAAACCATTCCAAAACAACAACAACCAAAGCCAAATGTTGAATTTAAAATAATAATTACTGTTGTTTCAGTTTTTTTTCATTTAATGATGCACTGTAAAATAGCACTGTAACTGTTTTTTTGCAGAATATAATTAAAAATAGGAACAATCCCTTTAAATTGTTCCAAAATGGCAATCATATTTTAAACGATGGTAGCAGTTTAACATTATCATCATCATTTTATATATTTATATATATAATTAAAATAACAACAAAAGCAACAACCAATAAAATAGTAGTAGTAATAATAATAATAATAGTTATTATTATTTCGGTTTATACTGTATGTCTTTTTTCTGTAAAAAGATTCTGTCTGCCCTGCCCCCCTAAAAAAAAAATTCCATAAAAAATAAATTTGGAACAGACGGAAATGAAAGGTGATAGTGAGCAAAATGACAGTTTGATCAAAAATGTCATTAATTTACATTTCCCCAGATCATGATCTGAGAACAGATGTATTAGGTTTCATTTGAATTCAGACACAATCAGTTTCATTTTATATTTATAAATTAAAAGCTCACTGACGTCTATCTAACTTGTGTTAGCAAGTCCAATTTTCTCAGTTTTCTCTTAAAAATCCACTTCAGCATATCAATATCCTCTTCAAAGGTTGATGAAGGCCATAATCCGATTCTTATTGAAGAACATACATTATGTTACGGCAATAGATTTTCTTTTTTTAGATATGAAATTTATTAGCAGAGGTTTATAACATCTGTAACTCAAGTATGATTTATGCCTCATGTAGATAATGAGGTCTAAAATACAGAAAAAGAGCTTATTCATACAAAATACTGAAACCGTACGCATACGCACAAACAGTTCCCTCTCTATTTATTTTCCTCACTTTCCATTGTCAGCGGGCAGCCTTCCTCTTTCTCAGCTACAGGGGATGAAAATTTAATATCAGAGAACAAGAGAGAGTGAGGGAGAGAGAGACACTTTTCAGAGCCCCTTTATAGTCCACTCCATTCAACAACAACAAAACACCCATCCTCTCCATGTACAACTCGAACAAGTTCACATTCCTGATGGTAACGTGCAAAGCAAAGCCAACTGAGCGTATCAGTAACACAGAGGAGAGAGAACGAGAGAAGGAAATAGATGTGCTAGAGATAAAGAAGTGATTCAGAAACACTAATGAAGAGCTGATTTTGGCACAAAGGAGAAAAATAAAGACAAAACAGAAAAAGGAAGGAAATATTGAAGAGATAATGGGGAACACGGAATGAAAATATGAGAAGCTTCACCTTATTACAAAGTTACAGAGATAACACAATGTTACAAAGATGCAATAAAGAGACTGCAAAAGAGAGAGAAACAGTCATTCACTCATGCCGGAGGTGAGATATGACCGTATGGTAGAGTTCACAAACAGCACACACAAATAAACACACACACAGATGTCATAGCTTCTATTAATTTTTTTCCCCTGTGTGCCAACGGATGTGTCATTTTGTTTTCACTCCTCCAGTATAAATCATACTCATCTTTCCCCATCCTTCATAATGACACTTTCCTTCATCAGTCTCACCACTCCATTTTTATCCACTTACAAAAAAGCATCACACTACTATATGAACTACTCTGAAAGGATGCACATATAGATTTTTTTCAGTAACATTTAATTTTGTATATTTAAATATGCATGCTCATTTCCTCATTTGTGTTACTTTTTCTGTAGAATTCTGTTAAAGTAACTTTAACAGATCTCAAAATAAATATACTGTACTTAATGTTGTGATGTCTAAATTTATTTGTAGCATTCAAATCAATTGATGTTATATTTTCATTTATTTAGACATGCTATTTTTGTTGGTTTTAGACACAGATTTTATAATAATAAAAATGATAATACATTTTTAAACAAACAAAACCCCTTCACCTCTATGTAAAGATACTGTAATAGCCTCTATACTGTAATACACAAAGTTGCAAATAAAAGAAAGATTATAAGATTTTTTATTTTTTTTTTCTACTAAATATTAGTATCCCTAATGCTAACTTCTACTACTAAATACCATGAACATAGTGAAAATTCAGTATAACAGTAAATCAAAGTACCATAGTATTACCACAATGAATAAAGTACAGATGTGCAGTCGCTACCTTTAGGCAATATTTTTTTATCTGATTTGCCCATTAAAATGACCTTAGTTGGGGTAACCAATTGAATTCAGTCAGATCCAGCCATTTTATATAATATTTTAATTTCAATAAAATCAGTTCATTTACATTTTACCACATAAAGCACACTTTCTAGGTTACCTGATAACATATTCTTTATAGGGTGCCTGATACAGTCACTGTAGCCCTGTGCTCTTTGTAAGGGTCATACAAATCATTTTCCTGTTCCTTTGCTGTATCCTTGTTTGCTCAATTCTCTCCTCTATATTTAACTTTTTTCTATCTTTGCAGTTATTTTTTCATTTTGTCCTTTCTTTCTCTCCCTCCCTCTGAGCTGTCACTGGACCATATGTAAAATATCTGTTTTTCTTCTGTGCATTTCTCATTTAACTCCCTCCTTATCTCCTTGGACTGACCCCTTCATCTCTCCCAGCCTCCCTCTCTCAGTTTCCCTCAATCTGTTTCTCTCTCATCAGCTCCCTCCTTCTCTTGGCCGCTTCTATCTCTGTCCGTCCCTCCCTCTGTCTGTCGCAAAGCCTGATTTGTAGGAAATCCAGCAAAGCCAGTGTGTCAAATTTTCAGTCATTTATCAAATTTAAAAAAACATGCTTGCTGTCATTTTGACAAATAAAAAAGGTATCTAGTCCATTGTGACTCACAAACATTCTCACAGTTAAAATTGGGATTAAAGGTGAAGAAAATAAAGTTCTATAGTGTTGTCGCCATGCCTGCGGCAACATTTCTGTAAAATTATTACATTTTTTTTTGTTGCACATTTTGTGAAATGTCCAGTGAGTGGAAAACTGAACAAGCTAAACGTGTATCTAAAACAGATTCATGTGAATCTGGTAATGTTTTAAGTTGGTTGTCTGGTGAGTAATTGCCAATTAAAAGGTTAAAGCTCTATTACATTTAAAAATAATATACCACCAACACTTAACCCAGGCCAAGAAAATGTAAAATAAAAATGCATTTGCTGAAGCAACCATGCCATTTTAGTTTGCTTCAAAAAGTCTTTGACTTCTTTTATAGTGACTCATGCTTTTTCAGGGCTCGTACCCAAGTACTCTGCATCACAAGTGCAATGCTGTACCAGGTGGGCTACTGAGCAAGTTTACTACCTCAGAAAAGCCATACATATGGAGTTAGTTATGTGATGCAAATGTGAAAAAAACCAAAACAAAACAAAAACAAATGCCCTATGGCAAAGAGGGTTTAGAGGTCATAACATAGTATTGAGCAAGGAACCGGTAGGAAAGGAATTGTGAGAGGAAATAAACAGAAAATATCAAGAACACAGCGCTTGGGGAAAAGCAAAAGAGATCTTGATATCAAATGTCACATTAAAAATGTCAAGTATTACAACAATTTACTGATGCATAAAAATAGATCATGATGGAAATTGTACAAATCAGTCCGTCAAAGTGACAGATAGTGATTCTACTAATCCTGATGTGGTAAAACGAGACCCTGTACCTGAGACACAACATCACAGGAACTCACACACAAACTCTCACTATCTAAATCCCCTTCAAACATTCTGTCTCCCAGTCGACGGTTTCTATTTCTGTCTCCATTACCGTCGTGTGACAGAATGCTCACTTTACCACAGAGAGAAGAGAGTCTGCGGTAATTAACTCTAATTAGAATAGCTCCCCTAACAATACAGTTCCCTTTCAGAGAAAGAACGAGTGTGTCTTTGTGTGTACATGGGCTGGAGAAGCGGGGCAGCTGTTGATGTGTGTCCGGAGGTCATTTCAAACTTCATCTCCTGAGGTGGAAAACTGCCCTTTGTGTTAAAGTGGGGATGGGTATGTGGGTGTCTGGAGGACGGATTCTCTCCAAATGTCCAGACTTCCTTTGTCGTAAATAATTCCAGACTGCAATCTATCATAAATAGATTTGGTGCAGCAGAGGACGACTCTCACTTATAGTGGGTGAAGGAAAGGAGACAGTGAGCTGCAACGAGGTCAGGTTCTCTTCCTATTTCCTTTCTCAGCCATCTTTTATGGTCCATGGGTGAGTCAACTCTTTGGCACAATTTGGTTTGGCCTTTAATGTTATCCCACAGCTCTCTTAAAGGGATAGTTCTCCCCCAAAAAATCTCTCATCATTTACTCGATGTGTCTGTATGACTTTCTTTGAACACAAATGAAGATATTTTGAAGAATGTTGGTAAACAGTTTTGGTTCCCATTGACTTTGATTGTATTTTTTTCATGTAATGAACATCGATGGGATGTGGAAATGTTTGGTTATCAACAGTAAATTATGACGAAATTTCTTTTTTTTTGGTTGAATTCTACCTTAATAGTTCACACCAAAATGTGATAGGGATAGTTCACACCAAAATGACAATTCTGGCATCATTTACTAAGCCTTTATGTTGCTTCAAAACTTAATTTCCTCTAAAGAACATAAAATACTAAATTTTTGTGTTTTTGTCCATAAAATGAAAGTTAACGGGGTACACAATGTTGTTTTTGGACAGCACTGACTTTCACTGAATAGGCAAATACAAATTTTCAAAATATCCACAAAAGTTCATGCTTCACAGAAGAAAGAAAGTTATATAGGATGGAAGGAGATGTGAAAAAAGAATGATGACAGATTTTTCAATTTTGGGTGAACTATCCCATTAAGGATTTTTAGATAGCAGCCTAATACATAGCCTATATTTTTTTTTCCCTACACATGGATTATTACTATAAACAAAGACAACAGACAACACCATTGCTGTTTCCCAAATCACCCCCTTCTTCACTGTACCCTACAGTATATAGAGAACTACTTAGTGCGCTACAATTGGATAGTTATTGGCCAATAGTGGATGTTTATTTGTGGATGTTTGTTTCCTCCTGTTTTAAGATTTAATTTGCAATCATCTATGTATAACTTAAACGGGCAGCAAAAATTATGCCAAATATTTCATGCTTTAAGAGAATCACTCTTGAAGAGTACTGTTTCTTTAAGAGTGATTTCCTGCTGTGTGCATTCTAGCGTAAAATTAGTTAAGTTCATTATTTGATCAATTTCAGCTTTATAAAATATAATTAAATATATTTAAATATCTGCATTTTATTGGCCATAAAATAAAAATAATTATCAGTATTGGCAAGACTTTAAAAATCAGTGTAATCCTAACTAGGTGAAATTCAGCAGTTGTATTGTTGTACAACTGTCTCCCAGTTAATTTGAGAGCCCTGTGCTACTGTGTTTTGAAAAGACAACACAATTCAAAAGAACAGCATGTGGTGAGATGGTGAATAATTTACCAGCGGACACATACACACACAGACGTCCTCTAACTGTAAGCACAAGCAGACATTATCTTCTCTTTTTCACATTTTCAGAGTATGTGCCTCCAATCTATCAGACGGTGTCCTGGCCAAATTCCCTCCACTGGCCTTTGTCAATCATGGCCTCCTAATAATCCCCATCCACTTGATTGGCTCTATCTCTCTCTCCTCTCCACCTGTAGCTGGTGTGTGGTGAGCGCACTGGCGCCGTTGTCCTGTGGCTGCCGTCGCATCATCCAAGTGGATGCTGCACACTGGTGGTGGTTGAGGAGAGACCCCCCACATGATTGTAAAGCGCTTTGGGTGTACAACAATACACAATAAAGCGCTATATAAATGCTTCATTCATTCATTCATTCATTCATCAGACACAAAAGCTCAGGCGAAACATTAGTAGGACCATAATGAAGATCTGTGTCCATTGTGCTGATTATGACTCCCTGTTCCTCAGGGCTTTCACAGTAATGTGCTGGATGAGATCTTCAGCAATGACGATACAAGCAATGTCATCGCTGCTGAGCTATCACTGAGGAATGAACAAGAAGCACTGAAGCTTGAATCCTGGCACGCCGGCTTTCCATTCTACAGTTGGAGTCATATGCAGACGAGGCCATTCCGGTTCCAGTCAGCTGAATTCACACTCGTAAGAAAGAAACTAAGAGGTGCTCTAGGATCTAATCAAATATTCATGAGGATGGCATATTTAAATGAGAACTTTCTTCTGTGTGTTTATGCTCATTTTGATAGTACATCTTACAGCACAGTAATAGATGCACATAGATGTAATTCACAAGATGATGCTGGCAGACTGCTTTCAGCATGAAAATGTCACACGTTATGGGCTTATAAGCAACTTATAGGAAAAGATCAAACCAATATACCCATACAGATCAGAGCATTATTGTACACCAAACCTTAAACTAAAATGAATATTTTATTTTTCAAAAAGATTTTTGTAAAATCTTTTGTAAAAAAAAATAAATAAATAAAAAGTTACATTTTGTAAAATCTTTTTCAAATAAAAAAAGTTTTCTTTTTTTTCTTTCTTTGAATAACTTACCAATAAAAATCAAATTCTGTATGTTCCTCAACTTATTTCTTACTAAGAAGAATAAAAATTTTTAAAAAAAATTATAATAATAAACATAAAATAATATATACATAAATATATATATGTAATAAATGTTTTTGGCATGTGAGAGAGAAAAAAAAAGAGGAAAAAAAAACCTAGAGTAAGGAAGAACCTCTCATCCTGTAAAAGGTCAAAGGTTAAAATGAACAATTTTGAACTGCTAATTCCATAAATGAATACTCAGCACAGTTGGACTAACAGAAGAGTAAGAAAGAGAAAGAAAACAAAAAAGCAAGACGGATGGGCTAATTTGGACCATAAAAGACCGAAGGCGAAAAAGAAAAAAAAAATACAGCGTGTCAATATATTTATATATCAGACCCGTGACAGATGAAGGGCTCATTTCTGTCTTCCCTCAGTCTCTCTCTCCAGTATGTCTATCATTTCTATTTCTGTTTCTTATCTCGCCATTCAATTAAATCCGAAATTCACATTTATTTGACTGTCATGGCAGTCCATAATACATTATTGCCTAAGAATAACCTCAGCGGATTCCCTCTGAATGTATCACACTCTTTGTCACTCCATCCATCCATCCATCTATCTATCTATCTATCTATCTATCTATCTATCTATCTATCTATCTATCTATCTATCTATCTTATCGCAGTGCCATAGGGTCCGGGTAAATTCATGCCTGCAGTAATTCGATTTCATTCTAATCATGAACAGCACTGATGGACAGAGAGGGTGAGAGAGAAATAGAGAGAAGAAGGAGAGAGAGAGAGAGAATAATCACACTTTGAGCATGATATCCAATCTCTTTTTCCATCATTCTCTTTCCTTCCCTCTCTTTCTCGCTCTCTTTCCTGGTCTTGTTAGAGTTTGTCTACTGAGAGCTTCAGTAAACAGGCTCAGGCTCATATTCTGTAATGCTTCAGTCCAGAGAGTCGAAAAAGAGATTGTCAGTGAAAAAGGTTTCGATTTCACGTCAAACACATAGGTTGAGTTTACGTACATAAGCTCTGTAAATAGGTTTCGATTTCTAATTCTCAACAGATGTGCACAGTCACACCCCTCCGACCCACAAATCCAGCTTTAAACACTCCGACACAAATTCCTCCTATAATACACACACACGCACAAGGGAAATCATTGCTCTGCATAGTTGTACACCTGAACGGTTAGCTCTTTATGAGTGTGTGTGTGTTTCACCACTGAGACTCCACAAGCTACTGATGGCACTGATCCCATCCTGCTCTCCCAGGAGTGTATCCCTCTGTCCCACTGCGTGTATGCGCGTGTGTGTGTGGCTCAGATAGGGAGTCTGACTTACCGGACCAGAAAAGCAAATTACTCTGAAGTTCACTTTGATGACTTGTTAATTTGATTGGTCAAGCATACAGTGTGAGCATGCGCGAGCGATTAGTCCATAATATGATTATTCTCATAAGACTAGCGGCGGCAATGTGGAATAGAGTCACCCTCCCAGTCCGGCGAAGCATGAAAAACCTGTTTAAAAAGCAATTTTTGTGCGCATACACACACTTTAATTGTTTCATTGTTTTATTACGATGCAGAGCGCCATCCTTAATGGTCAGAGCGCTCTGAAATAGTTACCCGCCCGTGGCAGTGATGTGAAGTGAGCTATCGAACGGACACGGTTTGATGCCGTCGGGCCGAAAAGAGGAGTGATAGAGTCGTTCCTCTTCCGCATTTTCTCTTTATCTTGAGGGCTAAACTAAGCGAGGCCGTCGTAATCAGCTGTGTCGTATGGAGCGAGAATGGCACTTTATAACGCACACTGCACAGTTTACAGATAAACACATTAGAGTCATATTTCACCCTCCAGCACAATGACTGCCAATCAGCACTGCAGAGAGCCTGTGTGTGTGTGTGTGTGTGTGTGAACTAGAAGCGAGGATATGGCTCATTTATTGAACATTAAATCCAAACTCAGGCTAAGCATGGTAAAAAAATAATGCCCAGAATGCCTCGCGCCGAGCGACCGCATTCGAACAAAGAGTGAAAAATAGCCCAAGGTGCTAAAAGTCGGATTTAAATATTTATATTTCTGCAGTGCATGCCGAAAAGTCTCACCTATGCAGCGAGCGCACAAACACCCCGGTTTCAGGCCCACGGAAAGAGCGAGGATAAAGATTGTTATTGACTGTGGCCCGGTCTCATTCAGCGCACACCTATAAGTAATCTTTCTAAATATTTGATTACCTAATACAATTTTGCTGGCCCCATTCTTTTTTTTCCATTATGCATAGAAATAGTGGTCAAAATTTATATAGGAAGGCATTGAAACACAGCGTCGCTCTCTCGCTCTAAAGGAGATGTATAATTTAAATGGAAAGATTAGCTGTGTGAACAGGCCGTCCGCCCCAGCAGCAATGATTCCACTCTACTGAATCAATACTCATCAGATCACTCACTAAACGGCTAAATATAAAGAAGTGAATCCAAGTTTAATGGAATCTTGTGCCTTTATCTTAACCTCAACTACCTCTCTCACTCTCTCTCTCTCTCTCAGACTTTATTCAATCACAGCGCCAGGCCGCCATCTAAACACTGAGGAAATAGCTAATGTTAACAATGCTAGGTCAAATAAAGCTCTGATATTCATTCAAAATAAAGTGGGCTGAAAGGAAAACGACCAATCCTAACAAAACTGAGAACAAAAGATGAAAAATTCTCACAGTAAAATTAATTCCTCCCTTCGAAACAAAGTTTCAGTCACAGTGGGCTGTATTTCCTCTCTAAGAAGCTCTCTGTAGGAGTGATTTGTGATTAATTTCAGAGTAAAAGTTGGAATCCTAACCCAGGCTGAGGGAAGCCGCCAGATTGACATGCTAATGGGCTAGCATACGTGGCTAAACTAGCAATGCCAGACTCAAACAGACACATACATATGAAAAAAAAAAGACTGAGCTTCACAAAAACGCTTCAAACACACACATATCCATATGAATGCGTAGTCAGAGGGTCCTTTTAGCCTGGGGGCTCCGTCTGTAGCGCAAAGCTTTCTTTAGACCGATTGGGAAGTATCAAACCCACTGCTTTAGCAATTTAGCATTAAAATACAGCAAAATCTCTGGAATAAATTGTTTGAGATTCCAGCATCAACCTTAAACCTTTTACCATACACACACGCACACTCCTGTCACACTATTCCTAAAGAAACTCATGAGTTGAGCTTTGAGCGCAGCTCAACCAAATTGCTGTCCATGCAGCTCAATGGACCGTGACTGCTCTTCTTATGGGGCATCAGAGGAGACACAGCATGGCCCCAGAGAGAAAGGGAGAGAGGGAGGAAAGAGTGAAACGGCGAGAGAAGGAGAGAAAGGGATGGATGAAAGCAGGAATGTGATGTCCCGAAGTCCCCCAGTGTGAGTGTAAGCTGTTCTATTTCACACTGCGGCTCCTCTGAGCCCAGGATTTACTCGAGCCCTCTACATGCTGTCAACTAGACTCTCAAAGATCCAACACTCATCTCTCCTCTGGCTTCCACTGCCTTCCCTCCTGTCTTCTTGGCTAAAGATGATATTTATCTGTCCACCCCAATAATGTGGATTTATTTACATTGTGGATTTGGCGTTGGTGTTTGCTTCTGCTGATTCACTGGCTGAGATGCGAGTTGTAGAAGTCCTTCGATCAGTTCAGACACCACAACGTAGACTCATCTCAGTGTTACACTAAACGTTCACTTGAAAACTCACATGCAATGTTAGCAAAATATGAAACCGTACATGCATCGGTCAGCGTAAGACAATATAAGAGTCCTTGCTCCTGTATACATACACAAACATACACAAACACTACAAAATCAGAGCAGAGGGGGTTCCTTAAATGCATTTATATTTAAACTTTATTAATAAAAAAACTCTTCTAATCAAGAATATTAAAAAATAAAAGTTATTCATGTTATATTACAGGCTCTTCAGAATGTTGCAATTGTTGGTCAAAAAAATAGAGAACAAAAAGTTATTTGTGGGGTATGAAAATTGTTTTCATTTGGCAGTGTAGTTTACATGTCTTCTGATCGGATTGACAGTTTTCTTATTCAGCCTATGTCATGTTAATAATTTTGCATAATAGAGCCTATGCACTTTATGGTAATATTAATAACAAAGGAACAATTCCTGCTTTCATCCATCCCTTTCTCTCCTTCTCTCGCCGTTTCACTCTTTCCTCCCTCTCTCCCTTTGTTTGTCTGTTTTTTCACAGACAAAACTAGAACAATCAGTAACCAGTTCTCACCTCCACACACACAGGACCTCCAACCAACCACATCCACTGCTCAAACTCCCATCTTCTCCTTCTGTCCCCTCACCGAGGCGGAAGTATCCAAACTTCTCCTCTCCAGCCATCCTACAACATGTCCTCTTGACCCAATCCCCTCTCACCTTCTCCAAGCAATCTCTCCCACACTCTTACCGGCACTCACACACATTATCAACACATCTCTCCACACTGGCATCTTCCCCACAGCGTTCAAGCAGGCCCGGGTAACCCCACTGCTCAAAAAACCTACATTAAACGCTTATCTTTTAGAAAACTACAGACCTGTCTCTCTCCTTCCATTCGTAGCGAAAACACTCGAACGAGTTGTCTTCAACCAGCTCTCACTGTTTCTTTCACAGTACAACAAACTGGATGCTAAACAGTCAGGTTTCAGGAGTGGCCATTCAACAGAGACTGCGCTACTCTCAGTCACTGAAGCCCTGCGAGTCGCAAAGGCCGATTCCAAATCATCAGTCCTCATTCTGCTGGATCTTTCTGCTGCTTTTGACACTGTCAATCATCAGATCCTCCTGTCCACCCTCTCATCGCTGGGCATCACTGGGATTCCACTTAGCTGGTTTGAATCCTATCTCACCGGTAGGTCTTTCAGGGTGGCCTGGGGAGGGGAGGTATCCAAAGCACATCAACTGGTCACTGGGGTTCCTCAGGGATCGGTTCTTGGACCCCTCCTCTTCTCCACATACACTACATCACTGGGACCCATCATACATAATCTTAAAAAATCTTAAAAAATCTTACAGGCACATGGCTTCTCCTATCATTGCTACGCCGATGACACACAGCTCTATCTCTCTTTTCAACCAGAGGATCCAACGGTAGCTGCACGGATCTCAGGCTGCCTGGCGGACATCTCGGCATGGATGAAAGAACATCACCTACAGCTCAACCTGGCAAAGACTGAGCTTCTTGTCGTCCCTGCCACTCCGACTCTACAGCATGACTTCTCGATTCAGTTAGGCACATCAATAATTACCCCATCAACTTCGGTCAGACATCTTGGTGTAATCTTTGATGACCAGCTGACCTTCAAAGAGCACATTGCAAAGACTGCTCGATATTGCATGTTTGCGCTACACAACATCAGGAAAATCAGGCCCTTCCTGACAGAGCATGCTGCACAACTTCTTGTCCAGGCCCTTGTCGTTTCTAGGCTGGACTACTGCAATGCTCTTCTGGCTGGTCTTCCATCAAACACAATCAAACCTCTACAAATGATTCAGAATGCAGCGGCACGACTGGTCATCAATGAGCCCAAAAGAACCCATGTTACACCTCTCTTCATCTCATTGCACTGGCTACCAGTGGCAGCTCACATCAAGTTCAAGACACTGATGCTTGCATACAGAACGACCACAGGCTCAGCACCCTCCTACTTCCACTCACTATTACGAATCTACATCCCCTCCAGAAGTCTGAGATCTGCTAGTGAGCGACGCCTTGTGGTACCATCACAGAGAGGCTCAAAATCACTCTCCAGAACATTCTCATTCACCATTCCTGGATGGTGGAATAATCTTCCCACCCCTATCCGGAATGCTGGATCCCTGTCAATCTTCAAGCAACAACTGAAAACTCATCTCTTTTGGCACTACTTGACTTCATCCTAAACTTGTTCTTAAAAAAAAAAACTTTCCCTTTATCTTTCTCTCCTTCCCTTGCTAGCTCGTACTTAATTGAACAATGACTGAGACTTGGTGTTACGAGCACTTCCTTTGTCTGATTGCCTCTTCAAGATGAATCGCTTTATGTATTCCCAAATTGTAAGTCGCTTTGGATAAAAGCGTCTGCCAAATGACTAAATGTAAATGTAAATGTAATAACTTTAATGTTTGATTCTAGCATTCTTTTGTCACTTTTGTAAAATAAACAAACAATTCTGGTACTGTGTTGGGTCAATATAAAATCTGGGCCCTGAAACTAGTTGAGAATCACTGCTACAGTACATGTTTTTTTTGTTTTTTTTTGGGTGGGGGCTTTATTTTTGATAGTGTTGGAGCTTCAGACAGGGCTGCAATGCAAGGCCAAGGACAATCTGGAAAAGGTCATGGAAATGAATAAAATATATATAATATTGCATTAATATAATATAATATAACATAATATAAGATAATATAACATAATATAATATAATATAATATAATATAATATAATATAATGCTTTTAGCCTGAGATGCTGGGATATGTTCCAGCATCCCCGTAACCCAAGCAGTTTAGAGAATGGATGGATGATATAATACAATATTTGTATTTTTTCTTCGGCTTTTGCTTTAAGTGAATGCTTGTTTAAAATAAAACTTGCCTGCAAACCAGCATGATAACATCAGTATGTCTGCTGAGGATCTATCTGGAGAAATCTGCACCCTAATAAGATTATTCATAAGTAATTCATAAGACCGACTTGGAGATCTAAATCAGCCCAGCAATCTCTATAAAATGAATTCTACAAAATACTTTTCCAGTAAAAATAAATCACTGAAAAGGTCATGGAAAAGTCTGTGGTCAGAAAGTGTGGGAACACTGATTAGAAAATCAGGTTTGTTTGAATTCTCAAGAAACCTTTGTTACTTCCCTAATAAAACTTGCTAGAGACCAATAACACTGGCTGTATCCGAAATCGCCCCCTATACCCTCAAATAGTGCACTATTTGAGGGGACAGCCATTTTAAGTGGTGTTCGAAACCATAGTGGATGTTCTCGAGTGCACTCATTCAATCCCACAATGCACCGCAAAAACGAGTGTACAACCGATGTACACTCAACGGCTAGAGAATCCCCATAATGCACTGTGAGAGTCGCGCGCCGAATGAATTCCCGCGTCTCGCCAGAAGATGGCGCCCGCAGCTGAATCATCCATTTATTTATTTTAGAAGCGCTCGTCCGCGGCGTAATACAACACAGGTACAAATTAATTGTAAATTGACTATTAGAGTTTATACATAATTTCCGTGACAGAGTTCAAGATAAATCCTTCAATCTTACTACTGGAGCTGCCCGTTTCAAATGATTATTAAACAGCAAGCAAACTATGCAAAAGCGGCAGTCCTTCCGGTGCACTCAGTGTCCGAATTCACTCACTCGTTTTCATTCACTCCTTCAAGTGAACTGTATGAGTAGACTAATGTAGGGAATAGTGAATGAGGGTATAGGGGGCGATTTCGGATACAGCCACTGACTTTTTCCCCTTAGATATCAAGCTTGAGAACACAAATAGAAACCCACATACTACCAAGAGTTAACACCGAGGCCAACATAAATAAACACCTCTGATCGCGAGGATAGCATATCCATATAGCTAATCTGACAAGCATCTGAAGAGCAAGCTAATCCAGCAGGAGATAGCACTGCCTGCATATAGTGTTAAGTATAGTTTGACAAGAATATAAGGGTTTGTCAGTGTGGCAAAGCCCGGTATAACAGTTCTTTGATTAACAGGTGAGGCATGCTACGCTGTACTGCAAATATCTGCTAGATGAAGCTTCACTACGAAAAGCGGCGAGGAAGGCAGGTGGGCGAGTAGAGATAACCGTTTGGCGGGAAACTGCGCTGGTGTGAACAGTAGTTAATGGTTGATAAACCCTGCCCCCCACACAGCAGGTGAATCCCCCCTTACGCTAGCACGCTAGCAGGTGGCGAAATCTCATTTGAAATTCCGGCACTACAAGGTTAGAGTGTGAGAAATCCCATTTGAAAATCTCTCTTTGCACGGTTAGTTGGTGATTTCTGCTTCACAAATGAGGGATCTGCCGAACATGGCATTTCAATATGCTCTAAGGGCTTTAAGCCTAGTCTCCTACCCAAAGGGACGTGGCACTACTTTCGCCTCAGGCTAGCTCTTGCTGGGCTCAGATACTGGATTTATTGCGGAAGTGTGTGTTGACAAGCCATTACCAATCAATCTTCACACAGCCATTACAGGTTAAAAAATGAGACTTTTTTTGTTCTTGTTGTTTTTCTGAACAGGGAAATTAGTAATATTAAAAAGAATTTGATGAATGAAGCAAATCTTAAATAAACATTTGGTCATAATTTTCTCACCATCATGTTCTAAACCTGACTTTTTCATCAGTGGAACACAAAAGAAGATATTTTGGATATCATGCTGGTCATTCAAAATTAAAAGGTATTAAGACCCATAAAACTTTTGAAGCATACTGTATAATACCTTTGCAAAAAATGAACAAATAAATAAAATAATAAATAATAAGTAAAAAAAAAAAACACATCAATACAAATAATAAGGCAAATTTAATTCATTTTTTTACAATAAAAAACCCTGACATCTGTCTTAGCTCTTCTTGAAACATTAATGAGAGAGTTTTAAATCAGATGACTGCAATGAGTCATTCAAGAGTCACTCAAGATTCATGATTGATTCAACACTGATGGTTCTCAAATTAAGAGTTTAGTTACTGGAAGATTTTGAGTAAATAATGACGTAGAACCACTTTTATATTTTTAGAGATATTTTATGTCTAGTATGAAGCTTAAAAGCTTCAGTTCCCACTTATTGTAACTGTCTGGAAAAGAGCAACCAACATTATTCAGTATTCAAATGCATACATGTAAATGGAAAATATCTTCTTTTGCATTTCACAGAAGAGAGTAAGGATACAGTTTTGGAACAACAACAAAAAATATTTTTGAGTGAACTACTTTTAATTTAGTTGCATGAAGCAGGCATGCAAAACCAAGCAAATAAATATATAACATTGTGTCAAAATGAATATGAACATAATGAGGTTGATTTCAGGAGTCCTTCACTACCTAGCAGTATGATCCAATGTTCCTTTCAGCAGCCTGGCAGACAGTATGCACTGGGAAATGCTACGAGTCACAGCTTGCAGCTGGTATTCTTTGACCTTGGACTCGCTATAAATAGCAAACAGGTGAAAAATCCCGTGTGAGACTCTTCTGTTATGTGGTTAGCCGATGACAGAAAGCACAAAAACCACTTAAGGATCTTCTCCCAGGCTAACAAGCCTGCCTCACATCAGCTAGAGACGTGTGGTGGTCCAAGGTCCAAGTTCAAGGCCACTAGCTCCCATCTGTAGTTACTGGGTCCTCGTGTGACACTGCGATGAAACCGGACACTACTTCATTTGTTAACAGCATTAAGGTATGTAAAGGCCGAAATAAAAGTATGCTCTGCTATATGTAGTCTTTATTGTCCTGAAGGGAGACAGCTGTAATGCTGACTAGGACAGATATAAATCAAAGAACTGCGCGGCGCTATGTGACCAGCACTTTCTGTGTTGATTTAAGCGATGTACTTGCTCAGCTCATCCAGTTCTCCTCTGTTCAAAATTCACTACCATTCTGCTTGCTAAAATGCCAGTCCATGACAGGCTTCCTGCTTCTTATTGATAATCCAAGACATGTCTGATGGGCGTAAACAGGAGGAGGAAGGAATCTGCAACAGATGCCCAATAACAAATTAGAAATTCACTTCTAATTATCAATGACAAAGTTGCCGGTGGGAAACTCACATCCCTGATGGGGCGTCGCTACACTGTCGATTGATTCCAACTTCAAAACAAGACGCCAATGCCCAGTCAGGCTCCGAGAAAAGTTTATCACTAATTACGAGTGACAAAGCTGGGTTTTGGGCCCACCTCCAACCTCTCATTCCTACATTAGTGCTGTCTTTGACTGGAGGCTGGTGTATAATTATGTCAGAGTGGCGTGTCAAAACCAGAAAAAATAAGCCGATTCCGATACGCTCCATTCATTTACCCAGTGATGCCGGGGTCTCTGTTAGTGACAGCTCTTGCAGCTTCACACTCCGTTAACTTGTCTAAAAAACACACACGCTCTCACATACACACATACAGCTATCATATAGGCAGCCAAGTGAAACTGGTAATGGTTGAGGGAGGCTTTTATTATGATATGTGTATCTGGAGCTGTGAAATGGACTGGGTAATTAATACTGAAACAATCAGACTGTAACAAACATATTCCACTGGCCACTTTTGTTATATAATTTAGCAATTAATACTGTTAATCTTTCTGGTGAGCTATCAAGTGAACAGATGTATGAGTCAACAGTTGTGTCCCAAAGGATGTACGCTATTGTCCAGTGTATCTTATCCCTCTCCTTCCACTACGAAAGGAAAGCTATAAAAGTTAAGTGCATGAAGTGCCCAACATTCCATTTTTTTTTTCAATTAAGGTTAACTTGTACTTTTCTTTTCTTTTTCAATGTGAACACTATTTACTACAGTGGCCCAGTAGTGCACAACACAACAAAATTGCCAACGCATAGGACTAATTTCGTTGTGCTGTGCAAACTTTGTTGTGTTGTGGTTGTTTCCATTGTGTAGTGCTAATTTTGTTGTGTTGCGACTTGTTTCCATTGTGTTGTGGCTTGTTTCCGTTGTGTTGTGTAGATTTTGTTGTGTTGTGCATTACTGGGCCACTGTAATTCACACTACTAAATGGCAAAAAATAGTGCATACGTACGCAAGTTGGGACACACCTTGTGATACATGACTATATTACAATAAGTCAAGTGGTTAGCACAGCTATTAAGCCATTCTGAGGGCATGAAGCATATCTGTATTGACAGCCTTTCTAAAATAGATATAGCATCCGCTAACATCATTTTCTAAAACCATATAAATATTTCTTGCAAAATATGCTAACAGCACACATCACAAGTAATTCATGATTTTATAATAGATGTTGTAGCAGTCACTGATTTTTTGGAGGGTGTGAAATGGACTGTGGTGCGCTAAGCTGTGAGTTTGTTAACCGAAGGATTAAACACAAACAAAAGGGAAATATTTAATTGGAGAATTTTTTTTTTTTTTGGAAATATGATTTAACACTGAAAACACATTAAATCAACTTCTTTAAGACTAAATACAAGTAAAGTGATTTTCTATCATTTCTAACTAGGCCCTGAATAAAATATCCATAAAAAGGTTCTATCAACTATTGTAACTGATTTAAAGTTCAGGATGAATCTGGTCTCAAAACAACTGTGTCCAGAGGTGGGTCTGAAATCGCATACTGTCCAAGAAGGTACTACATTTCATTAGGAACAAACTTTGCAACCATTACAAATGTATGTTCTATATACTATAAATCAGAGGTGACAAATTCAGTTCCTAGAAGGCCGCTCTCCTGTAGAGCTCCAACCTAATTAAACACACCTGAACCATCTAATCAAGTGCTGCGTCCCAATGTGCCTACTTATACATTGCCCTTTAAAGTATGTACTCTTTTAGTGAAGAAAAAGTACACACTTTTGAGTGTGTTGTAGAAGAGTAGGCAAGCTTTGGGACATACTATCACATCATACAGTTGCGTCTTTAACAGACCGCTCTGTCACATAGTTATACGCACCCTGTCTGTAAACTGGCCTTTCAATCATCTTGCCACAGTTAACATCCTCCATATTTAATTTAATTAAACTTCCTACTGTATTGGAGAGAAATGAAGTAGCACGATGGATCTGCCAGCCGTATGCGTCTAACTCTGCTCATATTTTTTGCATAATGATGCATTTAAAAGGTAATGGACATTTATAAAAGTTCACATTGTTGTTGCAGATGAAATAAAACACAGATAACATTAAATTAATATTTTTTTTTACCAGGTTCAATGTTGATTATTAGTAACTCAAACCCCTTTATCTAAACCTCTCTACTTAACCATCGGTTGCACACATCCGCCATTTTTATAGTTTTTTAACCCTTTTTATTCTGTAGATTTGAACCGAATCCTTCGCCAAAGCGCAGTGGATTGTGGGTAATTATTCCCTATTATAGTGTGCATGAATTCACACTTAAAAAATCTACCTGAAATAGTCGACCATCCTTGACTTTTGGCATATCTTTTCAAAATACTGTACTATGATTTGGGACACACTTAACTAATTTCACATAATATTTAGGATGGATAGTATGAACACTGGGGTGCAGGGAAGGTCTTCAGGATTAGTAGAAACTTCCAAGCAGATTTTCTGGATCTGGTTGGAGCTAGACTTTGCAGGACAGTGGCCCTCCAGTTGTGGCCTCATGTAATAGTGTTCATCAGAATCCTATTGGAAGTAGTAGGTCATAAGGGTACATTTGGGTACTTTTTATGAATATGAATGTGGAAATACTTCTCGTCTCACATACTGATTTTCACCTACTTTTATAGTATGCCCTAGCCAAGCAACTGCCATTGAAATAAATGGGAATGCTAACAGCATGAACGGGAACAGTAACAAAGTAAACAAAAGTGTTGAATTCAAATGCCCCACTATGAAGTCCTGAACCAGTGTTTGACATGGTAATGTATTTAAATCTGCCGACCCCAAAACCAGTCAAAGTCAAATCTCGGTGGCATTCACATCAACTTTGTCTCCGACCTCCTTCGTATGACTGACTGAGCGCGACAGACGCACACAAACACAAACACACACAGCATATGGTCCGCAATGCTGACTGTATATCACTGTGGCAGTGTCACATGAGAGTTCAATCTAATTACAATTGACCCACATTATAATTACAATTGATTGGCAGTCTGGCCCCTCTCGCGCTCTCGTCTCGCCCCGTCCTGACTCCAGACTAACCACCCCCGCACCCCCCGCCTCCTGCCTTTCCCTCTTTTTTTCCTGCCCTGTCCACTCTCGTTTCTACTATTCCGGAGTTTGATTCAAATTCAAATAGGCCAGACAGTCTGAACACTATACCTTTCCCATTCAAATACAATAATTCCCATCTGCAACACACCACACACACACACACATAGCTAAAACGCTGAAAATGTAGCAGAAGGATATTATGTAGATTAAATAGATGAAAATACTGAAATATTATGATCAAGTAATATATTCAGAGCCGGCGCACCGTGCATATCATAAATTGCAGCACACACACACAAGCTTTTCGCTGGTCTGCTGCAGTCCCAGTGGAAGAATATAAGACCCCTGCATGTTCCAGCTGATGTACATCACATCAAAAATAATGACCCCAGGCTCCAGAAGCCATGTGTGTGTGAGAGAGAGAGAGAGAGCCAGGCCGTGCACATATGCGTGTCTGCATAATTATGTATATGAACCACACTGTGAATGCTCCTGTGTGAGAGAAAGAATACACACTTATACGCACAAAATTACATGTATAACCATGATGCGCTTTGGGTCACGTGCATGTGATTGAGAGTAAGTATATGTGTGCACATGCATAATGATGCGTGTCAACCGTATTGTACATGTGAGAGCTTGTTGCTCAGTGTGTGTGTGTGTGTGTGTGTGTGTGTGTGTGTGTGTGTGTGTGAGAAAAGTCTGTTCGTGTCACAGCGCTGCAGTGTTGTCAGCTTGCTGTCATTTTGAGCCTCAGATAAGACCCGATCTCACTGCAACAACATGCCATCCCTCTATCCATTTCTTTCTACCCATCTCTGTTTTCCCTCCTCTCTCCCATCTCTCCTTTATCTCTCCATCCTCTCTTTTTCTCCACTCCCCCTTCTCTAATGAACCCTCTCTCCCGAGCCGCTTCTCTCCTCTCCTCTCCTCTCCTCTCCCTCTCTCAATTATATTTAACTCATGACAGCTGTTAGAAATATCTCCTCAGACCTGACAACTCCAATACTGAGGAAACTATATATTCAACTTTTAAATGAGTTTACCTTCACAGAAGTGTCTGTGCGTATGTGTCTATAGCTTTACTGTTTATATGTAAATTTTATTTTCAACTGTAGGGACAGGCTGAGATTTATACAGTTACGGAGTGTGCTGTTGTGTTGGGTATGTGAGTGTGCGTATGTTCATATTAGCGAAACATGGGTGTAATTTACTAGAGCTATTGTATTTCTTTACTATAGAATTATTTGGGAGATTATACTGTCAATGGAGAGTTATTAATGAAACTGAATATGTGTAATTATAGTACACAAAGTACATATATTTTGAAGGAAAAAGTATTTTTGACAAGCAATTTTCTGTATAACTTCAGAGTACAAAGTACATAAGTAGCTGGTCATTATGATGTAAATCTTTTGTTTTAAAAAACTAAAAACAGGTTATATTATATCTTACTGAGCAACTAGAACAAGTTAAAGTTTTAAGAATAATAAAATTCATTTCAATATGAAATAATTGTATGTGCATGTCACTGAAGGTGCACTGGAGACAAGCATAAACAAAATAATTTGAATAAAATCATTTATATTGTGCCAAACAACTATAAACCAGGTGCAGAATTTAGAATTCAATTTCAAGTAACATGTTTTTTTTTCTTCTTCAGTTAAGCATCTGGTATGTCCTAGAGCCTTTAAAAGTTAGAACATTGAGAAAACTGTAATTAAACAGGCTGCTTTGCACAAGTTTGTGCATCAAGCTTACGTAAATGAGGGGGGGGGGGGGGGGGGGATTAGGTTTCTTAACAGCTAAGATTTTTTTTCTTAAGTATTTATCCAATTATGCTTTTGGCTAGATATTTGATTTTAAATTTAATTTGGACACAATAACCATACTTTAACCAAACTTGTAAGGAGTAAAAAAAAAAAAATTGTAGAAATTATAAGTACTACAGTAAAAGTACAAATTCCTCCTTTGTATAGTTATATAGCAATGAAGTACAATTATAACAATAACACTTTACACCTTTGTGTGTCACTGACAAACACGTGTACTCACATACATCAACACAATAGTACACAAACACACACAGCCAAAAATAAAATATACAGATGAAAAATACTCAAATATATTTGAAATACATTTATTTTGTGCTATACTATACTACAAATACATTTACATATTTATGTGCTTAATAAAAATACACTGCAATTGTACTTTTAGTATATTAACTGCTAAAATGGAGCAACACATTTTGTACTTAATGCACTTTAATTGTGCAGACATAGTGCTGAAGTCCAACTAAAGATATACTTAAGTATATTTGATTGTGCGTGGAACTATTGCAAGTATACTTCAGGTACACTTTAAATATCTTTCATTTAAAGACTGATATTATTCAAAGATTATACAATCCTCAAAAATAGTGACACAATTTAGGCATAATATTAAGAAATGTGCATTGTGTGTGCACAAGTCTTAAGTGATATATAAAAAATATGTTAGTGGATTTAAAGTACACAGTATGAAATAAATGTATTTTAAATAAATTATGGCATACAATTTAATTACAGTAAAACTTTAGACACACACACAAGCACTCAATCTAATTTTTGGATAGATAAAACTGATAGTGCCCATACTTAAACTTCAATTTATCAGGATGTTTTACACCCCTGACAAAACACAAAAAAGTTTTTTGTGCAATCTCTTGCTTTGGTTCATTGCAACAAGAGTCTGTATTAGTGTGAAAGTGTGTGTTTAATGTATGTGTGTGCGCACATGTGTAAGTGAGTAAACCCAGAGTGAAAGAAGAAAAGAGCTCCCTGCTCTCTCTCTGCTCCTCCTCCATCTTTCTCTTTATAAATACCTACCTGTGTTCTGCTCAATCCTTCTTTTCTAGACATCTCCTTTCCTTTCTCTGTCTTTCTCCCGGGATGTGACACAGAATTCTGTTAACTGCTGTGAAAATGCATTTATTACCATAAGCCTGCAATGCTAACAACTGCACCCCCCCCCACACACACACACACACACACTCACACTCAGACAGTGGGACCTGCAGTAGGCCATTGATATTCTGTGCAACCACGTACAGGCAAGAGAGGATTTAGAAGTAAAGACTTATGTACACAGACACACACACACACACACACACATTTCTGATGGCACTCACAGAAACTAGTTTATTTCACAGAATCTGTTGTACATTCTGTATTGTATACATTACATGTTCATGGAGGAGGAGTTTCTGAGTGTCACAGAAAAGGGGGGCAGTCAGAGAGAGAATGCTTCAGGATAAATTGATTTAAATAGAATGAGATGGATTTTAAAGAAAAAAAAGGCTGTCAATTTAAGCTGTTAATTTAGTTTGATTAATTACCATCTTCGTGTTTCTGTGAATCCGTAGTCAGCTGCTTCTTGAGACAACGCACATCACTGAAATGAAGCAAACTAAATATTATACTGACTTTTAAGTAGAGATATGTTGATATTAAGATTCTGTTCTGTATTTCTATGTTATGGACAAAAACCTACAAATGGCCAGTTAAAACTAAGTTAATGAAAAAACAACACTAAAACTCATTTTAAATGCTTCAAGAGAATTTAGAAATGTATAATGTACAGGATGAAAAAGGAATATTCATTTTTAGATTTGCTAAAAATTACATTTAACAATGTTATTAAATTATTCATGTTTTTACGGATTAAATTTAAGTGAACATTAAACATTAAAGGTAATTGAAATGTGAAAATACGGAAAATGTGCATGCACAATTAAATATAAAATATCAACAGATATCGCTACAATAAAAAAAAAAACATCTGATATCTTTATTTCAGGGCTTTTATCAGCAAATATCGGTATACACACTTGCTGGTATGTAATTGCAACTAATTTGATTTAAATTACATTTAATTAGATTAAAACTTCCAATCAATTGACAGTCCTCAAAAAAACCTTGCCATACACAGAAAAAAAAAATACTTAAATTAGACACAAACAATGCATACACACACAAACACATACTCATCAGTGCGACACAGAGACCCATTCCTGAAGCACAGTCTGACATTGGCTGATAAAAAAGGCCATTATACAAGGTCATAATTTAGCTTGTCCATTTAAAATCTCTCCATTAACATCCATGATGGGCACGCACACACACAAGCACTCAAACACACACACACACTCACTCTCCAACTCTCACTAATTCTCTAATTATGTTCATGATTATGGTGAACAGGGCGCACTCGTGGCCTGGCTAATGATGGCTTTAATGGCCAAAAATCCCCATTAAAAACCCCATTCTACACACACACACATACAGACACGCATACACACGAAAACACACACACCCTCATAAAGAGCAAGAGCTCACGATTCTCCATTAAAAATTACTGCAAAGGGGAATATGGGAAAACTATGTCATGGGAAGCAGCTGGGCTTTTTTTCATTTTCTTAAATGAGAATTAGTGTTGTATACTCATTCTTGGCAGTAAATAACCATAAGAAGCTATTTCTATGTGAACGGACTCTGAAAAAATATTCTTCTGTTACTGTAATTTGATTGAAACATATTAAGCTAAATAACCATTTAATTTAGCACATTTTTACCTGATAAAAATATTTTCAATGTAGCTATATCACTGTGTTGAGACATTTCTTAAAGACAAAGCATATCAGTACTAGTATGCTATTCAGCCAATGACTGTTATCAAACTGGTTTCCTAAACACTCCTTCCATCTGCTATTGGTCAGCTAAACATATAGCCACACCCTCAAACTCAGCTGAGCCAGAGTTGCTATGCCAGCCTGGTCGGATTCCCAAACAAACAGAGCAATGTTTGGAAAAAGCCTCAGAGAGCCACAGTGTTTACACTTTTTTTGTGGAAATCAACCAACAAATGGCTTACTTATAGTTGTCTCTGCATATTAAACTGCAAGAAAGTATTTTAACATCTTAAACAAAACTTCACCTTTAAGCACTGTTAATGCAGGCCTAAACCTCTGCCGCCCTTTACCTTGACAAGAAACTAAATGAAAATGTAATTTAACCACTGCTAAAAACCCTGATCATGCTGCAGTCACACTAAACTAACACAAAGCAGCAGTAAGTGTGATTATAACCTGCTTGAAAGCCTCTGCTTTTCACCCTCTTCACGTTTACATTTGCATATACGATACTTTCCGAATTAGCTTGTCTGTCTGGATTAGTGCTACTCGATCTCCTACTTGTGCATGTGTGTGTGTTCAAATGGATCACATGAGCCAATTGTCTTTTGTTGATGTGAAAAGAGGGCAGAAAGCCTCCAAACCATCCAATTTTACAGAACACACACCAACGAGAATATAACCTGCTGTCATGTGTCTGTATATCACCATGTACACGAGTCTCAGGCAGCGTTTCACTATATGTGTGTGTTTGGAGGCTTTGAAGCCTGTCTGTGGGTAAGATAGCTGTTGTTCTGTGTGCCAGAGCTCAAACTAGCAGAGTAACAGGAGAATCACGGAGAGAGAAAGAGAGACAGACAGAATGAAAGACTCCGAATGCTCTTTTTTTCTATTAATTAAGATGAGATGACTCTTCCATTGAACGATTCACCTCCATCAGCCTGCTGGATTTAAATGAGCGGGAGTCACGGCTCTTCCTGTTCAAATCACAGACATTTACACTGCTCACTTCCCCTCCTTCAAAGGACAAACACACAGGGAGATAAAGAGACCACACACATACACTCAGAGGGACCACACACACAACCATACAAGCTCATCCATTAGTGTGTATATGCACATTTATGTCTGCGTGTGTGATCTGAAGCGAATTCAACGTCTTTCTCTGCTGAAAAAAAACTAGTGTAAGATAATTATTGACTGGTTTTAAAGGGGTTTTGGGATTTGTCAGTTGGCCAGCCTGCTAAACTATCTCAACTTCAACATGGACACCAGTTTAGGCTGGTTTAAGCTGTTTTTCCTCAAGGTGTACTGAGGGACATTTGCCTTGTAAAAGCGGAGACGTGAACACTGTTCTACACTGGAGGAAGTTTGAGGCGTTACAGATTAGTAACAACCATAAATCACGAAATTAAGAAAAGCAACTTTCGGATGAGGACTGAATCATGGCCATTTTACAAAATGAGTGATGACAAGACCACAGAGATGGTGTTTCTATGTAAATCATTTGTTTATAATAAAACACAACGGTGTGAGGCGAGAACCGGTGCTGTTAGTTTCATCATCGTGAGTTGTAGTAATGAAAGGTGTGTCAAATCTGGCCTGATTTTGAAGTGAATAATTGGGAGACTAGAAGCGGCCCGAAATACACATTTCCATCTGCATTAACATCCTCCCCAAAGTACAAAACAGACCCCCTCCTACTGCTGCACTGTCAAAAGAGAAAAGTTGAGAAAACTCAAAACGTCACGGTGATGTGATGAGACTTTCATTTTCTCAGCATTCGACCAAAGTACCTCAGACAACATTGTTTGTTCAACTTTGCACTACAAAAAAATTAATTAGTTGATGCTACACAGCATGCTGGGAAATCACTAACCCTTAACAAATCAGCAAAATGGACCTTTTCCACAGACTGTGTTGATGTGTTTCCACAGTTATTAACATTGTAAATCTAGCAAAGTGTTTTTTTTATATTTTTGCTTTTTAAATTTTTAATGCACTATACTTTGTTTTCCTATATTAAATTACATATTAACACTGCTGTGTGAGTGTTTCTAATACACAAGCTGAGGGAGTTACTGCAAATTTGACATCTTTCTGACCAACATAATCAATATTTTCCCTCTTTCGGAAAGACACAGAAACACTGTAGTGGATTTATTTATTTTGCTAGTGAGGCAAATGAGTACGCAAAAAATATATTTGTTGTAGTTTCCCTTCACCTCTATTTACGTTTATTAACACTGCTAAATGTAATCATTAGCAGATCTCAAAATAAATCTCTATTTTACATGTTATGTTTAATGCCTTAATTTACTTAGCATAATTTATTGGTTATTGGCCATTACATGAACATCATTATGAACAATATGAATCCGCCATAATTTTAAAATATGTATCAGTGTATCCATCCATACGTGATGAAACTAACTACAAAAAAGCTCATAAGTGCAACTATTATTTATTGGATTATTACAGTGTGCCGAGACTGCTGGGATCACTGCTTCCATCATGCTCTTGGAGAGTGTCACACTGTTTGGAAATGATTAATAAAAAAAGAGATGGTATTCATAATACGAATTAAAAAGAGATGAATGAAATGAAGGGAGGCTGAGCCTCAGAAGGTGAGGAGGGTATTAAAAACATTAAATTAATAAATAGTGTGATCATGAATGACTAAGCAAAGGCGCCGCTATAGAAAAGAAAGAGCGTGGAACATCCTCTTCATGGCATCGCCTGCATTCATTGCAACCCCTCACCATGACGAAGAATAAATAAACAGAAGTGATTGGTGCGATAAGTGGATGTGGTTATGCACAACTGCCTCATTCATCAGCCTCAGTTGAACTGGCGTTATTAATTAAGACTGCTGCTCTTCACATAGATACTAACATCATAAAGCTCAGGCGCACACATGCACAGAACAGCTTCAACTCAATGATAACGCAAAGTTGATGAACGAGAACCAGGTCTTCTCTGTCACTTAGATAGATCTCTCCGTTTACTCATGAATATGCACCAAGCAATTTGCATATGCAAACCTCGGACTGTTATCTGATTTATGGGCTTTGCTGTTCAGTCTTTCCATCCACCTGTCAATCAAATCCCTTGTTTATGCATTGCTAATGAAAATACAGGAAATAAGCAAGGTAGCTGCTTATCCCAAAGATTTAACCTACGCACAGCGTGAAGCCAGCTCACCTCACTTGAACCAACCTGTACCTGTGAGAGCCATCTGCACAACACCTGGACACACCTGTGCTTTTTCTTGCATGCACACAAATACATTCACACATCAGCTATGCAATGACCTGCGCATCATAACATAACCTCATAAGGTCAAAATTTACTGTAACTAGCAGTCTAACTAAAACGAAAGGGAAGCGTCAGTAGGCTACTTTAAATCTTTCAAATGTGCCATTATTAGCCTCTTATGCAGTGTGCAATTTCTGAAACATTTCTGACCCCACTTGAACTATGAAGGAAGCGAAACAAAAAGCGCCACGTATATATTTCTTGTACATATCCTTAAACAAGATTTTCGAACATTTCAGTAAGTCAGAAGTTTACACGCTAGTCAGACCATGAATTTCACCTAGCAGTTGCCTAAATAGATGCTCATTAACAAAAATCACGTTCACCTGCCCTGAAGTGGTAACCATAGAAACAGTTGTTTGCTCAAGTACTTTCCATTAGGATCATTATCGGAAGGAACACTGACAAAACATAAACAATGTCTTATAATCACTTTCTATATTTGTACTGTATATAAACGAGACATCATGAAGACCTTAAAGGTGCATTCTGTAGTTTGGTGCTAACTTAGAAGTTTTATACATTAAGAAATTAATTGTGTTTTAGTCATCTGAATGGTGAACACTCATGAGATGAAGACTGTACTGATAACTGTTTTTTTATTAAAAGTGTTTTAATTATATACAGTCCTTATAGAAATTACATGAGCTGCTGTGTTTTACTGAACATCTGCGGGAATTCGCGCTCATTCTGTAGATTCACAACAGTGTAGTGTTGTTTGATTATGTGAAATGTGAAAATTAGACAAGCATGTATTATTGTACTTCACCAGCAGAGACAACAGGAGAATCAGAACGGCCAAAGTAAAAACTGTCTAAAGGTAGAAGACAGAAAGAAGGACAAACACAAAAACAAGTGTAAACATCATTACAGCAAACATGGTGGAAAGATTTGGTGACAAAAAAAATCTTAGTACTCATATGTCAGTCTAATTTACATAAAACACCACGTTGATAGACGGCAGTATAGCGTCGACCACAATTGTGGTACCAGTAGTTATTATACATAAACACTGATGCTAATGCTAGCTAAAGAGCTACTGAATGCACCTTTGAAAAGTCTTTAAGGGGCGCCAAAAGATCATTTGGTTTATGCTCAACGAAGCTTGTCAGATTGTGCCCTAAAAATTAAATAGAAATTCTTTCTAAAATGTCAACACTTACACAACCCCCTGCCCCCACCCTGACACAGAATGTATTGTACAATTCACAAATTGATCTTATATAATTTCTAACAGCACTGTAAAGCACTGCAAAAAGGAAAAACATGCAGTTACCTTGGCTGATTAAATCTTTAAATGCCATTCATGAAACCTAATGTGCTCAGGTTGATTCAGCTGAACCAGTTTTGAACACCAGTTAAGTTTGATGTTACCACAAGAACAACATTTTATAGGCCCCGTAGTTTAACCCAACTCAGATTTTTAGTTTTAATGCTTTTCAGCAGTCTTCTGTCCGTGTTTTCCACTCTCGTTCTGTAATTGCGCTTTAACAGAGCGGAGCTGTTCCCCCCTGGAGTCCACACTCACTTCACCTCTACTAACATTACACATGTGTTTACAGTGTTTTTTTTTCTCCATTACATACCACAGAGTTCCCTAATGTGACTATAATGAAGCATTCACAGAGAATGTGAAAACAGAATCTATCCTTTCGTCAGCAGAGATGTTTGTTCGCCCAGGAAAACCGGTGGTTCGTATGTATTTATTCAACCCTGTTTCTCAATTATGCGTCTGAGAGGGTTCTGTATTTTTTTCTGGGATGCGCATCACTGGAGCGAGAGTGTAGGGCCGTTAGGATCACTGCCCACTCCACACTCAGTAATTGTCAGTGTGTGTATGTGTGCGAGCTGAAGGTACACTCAGCTATAACTCTCTTAGAAGATGAATGAGGAGGCAGTGGTCTGGTTGCTTTGTTTTCGTTTTTTACCTCATAGCCGACGGCGCCTCTCTTACTGTTTACACCAAACGTGCTCAGCTCGAAACAAAGACGTTTAGTTGTAGAACACATACACGTGCCGTATCACACCCCCGAGTCAAAACACTACCCAGAGAATACTAGCTGTGTAACTGTATAACTATACAGTGACTGTGCAGCTTTGGCTGTAGACCCAAATTCAGCACACTGACCACATCTATTACTGCTATTAGCATGCTGTGCTATATTTAGAATCTGACCCCTGAGAATAAGCGTACGTATAGCATGAGCGACATTCAGCAATACAATGCTTAAATATCAGTTCTCTCTCTCTTTCTCTGTGCTGTATATAACTAGGCCAAGCTGAGGTAACAGGGTGTCATCAGTGTTGCAGAGCAGTTATGGAGAGAGAGGGAAGTCTACACACACACATACACACAGATAATGCTAGCTCACAGGCTAATCTCCCCACACACTTTTTTACCAAAACAAAGTACACACTTCTTGGAACACATCTTGTAGAAATAATGGGGGAACATTGTAGCTCGTAGTAAAATGGGGTTAATGTCCATACTTTCTACTGTGCAGTGGGCCGAAAGTGTGTAATGGCATTTGCTGTAGAAGTCTTATTAAACTTAATCCATGGAAATAAGCCAGTTTAATTTGGTTTTATCACGTAGCATATCCGCCCCGTGCTGCTACCGATGCTAATGCAGTTAGGCAGCTTTCTCAGTACACTGAAACTGGGTGGAAGAAGCACTTTTCATTTCTCTGCACAGTGAGCACTCCGGAGTGAATGGAAAAGCACATAGCGGCGCAGATATAATCCTGTAGCATTAAACACCTAAGGCATAAGCAGGCCCACGCGAAACATTTTACCATGATTTTTCCTCAAACTTCAGTGCAAAACATGCTAAAAAAAAGTCAGTAAATTTAGCTTTTGCATAAGTACGTGTGATTAACGTTAAAGCCAATATGTCCACACTGTATGATTTTGGCCACAAATACATAATCAGATTTATTTTATTTTAATTATTAATAATAATAATATTATTAATTGTATTCGTAATATATTAATTTGAATAATTTTAAGTCATCCTTCGGCCCTCTTGGAAGTTTGTTGAGGCCCCCTAGTGGGTCCCGACCTGGGGTGTGTTTCCCAAAAGCAACTATGGTCGCAAGTTCCATCACTGCCAATAGAATTCAGTGGAACTAATAACCATAGTTAGCTAACGATGGTTTTGGGAAACGCACCCCTGCTTGGTTGAGAACCACTATTGTATGGCAAAATGATCAGTCTTTATCACTATTCAAACTGTAAATGTTTGCATTTGCATGGCTGTACTGGGATAAAATCAATTAATTTATAGGGGATGTGTGAGTTCTGTTCTTCTATAAACGCCAAAATTTGTAGTCAGTCACACAGCCATGTTCAACACGGTGCACAGCATGATGATAATATAGCCCTATATGTAAAATATAAATGATAATTTGTATATAGCCTACAGAGATGCAACATGGGGTATGCAAACTGCATTGGGGTGAAACTCAAAGAGGGGCAAAATGCTTATATCTAGGGGGTGTCCAATGGCTGTAAAAATCATACTGGGTATGCCATCTTAAAAACAAGCTTCAGGATTTTCATATAATCACAGACAACCTCTGTAAAATGTGTGAAGAGTGTGTGAGTGATTGAGATAGGAGTACCAATAAATAAGAGGCTCTCAGGCAGGTGGGCTGCTGCTGGTTTACGTGTTTAATTTGATTTTGATTTAGGCCAAATTTGTATTCCGCCCCAAGCTACTTATTAGTGTGAACAGTACCTGTAAACTAGGTCAATTTCCAGCATTATTTCATAGGTTTTACAACCAGTAGAGCCAGATCACACACTGATACACCAACACACTCATTTACATCCCCACTGTTGTATTAATTTACTGTTCAGTCAGAGCTGACATACCTAACCGTGACCTAACCACCTCATCCATTTTAATATGAAGTGTGTATGTGTGTGAGAGAAAGAGAGACCAAGAGAACGTGTGTGTGTGAGACAGTGAAAGATGCTGAGATTGAATGGTGTCACAATGCAGGCATATTGAGGTCATTTTGAAAAAGTGCTGCTAATTACAGCAGATGGAATGAAAAGAAACAGGGGACTAGACTGGGCTCCATGTATGATTCTGAAAGAGGGAGGAGAACGAAAAAGCAGAGTGGGAGAAACAGACGGAGACTCCCTGAGAGAAACATGCAGGAGTGCGAGAGAACGGAGAAGTGATGGAAAGAGACACACGAGGAGAGAGAGAGAGAGAGAGAGAGAGAGAGGTTCTATGAGGACAAAAGCACAAACCTGACCAAATTTCTACAACATACAGCAGATATGAAACTGTACAAGACTCATATTTGGAGCAGAAGTCTCTCTTTGTCACATCAGTATGTACATAGAGTTTTCAGTGATCATTACTATGTTTCTGGCTGACTTTGACATTACAGTTGGGGCTTGAGGCATAAAACTCTGCTTTGATTTGATTTTTTACTAAATTGACAAAAAGACCTCAGATGAGGACTACAAAGCATTAACCCTATTCAGCAAACATCTACCTAACCTACATGTGAATGTTTTCAAGATCAAGACATCTAGGAAATCTAACAAAAAATAATAATTAAAAAATTCATATTACCAAAACAAACACCTGCACTGATTATAGTCATACACACAAGCATGAAACATCTCAAAAAGCTCATGTCCTGGTCTACTGGTGCACCTGCCCCATAAGGGAATCCCGATTAATGTAAATGTCTAAACTGGTTTCAGATTAGATAATTACATGCGACATTTTGGTTTATATAGTAGCCTAATCTCCCTGCGAAAAAAATAAATAAAATTAAAGTGGGGGTTGGCTATTTTTAGGCATTAAATGTAATTTCTAATCAATTAGGCACTATTGGAGGGGGGTAAATGACGATTAACATGCGACTTACAGAATGTTTGAACTGTTCCAGTGAACCGCGTGCCTAGCTGCAATCACCAGGTCAAAGTTCGTGCAGGTGAGCGTCAGAATAAAAAGACAGAGCGCGAAGAGTGCCATAATCCCTCGATCTCTCGCTTTTCTTCCCAGTCTTGCAAGATCTTCTCACCCCACGCGGCGCCGCGCCGGAACCATCCCGTTCGGTGAAGAAGGGCAGGAAGAGATGCGACCTAAAGCGTAAAACTACTTAAATACGGGGTTTCGCAATCTATATGTTTGTATTAAGTGTTTAAAATGTCAGAATCCATGGCGAAGACCCCCTCCCTCTGTCCCCATGGCGTCAACCCAAATCCAAAGTCCGATACGAGACCACCGCTGTTGATTCTCCGCGGACGGAGCAGAAATGGATGCAGGCAGCTGGATGGTAGGAGTTTAAATGCGGGAAAGAGAGAAGCGTGTCCTCCCGTAGCGTTGGAGAAACTCGGGAGGCAACGAGGCTCCGTTATTGTAAAACTAATATTCTCTTTTGTTGATGCGTATCTGGTAGGATGCGCGGCTGCGGGATGTTTCACACTTACAATTGTCTGACGAACAAGTGCTCGAGCGAGTTTTATTCGCTCTCTTTGGCCATATCCACCGCTCTGCTCTCTCTCTCTCCACACACACTCAGACACACACACACACACACACACACACACACAGCGCGCTGTTTGGTAGGCTGTGCTCGATCGTTCAGTCACCAGCTCCGCCTCCTGCCCAGGACAAAAGCACGCGTCCGTTGGCTCCAGCTCTCTTTCAAAGATGCTTTTAGACAGCTGCTCTCGCGACGGACGAGAGAAACTTTATTTTATATTTCTAAACAATTACGACGGGGACCATTACTAGTGCAGTTTTAATTACCTACCAGCAAAATCCTCTTACTGTCTGTCAGAGAGCAGGGCTTTATATCCTATTATACCCAAACCTCCATCCTTCTATCCACACCTGCTCTCTCTCTCTCCCTCTCTCTCTCTCTCTCTCTCTCCAGAACAGTGTGTAAGTCTTTTCTAATATGGAATAATTATGGGAAATCCTCTTAGGAGGGTGAATGGATTGATGGATTGGCTCATCTCTATCTCTGTCCTTCACTCATGGGATCTACTCATCCACATATAAAGGATGTAGAGCTGATGTTAATGTTCATATGATAGTAATCAGTCTCTCCCACTCCTGTATGTGTGCGTGTGTGTCATTTATGTTAAAATCGCATCAATTTGAAAGATGTGTCCCTCTTGTCAGGCCTATTATAATAATTATATATACACACCTGTGCACACATGTGTGTCTATCTATCTATCTATCTACCTCAATGTTGCCAAGTCTGTGGTTTTCCATCAAAATTGGGCTACCTTTATACTGCTGCCGTGGGTGGCTCGGAACGTGATTTCCACCAAGGTGGAGCCCCCCGGATAGATTTTGATAGCCATTTTCCCCTGGAACACAATTGGGCTAGCTTTGAGTACCAGTTGGGCTGATTTTGTTACGCAAATATGGTATCTATCTGTCTATCTTTCTAGGATGTACATGGAAGAACAGATAATGCACAGATACAGAAATAGTTGTAGATAGTTAAAGCAAAAGTGCTATGTAATATTTATTACATGACGGTCGATGTCATGATGCCTTAAGACACGTTGCCTTGGTGATAGCTGTGATAGTTTTCATTTTTTTAGGGTTTCTTTTTTTCAGGAATGAGAAAAAGCGAGCAAGCGAGAGGAAGGAGAGAGTTGCAGAGGAGGGATAGTTGCAGTTTGCCTCCCGTCTGCTGGGAATGAGTTGGTTAAGGAGAAGTCAAAATGATTTATTGGGAGAAAAGAAGGGAATAGAGAGAGAGAGGACAGTGAGAAAGAGAGGAAGAGATTAGGTGTCATTGGGGAATCCCTCTGTCTTTTTGTCTTTTCCCTCTTTTTGTTTTTTACTGCTTCTCACCTGTCTTTCCCCCGCTGCCCATTTGTAAAGCACAGCGCCACCACCACCCCCCTCCACCCTCCACACACATTTGCCAGCTCCTCCTGTCTTCACCCTACACCCATTGTGTCAAGCTACATTGACTCTTTCGAAGTCTATTTCTGTCCTCCTTTTGTTCGCTCACTCTCTCGTGATCTACCTCTGTCACCTCTTTGTGTGCCTCACTCTCATCGGCCTGCCATCTTTCTCTCCGCCAGAGTTTCTATGGCAGCGACGAAATATTTCACTCCTCTTTTCAACAGTCGCTCCTTCGCCCTGTCAGCACACAAGTTTTGGGACTCAAGCAAAAAAATGTAAATCGGTAGAGGAAAATATTCCCTCTTCAACATCCCCTTCACACACTAAGATTCCATGTATTTTAAGTATGTTGCAAATTGAGTTTGAAATTTGCAATCATAAATAGCTCCTAAATTGTAATATTCAAGCAAGTCAGTTGTGTGCTCCCCCTAGAGTGAGAAATTTACATATCCTTTCTATTCCATTTCTTTATTTACGACGATTCAAACCATTTTATATAACCATGACGGGCTATTGTCAGTTTTCATAAAACATCTTTCATTTGCAATACTGCCTCCCAATTCAATTGTGTCTCTCTGTCTCAGGAGCAGATGATGAAAAATGGTAGTGTATCATTTTCAGGCCCCGTGACACCGTGGCCCTTATGACATTTAGCTCGGGGAGTTCCTGCTCAGCTCTATCTGTCACATGGCCGGTTCTCGCTCTCAAATCCAATCTCCACACACTCATAGCCTTCAATCTAATAGAACATTCAGCTCTGGCCCAACTTTGATTTGCTTTCAGATATAAACTACCCAACTAAAACACAAACACATCAGGCTGAACGGCTGACCTTATGACACGGAAGTTCTCTCCCCGTGACTGGGAGGTGACGCCGCGTCACCGTCATGCTCAAGACATCAGGGCAGACTGGAACAGGCTCTGTAGACTGTTGTATAACAATGTCGATTTATATTTGCAGAACTTACCCAAGTTCCCAAATCTCATTTAAAATATCACACCATGGGAATCTAGCACATATAAAATGGCTATTTAAGAATATTCCAGATAAAATACAACTGTGGTCAGCTGCAACAGAAAATAATCAGCTTGAAAACAAAAGAAAACAAGTTTGCAGTTAATACAATTAGAAAATGAAATTAAAAAGCAAGTGTGCAGCCATGTGAATAATTTAATAAAATGGAAGAAATTTAAATATCTATTTATTTTTTAACTATCACACTGTTTCAAAAGTAAAACATTTAACACTACAACATTTAAACATTACACATGTTAATCGTGTCTCTTATACCCAAGAGTACTTCTTCTTGGTATTTATGACATATAATTTATGTGTTGGGAAGGTTACTTTGGAAATGTGAAAAGTTACCTTATTTAAAATATAATGAGTAACTATTTCAATTACTTTATTAAAGTAATGTAACTGATTACATTTGGTTACTTTTAGATTACTTTTCTAAATTTAAATTTCTATTTTTTTTCTATTTTTTTCTGAACTGTTAATCATTTTGAAACATTTAAAGCAGGCAGGGTTAACCTTACAGTACTCAACACTGATTACTGGCAGGATTTCAAAATCCTTCATCACTCAAATTAAGATTATAATAATTTAATTTTAAAGCAAAGCCACCACAAAATCGGACTTTATCATAACATGACATCATAACAATATATAGTTTAATATCTATGATACTGCTTTTGAAATAATATGACAGCAGGCACTGCCATCTAACATTGCCTCATTGGGGAAAAAAATGTTAATTTAAAAAATAAAGCATATACACAAACCCAAATAGGAAATAAAACGGTTATCAAATAAACATGTGTCCTATTCTGTGTCTTAAACTCCTGAAACATTGGTGTCTCACATTTTAGAACAGTCAATGCAATTTTGGAAAGAAATCAATCGAATCTGTATGTGTGTGAAAATATTCAGATGCCCCCCCCCCTTTGTAATCATTTTCATTAGTAACTGTAATTTAATTACATATTTCTTCTCAGTAACTGTAACAGATTACAGTTACATTTATTTTGTAATTAAATTATGTAATTCCGTTACATGTAACTATAGTTACTCCCCAACACAGGATAACAGTAATGATATGGAAGGGGTGTAATGAAACAAACATGTACCATTATTATTAGCCTATAGAAAATCATTTTAATGCGCAAATAACAAAACTTTTTAACTGAAGAATTCATGTAGGCTAAGTGCTTAAAAAATTCAAGCTTCACATTTTTTGCTTTTAAGCTCTTTGGAACACTTGCTGCAAGCTTCCATTGTAAGTGCGTTACTGTAATGTGTTTTGCATTCGTTCTTTCTTTCTTCCTTTCATTTTTTCTTTTATTTCCATATTTAACCATATTTCAGTGAATGTAATATCTTTTTTTTAAACAAACTAAAGGAACAAGTCAAATTTATCACCTTTAGTAGTCGAGCTGCCACACTGCTTCTCCACAGAACTTAAGTTTTTAACCCGCAATATTCCTTTAAGTGCACTTTCACAATTTGTAGCTTTGCAGGACCGATTATATCTGAGAGCTTCTTTGTTTCAAAATTAAGAAGCAAAAGTGGCCCTCCACACATGCTCTCTCTCTCTCTCTCTCTCTCTCTCTCTCTCTTTCTGTCACTCTCCGTCCCTCCATCGCTCTCCCTTCCTCTCACTCATCTGTCTGACATGAATTTTCAATCTCACTGTTTACCTTCCACTGCTGTGCCTAAAACAACACTGACATGGATAGAGCGCACTTGAGAGAGAGAGAGAGAGAGAGAGAGAGAGAGAGACGAGAAGAAGATCAAGAAGCAGGCAGAGATATTAGTAAGGCCGCGAGAAAAGAAAAGAGTATAACAATGAAAGAGGTGGAAAAACAGAAAAGCCATAGTGTGTGTGTGTGTGTGTGTGTGTGTGTGTGTGTGTGTGTGTGCTGTTTGCCAAACAATGGAAAAAAGAGAAAGCATGCTGGCTAAGAACCTTTGTTTAAATGAAGTGGACATTGTCCAGTCACGGAAAGAGGGAGAGCAAAAATGGGACACAGAACATCAGGGATGAAGTGGAAGAGAGAAAGATTTATAGAAATGGAGGGAAAGGAGGTAGACAGAAAGAATGATGTAGAGAGAAATGTGATTTTTTTTAACGACTGGGGAGGAAGGGGAGGCGGCGGAGAGCAAGCTTAGAATAGATACGCTCTCATCCACATGAAATATTGAACGAGGGAGCAAGAAAACAAGAGAGAGGAAAGGAAAATGGAGAGAATGATAGAGATAAATACAATCGTTATTTGTTTAGTGTGCGCTGAGGGAGAGTGTGAGATGGAGGGAGGGAGCGAACGAGAAGAAGGGAAGGAGAGCACTTTGGAAAAGATGGATGAACGAGAGAGTCTTGCCGGCAGCGGTGGAATGAAGGCCGTGTGGTGAGGGCAGGCTTTCCGAGAACGAAAGAGAGAGAAACATTTGTTTGGATTCTGATGACTGATATATGTGGATGAATGGTACGGTTTTGTTGAAAATATTACTCTGCAAAAAGTGTTTCATCATCTTTCTTCTCTCCCAACAGTCCTCCCCCTCCAATCTCTCTTCCACACTCTTCCTGCTTTGATCTCTCTCTTCTCACTGATCTTTTTCTCTCTCCTCCGTCAAATTTGAAATGTTTGGCAGATTTTGTTCAGATTACTGTGTAGATGTGCTTGTGTTTTTCAGGCTTCTGTTCAAATTCGGCTTGTTACCAACAGAGAGCCAAAGGCTAAAATTTCAGAGGCACGTCATTTAAAACATTATTCATTTATAATCCCTGGCTTCCTCTCAGAAATGACAAATAGACATGTTAGGTGTGCCTCTCATGATCATCTGAATGGCTATTCACTTGCTGTAATCTCCAGCCATCAAACTGTTTTAATTCCCTTCCCTTGAAAGCCAAATGTTCATACTGGCTTTTTTTCAGAGAGCTTAAGAAACTTATATCCACATGACCAACAATGAAAAAGGCATTTTTTATTTATTTAATTTTTTAACTTTTTCAAGGTAAATTTCCAAAAGTTTTTATTTAGTTTATTTTATTTTTTCTCTTGCAGTGATGCCATATAATATAACTAATTGGCTTCCGCAAAGAACCTTTCAGTTAAAAAAATATAAAATATAAAATAAACCTGCAGCCCGTAACTTTTGGCGCTCTGTCGGTTAATAAACAGAACTGTGTGCGTCTCGCGGAAGAACATTGTAGCCGGAGATACTTCTCTCTGTTTATGTCTATGGCGAATCACGCAGGTACTGGGCTACTCCGCAGCGGTTCCACCAGTACCAGTCTGAAATAGTCCGAATATAAAAACGTATTATAGGTGTACCGTAGTGATTCAGGATAAACCAAAACCACGGTTTGGAAAATGGATTCATGATGTACTCGCTTATTATATGAATTTTGTTCATTTTGAACACAAAAAAGTTACGGACTGCAGCTTTAAATTAATCTACACTATTAGGGTTCCCAGAGAACATTTTATTAAACAAGCAAACAAAAACATATAAAACATTTTTATAATAATCTAAAGATATTTGTGTGTGTGTGTTGTTGAAAAAGGTTTCATGGATGTTAAAGGTCTCTTTTGAAAACATAGCTAGATGTCAATAAAAATAGGCCTATTTATTTAAATGTTTGTAGCCTAGCTACTACTTAAGGCTATAACACAACTTTTAAGTAATTATGTTTAATGTTTTAATTTACCTATATTTTACAACAACACAGATGTAGCGACATGAGAAATATTAGCCTTTGAAGTGAAGTAAAGTGAAGACATTTGCAAGAAAAAAAAAACGGCCAAGGCAAACTTGCAATACGCGTGAACGCAAAAACCTGCGAACGAGAACATTCTTCTGCGCGCATGCACGGGAAAGCGTTCGCGTACACGAGCTTTGCAGTTTTCGGTTTGTATTGTACGCAAGTAAAAGTTTCTTCTCCACTTGCGAAAGTCACAGCATTTTTTCCTTCAGTTTAGAGGCTCTCCATTTGCATTTATATACTACATATGTTGACCGTAGAAACACATCTGTAAACACAACTATAACACAGCCTAATACTAACAACAACTGCACAGTCTTCATAAATCGGCATGCTTTGATTATAATGCAGCATGCAACCTCAGCTGAAACATTTCCATCCCTGATTAACATAAGCCTAATTATTATTTGACATTAAATTGTAAAAACAAAGAAATATACTGAAAATATGTACTTATTATAAATCATCATTATTATAATTAATCACAAGGCAAAACATGGCACAAATAAGGTAAAAACAACATGAAATAGCGGTTTCTATGAGCAGTGTTCATGAAGCTGTGGATGTTTAGAGGGAGAGCAGCTGATGCAGTGCTGATCAGTGATCAGATGATGAGGACTGGGCTCTGCTGGGTTTCTTACAGCACACTTCCCTGAGCAGCGCTGACATAAATCAGACCCAGAGCTGCACTGCCCCACAGGAATACCCTCTCCCCTCTGAGCACTTACTGGATGTGTGTGTGTGTGTTGTGAGGGATAGAGAGCGTCAGGGAGACAACTCATATGCACTTGTTTTATGGAAACAATATGTTTAGAAAAACAAACTGATCTAATTTCATCTAAAAGGTCTTTTATTAAAGTTATATTATCTACAGTGGATATGAAGAAGCTTTACAATCGCTTGTGTTTCTGTCAAGATAGTAATAAGATCAAATGAAAATTGAAATAAAATATAATAAAAGTCATAAATGTTTTGGAAGCAGATGTATACGAACTATTAAACTAATGTTTCAAAAGTTCTTGCTTTGATTTCATAGATTGATTGTGTAATTTTATCAAGTTTCAACCATGTGCAATCAGTTGGGATATACTGTACAAATAGTACATTGTGCAATGGCCAGGTCAAGCAGAAATAGATCCTTAAAATAACAACTGCATGTTTTCACTTATTTTACAGTGTCAGTCTCTGTTTGGTAAGACACCTGGACAATCATCTCATTGTTCTTTAAAGCTCTGTCAGACAGCACAGAGGTGTCTTGTGCACAGACGTCTCTGCCAACGGGAGGAACCCCAGCATGCTTGACAGTCGGGATCATATTTGTTTGGAATGAGCTGTGTTGGTTCGGTAAATATTACTTTAGGATTTTCTGCCATGATTTTTGGATGTTGTGTCTCTTTGCAAAATTTATATGAGCTTGGATGTTATTTATTGAAAGAAATAGTTTCCATACTCAATTCCTACCCTAAATCTCAGACTTAGTGATATGTAGGGAGCGTCTAGTCACAGCCATATATGTTTACAGCTTCTTTAAGGTTCCTGTTGACCTTGCTCACAAGCTTTCTCCTTGCCAAGTCATCAGTTGTGTAGAGCATCCTGATCTCTGCAGTGTCATGGTTTTCCATGTTGTCTCCACATTTATGGTCTTCACATACACCTGGATATACTGTAAGTTATACAATATATAACATTATTTTTATATCTATCTACAAATATTTATATATTGTTTGTTTGTGCAGAATAGAACTTATTTGTTTTGTAGGTGATTTGATATATGGTAAAATGGGAAAACTTTTAATCCCTATAAATATAAAAATCCCAGTACAAAGTAAACATTTTTGCAATCTATTTTTTTGTAATTCATTATTATTATTTACAGTTTCTTCTAAATATCATTAAAGTTAATAAATAATGTAAACATTTTTGCAATCTATTTTTTGTAATTCATTATTATTATTTACAGTTTCTTCTAAATGTTATTAAAGGTAATAAATAAGGAATGTAAGCATGTTTACAACCTATTAATAATAATTATTATTATTATTTTACAATTTCTTCTAAATGTTATTCAAGTTAATGACTAATGTAAACATGTTTACAAACTAATAAAATAATCATAATTATAAGTCATTATTATTTACAATTTATTCTAAATGTTAAAGTTAATAAATATAACTGTCATTCAAAATACAATACTGTAAATAAAGATTTTAATTGTAATTGTTGTGTTTTTATTACACAAGTAAATTAAATAATAAATAATAATATTCATCATATAAATAATCAGCATATAAATTGTGAATATAAATAATCGGCATATAAATTGTATATAATACATTTTTATTATATATAACAAATTATTTTTATAAATTATCATCATATAAAATAAGATTTTTTTAAACAAAATTCTCTTTTTCTAAGAGAGAAAATCATGAATTTGAGTTAGTGATCAGTCTGGGCACCCTGCTTCAGAGGCTAACATTTCTTTGTATTTCACCATCAAATCACCAACATCTATTTTCAAAGTCAATGAACCCAATCTTTTCTTATGCCACTCCAGTCTCAAACGTGTGTGTTTGTCTGTGTGTATATTAAGTTTGGTGCTTAAAGTATGACACTAAGGACTAGCGCTGAAACATTACTGTGAGAAGTCATGCCCTTCACTCAATAGCATCCTTTCCTTGCTCTCTAAAAGCCTGGGTCAGCGGTTCACACCATAACAACACATGTGAACCGACCATGTCTGCGTGTGTGTGTGTGTGTGTGTGTGTGTGTGTGTGAGAGAGAGAGAGTGAGTGTGTTAAGAGAAGGGAGAGTGAGCGGCACAGTATTTCACATTCACGTACCCTTAAGAGACCGGATAGCTTTAGGCACGAGCGAGGTTGTCACGCAAGTTTGTGTGTGTGGTGAAGACAGAGCGTGCACAAGAATACTGTCTACAAACCATATTTCATTACAGTTATGAAAGTAAGCTTGATGAGCTACAATTATTCAATGTGTGTGACAAATATGATTAACATTTAAATGTCTAAAAACAAAAACATTTTGTTTGCTTACAGTATTTTTGGTAACTCTTTAAAATAAGGTCCCATTAGTTAATGTTAACATAAGTTAATGCATTAACTCACAATGAGCAATGCATTTATTACAGTATTTATTAATCACTAATTAAATAAAAACACAACTCTTCATTGGTAGTTCATCTTAGCTCAGGTTCATTAACTAATGTCAACAGATACAACTTTTGATTTTAATATAAGTACATTTTAAAATTACCATTAAGTGATTTTACATTGTTAGCTCATGTTAAGTAATGTAATTAACGAACAGAACCTTATTGTAAAATGTTATTTCTAAAATGCTCCTCTAAAAGCTTTGAAAACATCTCATATTGGTCAGTTGTTTTTGGATCAATTGCAAATTTATTTATATATATATATATATATATATTGTATATACACTACCATTCAAAGGTTCGGGGTTGTTAAGATTTTTTTTATATATATACAGCAAAAGCATTAATATTGTGAAATTATTACCATTTAAAATACTCAAAGGCTGTCTGTTTGAATATATTTTAAAATATACTTTTTTCCTGTGATGCAAAGCTGAATTTTCAGCAGCTATTACTCCACGATCCTTCAGAAATTATTTTAATATGCTGATTTGGTGCTCAAGAAACATTTCTTATTATTATCAATGTCAAAAACAGTTTTGCTGCATAATATTTCTGTGGGAACTGTGGTACAGGTTTTTACTCTCACTTTTTATCAATTAAATACATTTATTGCTCAGTAAAAGTATTGATTTCTTTGAAAAATAAATGTAATCTTACAGACTTTTTTCTACTAGAACTAGAAATTTGGATGGGGCATTCTGAAGAGCTCCAAAAAAGCAAGAAAGAAAGAAAAAGAAAGAACCCACTTTAGTTATGTCACAGCCATGAAGCATTTGCTACTTGCTGTCAGTTTTAGGTTGTTTAGAGGGTGGGACTTTCCCATGTTAGCTAACATTTGATTGGACAAAAATCTATTGCACAAGGAATCAACAATAAATTTGATCTGTTTAGAAATGGAAAATGTACATTTTAAATGAGTAAATCTGCAAAAATGTGTTATAGATGTCCTTAAAGCTACAAAAAAAAATCCACAAAACTCTGGTAGTTAAGGTGTTAAACAAAGCAGGTGTCAAAGATTAGGCACTATCATTGGCTTCATTCTGTTTTACACATAAACAATAATTTTCTCCAATGTGTTCCAGGTCTGCACTTCTCACCAGCTGTGTCAGTATGCCACATCCTACTTCCACAAGAGATCACATCATTTCCTGTTTATTCAGCCTCCAGGCAAAGAAGCTGAGCAATCTGATTGGCCGCTTAACGTAATAACTGTCAGACAGGTTGACTGATTGGCCAATATGAGACGGTGACTCTGCTCTCATTCACCGGACGCGTTGACTCTCTCCTGCTCTCTTCATCCCTCTGAATGGCCGCTGAGTGCTTCCTTTCAGCATTTATCAGCTTGAGACGTTTATAGTTTTTTTTCAATTAAAAACAACGCAGTGGATGTGTGACAATGACCCTGATGATAATTGCTCACTGCGGTGCAGCTTGAGATCTGCATGGCAGTTTATAGCATCATCTCCCAGCTGTTGTGTTGAGTGCGCTGGTCTCACCGGGCCATCACATCACAGGGATCTGCATCATCTGCACAGCTGGAAAGCCAAAATATCATCATATGCTTTTAGTTAGAATGCAAAATGAAGCTTTTCAGAAGAAAAAATGATGTGTGTGTGTTCTTACCTGAGATTGTTCACATATTATGCAAACAAAAACATACTGACTCATGAATTACAGTGACATTTCCTATGAGTTATGATTCAGTTTTTCCACTTAAAGTAGGGTGATGTGATTACATACTTCCTGTAATGCCAATTAGAATGCGTTTGAATAATCTTTAGACAGTCGCTTCAGTCTTTATATGTGGAAATGCTTTCTCACTTTAGTTTTTGACACTTTTTGACTCTCTTTTACAGGAGAACATTAAAGAACACTTGGGTTAAAAGTGCATCTGAAATGATTGCATAAACATTTGATGAACCAGTTTATTGTTTATTCTCTCAATCCAATTAGACTGGGTAAATGTGAGATCATAATAATACTGGTACCTTGTAAACACAGTTTATCAACGTACTGATAAACATCTGTGCATCCTGACTCCTGGAAATTGTGCAGAAACCCAGGCAATCAGATTGGAACTGTTTATTCCAGCCATTTCTTGCCATGTTTGTGTTCTACGTGCTTCAGATGGTCTGTTAACTGGTTGTGGCATTTGAGGCTGAGAGAAGAAATGGTCTGTATTGGAAAGGTTGTGGTCAGTAAGATCTTCATTTGCTTTCATTCAGTAAGAATGCATTAAAATGGATCAAAACAAAAGTAACAATTACATTTACAATGTTACAAAAGATATGGAAAAATACTGTTTTTCTTTAAAAAAAATTTTTTTTTAATTCATCAAAGGATCCTGAAAAAATGTATCGTAGTTTCCACAAAAATCAGAACAACAACCTTGATAATCAGAAATGTTTCTTGAGTAGCAAATTAATATATTAGAATGATTTCTGAAGGATCATGTGACACTGAAGACTGAAGTAATGCTGCTGAAAATCTGCGTCACAAGAATAAATTAAATTTAAAAAAATAAATAAATTGTAATAATATTTCACAATATTGCTGTTTTTACTGTATTTGTTTAATTAAAAAAAACTATGGCGAGCAAAAGAAACATGATATACACACACGCACACACATATATATATATATATATATATATATATATACATACATAATTTATATACAGTATACACACACACACACACATGCACACATATATATATATATATACATACATATATATATATATATATACACACATACATACACACACACACACACACACACACATATATATATATATATATATATATACATACATAATTTATATACACACACATACACACACACACGCACATATATATATATATATATATATACATACATACATACATAATTTATATATACACACACACACACACATATATATACATACATATAATGTATATACATAATACGTGTGTGTTCTGTGTATATTTATTATTTATATATAAATACACACACATACAGTATATATTTTGAAAATATTTACATGTATTTACATCTATATTTAATATATAAAGATAACATATGAATATATTCAGATTTTTCTGAAATATATACATGCATGTGTATTTATATATATACATAAGAAATATACACAGTACACATACATGTATTATGTAAACAAACCACACAGTCTGCGAGAGGCTGAAGCGATGGTTAAGATGAATAGCAACACTGTTGTTTATAAACTGAAGTCATATAATGTGTCACTTCAACTGTAACGAGTGAATCAATTAAGAAACAGAGAAAGATAATGAGGGAAAAGCCTGGATTTCATGAACACAGTTTCCAGTGAACTTCAGTGACACAACCTCAGATCACACAACACACCTACCACCTGCCTTCTCATGATCACATTCAAACATTTCAACATAACTGTGTGCTCACTTAATGAACAGCAATAGCAGCTCTGTATGGAATAAAAATACAACTCTTAGATTAGTACACTTTAATCAAAGGTGTCTGTCACACAACAGCTTTGCCTCAAAGAATGTTTCCATGTTAAAATTCTTTATTTTTTCTACTTATTTGTCCAAACCATGGACGATAGGCAGAAGAGAGAAAGGAGACAAAATAATTTTCAGTAGCCAAAGATTCATATTTTTAAGTGCAATTAATCTACTTGATTTTTTTGGTTTACTTTCACTTAAGAAGGTTTCAGATTAGATACAATGACTTTTAACTGAGTAATAAGTTTTACATAACTGTAAAATGTTTTGAATTCAGTACAATATCACTGTGATTTTACACCACTGAGATCTGGACCCTAAAAATGCCTGCAGATCAAACACTAACATTATACAGATCAACACACAAACTAAAAGCAGTATGTGGAACATAATACCCATATAGAAACATATGGAAAATAAAACCCCAAACACGAAGCAAATTAAATAGCTTCCGGCCCCTAAAACAAGAGCGCAAATTGGCAGCGTGTCTCATTACTGTTAGGACTCTTGCCAAAGACAAATCTGAGCAAAGTCAGCAATCACAGCTTAATAATGATAAAAGCAGGCACAAAAATCCGGGAAAAACAAAGGAATGAATGATCAATGAACTCTAAACGACAGGCAGAACTGAAACAGACTAAATGATGTTTCAAATTCACAAAAATAAAACAATAAAAAAAACTTTTTCCTTTTAAATCAATTTAAATTAGTGTAATGACTTTAAATCAAGGATATGGTCACCAATACAGCATGCACTTGTGATGTATTATATTCATACTCATGTAATATTTTCCATCATTTACTCTTATTATTCATCATACACTCGTATAAGCAAATACTTAGATGCTTTGGGAGTATTACAATCCCTTAAAATAATACCAATTAAACTTTTATTGACACACAGAGAGAGAAGAAGTGTGCGTGCGAGACAGGAGGAGGTACAGTACAGTACAAGCAGATCTGCTCCAGGTGGGACACAGTCAGTCGGCGTTATTTTTAAGAGAGCAATGGGAGAGACTGAGAGAGCGAGGGATAGAATGAGAGAGAGGAGGGAGGTGAAGATGAATGTTGTTAATTAAGATGAGCAGGCAGTGAAGACAGTGCAGAATTACACAAACACTAATTAGAGTCTTCGTTAGGGGGCACAAAATGAGAGCAGCGCATCCATCATCTCCCCTCTCCTCTCTCTTTCCTCCCTCATTCCAGCCTTTCTCTCCTCTGTCTTTCCCTCTGCTCGTTTTATTCTATTTCTTCTTTTCCATTTTAACACATCGGTGTCCTTTTTTAACATCCCTCAGTCACACGGGCCTCTTCCCCCATCATCATCCTTATTTTAACCTCTCCTCTCTCTGACCCCTCCCTCTCTCTTTTATTATAGACATGAAATTCAGCGTCAGCACAATTTTTATTGTTTCACTCGTTCTCTTTAGTCTGTCAATGTACCATGTCTCTCTCTCCCTCGCTCCATTTAACCTCCATTTATCTATCTGTCAATCCATCTATCTATACAGAGAAAAAATGGTATGAAAACCCATCTATCTATCTATCTATCTATCTATCTATCTATCTATCTATCTATCTATCTATCTATCTATCTATCGTATAGCTCACAAGTTGAAATAACTATTATATTTCTCTAATTGAAATGGAAAAAATAACTTAAAATTAATGGCAAGAATGAATGAAAAAAATAGCTTGCATTAAAAAAGAATAAACAGGAAATAAATTTACTGAAACAAATACTTTACTGATATTTACTGATTTAAATTTACTGATAACAAAAAATTTATTTGCTGTTTTAAATTACAATTTAAATTTCAAATTCAAATGGCAGAAAATGATTTAACCATCAATTTAACAAACAAATGAATGGAATGTCAAAAATGCAATACATATGCAATTTCTAGGTTTTATTGATGTATCTCCCCAATGTGAGAGAAATGGATATAAACAATCAAAGTACAGCCAAAGGGGGAAGTTATGATGTAAGTCAGTGAGCTAGATCTGAAAATATAGATCTCATTTGTGACTGATGTTAGAAATATGGAACAAATGCGAGATATTATAGTTTCATAACCTCCAGCATTCACAGGCTGATCAGCACCAGCTGGGTGACAGAAATTACAAATCAAATCTGACTGTCTGAACGGGCTGTCTGGGGGAAAAAATCAGGACATAAAATGACATAACAGTATACGTGCAGTTTTATAAGTGCAGGATAACTTTTGCTGTAAAGAATAAATCATTCTACTCAAAACAACAGAATATGTTCACACTAAATGGGTCAATGGTAGAGTGAACAAGATAAAAGCCTACAAATGTGGTAAAAAGTATATAAATATATAAAGTATATAAAATCAAATAAATAAATATCTTGAATTATCAGTTTGTGTCTTTGTTTTCGTGTGTATGTTTTTTGGTTGATGTGTTCCACATGCCATTTTAAAACCTGAATTATCCTTGCCATTTCATAAAAAGGTCAAATTATGAAAGTATTTAAGAGATTTATTAATATGACACACAGTCATTAGGGTCTGTATATATCATTTCTATTATTTTTATGCACTTTTCTGCACCACATGACTGATTTTGTAGACACGAGTTTTCAAATATTTATATTTGAAATTGAATATTTAACTAAATTAAACTCACTAAGAAATATTAATAAAACAACACACCAAACTACTTAAGTTTTCTTTTCATTTTTATTCTTGAATTGTATGCTTTTTCTTCATCATAATATCAAACATTTTGGAATTTATGGACTGCTAAAATTCTGAAATTAAAAAATGTTGTGTACTCAAGTATGAATAAATTGCATTTCTAAAATACTTTTGGATAAATTAATAGATCTGGGGGAAAAAATCATTGCGTCGCTGACTCAAATATGCATATTAACATAAAAATGTAATATGCACATTGTTCATGACTTGCCAATGATGCCAATAAATAAAAGTATATTGATGATGCCAATAAAATAATTGTGGAAATGTTTGTTGCATGTATTCACTGGAGCACAAAAATAACCAGATAACTAAAACACACATATGACCAATTCTTTGCCATGAACACAGTTGCCATTCTAGATCTGTTTAATCTCCATATTTAATTTTCCTTAATTACAGTATCCGATTTTGCTAATATGTAATTAGAGAAGTGGATCTTTTGCAGTTGTTGCCATGGTTTTAGATTTCAGTTCTGCTGGGTCATTAGCTGGTTTAATAGTATTCTTCCTGAAATAGACAAAAACCTCTCTCCTCTGAGACATTACATACACGCAAAGAAATAATGTCTCATCTCTCTTACGACACTGCGCTAATGTTATGTCTAGACAATTTCTGCTTCTCTCCAGGCATTTTACCATAAAATGATGGGATGGTTGATTAAGTCACATGGCGGGTTTTAGTGTTGATGTGCCCGTGGTGCCACGGTTTAGTCAAATGTTTCTTTTCTTTACTCTTTTCTCCAACCACCAGGAGGTTTAGTGATTTCACAGGTGAGAACAGCGGTGATATTTGCAAACGCGGTAGCGATGTCTGTCGGAATTGTGCATGCGTTTAAATGCTCAATTGCATTGTGAGTCCCGATACACATGAGGTTAAACCATGCTTATCAGAGCCATAGGAGCATTTGAACCCATCTCAACTGTGAGTCACAGAGCTTTAATCTCATAATCTGTGAATGTGAGAGCCAACCTATTTCCCATTTTCTAAAAAAACAACGTAAAGAGTGTAGGCTAACATATGCAGATGCTGCTAACTACGTTTTGGCAGTAGCACAGCTCTTTCCCTCAACAAGGTAGCCCTATACTTGTTTCAACGAACCAAGCGCCACATCATTGTTTTTAATCAAATGCGCTCACCTGAACAGCCCTTTCTCTCATAAATAGCATTGAAAAGTCCAATGCTCTCTAGAATCAGTTAACGTTAAATGGCCCGCTCACTGTTTGTAACGCATTTCTGCATCTTCTTCTCAAGCCACTTACTATTTAACAAATTAAATCTACACAAAGAATCATGGGAGCCCTGAAAACAAACAAATAAAACAAACAAACAAAAAAACTATAGAAACCATCACAGAAATTCTAATGGTTTATCATTACAAACATTACAAACCATCAACCATTAAAAAATGGTTTCCTGTAGTGTGTTTTGGGAAATATTCCATTAGAATTTAGTGGTTTTAACAAGCCACCAATAAATGGTGACAAATAACCAGTAGAGACCCACAGGGACCATTACAGTTTCCGTTACAACCAATACAATTCCCATTATAACCAGTAAAGCCATTACAAATTCTGTGATGGTTTCTATTGTTTTTTTTTGTTTTTTGTTTTTTCAGCAGGGCGAAGTGTCCATCATACCTTTCATACCTTTTGAAATCATTCCGAAGGGCCCTCTGAAGCAGCCAGTTTTGAGCATTTTGGTTTGGAACGACTTTCAGTACGGTGGCCATGATTGTTCTCACTCCAAAGTGCCCTTCAGAAGCTGTTATTACCTCTGTCTCATATGTAGTGCTGCCCTTACAAAAAAAAATAACCATTATTTTATTATAGTAAAAGTGTAGTAACCATGTTTTTTTTAGCTGATTGATTACATTTGTATAACCACAGTTTTACTACAAATACCATAAAGGGATAGTTTGTGGTACTCTTGTGAATGTGTGGCAGAGACTGACACGGAAGAGAAGAAATTGTTGAATAAAGTGATTATTTTTGTTTTCTTTGCGCACAAAAAGTATTCTTGTAGCTTCATAACATTATGTTTGAACAACTGATGTCACATGGACTATTTTATTGATGTCCTTACTCCCTTTCTGGGCCTTGAACATGGTAGTTGCATTGCTGTCTGGAGGGTCAGAAAGCTCTCAGATTTCATCAAAAATATCTTAATTTGTATTCCAAAGATGAACGAAAGTCTTACGGGTTTGGAACGACATGAGAGTGAGTAATTAATGACAGAATTTTCCTTTTTGATTGAACTAACCCTTTAAACTATGGTTAGAGTAGCAAAACCATATAATTAGTCCCTTTAACTTTAAATGTAGTTTGATGGTATAGCTTGTATTATAGTTTGTTATATATAGTTTGTAAAATATTTTGTTAGCTTGTAGTGTAACTAATACTTGTTCAAAACTGCAGCTATAGAACAAGTAAGTAGATTCCAAAAAGAAGAGAAATGTTCATTTTATAGAGTTAGACAGGTAAGAAAGTTGATGATTTTGTTTTTAATTGTCTTTGGTTTTCTTCACTATAGTAATGCATTCATTCACACATGCACATGAAAGCATAAATGTAAGCACATTTGTAGACTTAGGATGCTGTGGATGTGTATATATCCTGATGGATGTCTTTTTATGTGAATCTGGCAGTGAATAAAGATAGGAAAGAGAGGAAGGGAGAAGAATACAATGAGAGATACCAAGAGAGACAGCCACTTAAGCAGAGACTAAACTATTTAACCGTTTCACCCAGCTTTGCTCTACCTGTCAGGCCCGGCTGACTCTGATTGAGTGTATGTGCCTGTGCACTGTGCTATTATACAGTATCAGAGACACAGCAGATTAAGAAATACAATAATGGACTTTGTAAAACATTATGAATTACAAAAAAACTTTAGTGGATCTTGTTGAACTAAACTGATTTCAGGATTTTAGTCTTCAGCACCTATGGACTTTATTTAGTTTTGGTTGTATTCTTTAACAGTGTTGCCGTCTCTTGACTTTTTCCTCTCTTTCACCAATCCATCCATTCTCCAAGGCCTTGCGCTCTCAGATCTGCTTCTCCTCATTCTGCCTCTTTCTCTCTCTCTCTCTCTGTCTCTCTCTCCCAGGATCTTTAGGTTGATTTATTGCTTCTTGTTGGAAAGGTTGGCGTTTTAATAACTCAAGTCCTCCACACTCAAACGAGAGAAAAAACTAGAAAAAAAAAATAAACACATGGAAAAAAGCTTGGTTTTCACTTTTACGTTTTCCTGTGTTTCTCTTTATATATATTGTCTCTTTCTTTATATATATTATATTTTTTTCCATGTCTTTTTATTTTAGGGTCATATGAAACAAGACTTTTCCAGTTTGACAAGTTTCCAAATTGAGATAAAATAAATTCTAATATTTTACACATTGTAGTTAAATAATAAGACATTGTGGTTAAATAATTAAATTTATATATATACTATAAACTAGCATAGAAAAATGTCTTTAAAACTTTTTGCTTGGTTACAGTCAACACTATTTTATTTTTTTATTAATTTGACATTCCAAGTATTGTGTTTCTTAAAAAAAACACTGTAAACTAAAATAAAATCATGATATATAATTGTAATTGTGTGTGTGTGAGTGAGTGAGTGAGTGACTGAGTGAGTGAGAGAGTGAGAGAGAGAGTGAGAGTGAGTGAGTGAGTGAGTGAGAGAGTGTATATACAGTATACAGTAGTCAGCATTTGAAGTGGATCAAAAAAGGTTCATCAAAATTGTCCTAAGACAAGAACGCATTTTGGTTTTAGGACAACTTTGATGAAAGGTTTTGATCCACTTCAAATGTTGACTAGTGTATTATATATATACATAATATTTTTTTAACTCATAATGAAAGAAAAATAATTATTATCATATTGTAAAAGCTGGCATTAAATGATAAATGTTAAATTCATTATACGACACGCACACGCACACGCACGGCAAATGTTTTGTAGACTAACCTTATATTTCTGCTTACCTTTAACGGTAAAGAAATTTTCATTCTTATTATTTCAATATTATGACTACATTAAAATGACTAAATTGGATAAATTGGGAAAAAGGGGTCAGATCAGTTAGAATAAGCTTCTTAAAGTAACAATAGCACAGTTTCACATTGTGAAATTTCATTGGTAAAAGTAAATCATAAAGGCCTAGCTGTCTGTCCGATATAATGCTTTTTCAGCTGAAATCCCAGCCAAATACCAAACATGTTGTTTAACAGCAGTGTACCTGCAAACGTGTGGGTGCATCTTGCATGTTTGCATTTAATTATTCCTCTAAATCCTCAATCGCTATCAAACAGCATGAAAGTCTATGAAAGGAGAACCATCCTAATAAAGGGCTAATGGATAAGAAGAAGAAAATAATGAAAGGCCAGAGTGGGAGAAAAGCGAGAGTGATTTCCAACACTAAAGGAAGACTTTATATAGAGGCCGATTATTCACACTGATCATTAGAGAGAGATATCACTTTCACTCATTTACTGAAAAGAGCGAGAGAGTGGGGGAGAGGAGAAGAGGGTAATCATTAGAATGATATCACTTTCCCTCTGTCTCTAATGAGCGACAGAGCGAAAGAGAGAGAGATTGAGAAAGCAGACAGACAAATAGAAAGAAAAAAAAACAGCCTGGGTGAATGCACGGACGAACAAATGGACAAACAGAGTACATACTAAAACTACTGCTAATCTGTTTGAGTTGATGGATGTATATATTATCTACACCATGACATGTAAACAAATAAGCAGAGTCGTATTATTATGTATCAGTCCATTATACCAATCAACCGCCTTTATGACAGCATAATAATATTCTCCCTGCCCACACACCTCTGAGTGTCAACCAAAATGCAAATGTCTTTTACAGAAGCACGCACACAAATACAGTCACAATCAAACACTGTGATTATGCATATAAGCCCGAATCAATCCCACTGCCTCGCATATTTACATATGCGTGAGCAATTAACAAAGCTTGAGGAGACAGACTTAATTACAATACATAAATTGGGATTAACAGAAACACAGTGTATTAGAGTTTTAATTAAACATATTTATTATTTATTTCACAAACACAGGAACAGGAACAAGTAGAGGAGACTGGGGCGAAATGAAGAAGGAAGAAATCTGCACCATCATCTCGAGCCTATCCCGTCCTCCGGCTCTGCATGTGCCCTAGGGGAACAATTAACTTTTACTTCCCATCAGCACGAGCCGCCCATGCTCCCTAAACCCACTTTAATACATCCAGCCACACCTACAAAAGATGTCTATCGCACTTTAACCATCCAAAATGATGCCTTCTATAAACATGTGCCTTAGTCAAATCTCACAAGACCAAAATTCTAGTGGTTATGCAGTCTTATATGCGTCCACCCTTAATACTCTGGCCCTGATAAAGCCCTAAAGCCCCCGCGGACCACTCGTTTTCAGGGAAGACAGAGCAAGATGAAAGAAGAGTCTAAATTAATTGCCTGAACACTACACTGGACTATGTGCTGACAATGCTTCCCAGCACTGCGTGAACAGGATAGGGGTGAGAAAGACATTGAGTAGTTACTGTGTAGGAATCAGAGACTCCTGGGTAATAAACATTATGCCAGGTCTTCATATATACACACAATCGGGAAGCTAACACACTCTACAAAGGGTTGGGGTTTTCAACTGGTGGGTGGCGAATCTGTTCTGGGAATTGAAGACAGCAGGAAAAACAACGCTAAAAGTATATAATAGTCTAGGATTGAAATGTAAACAGGCTTATCAACTTATAGCCTAGTAAAACACACACATATACCCTGTTGAAAAAAACAGCATATGCTGGTTAGCTATGTTTTGAAGAATGGATGGTTTAGGCTGGTCCTTAGTTGGTCATGAGCTGGTTTAAGCTGGTTATAAGTTGGTTATGAGCTGGTCCTCAGCATGAGCTAGTTGCTTAGGACCAGAACATGACTAGCTTAAACCAGCTCATGACCAGCTACCATGCTTCAAAACATACTGTACCTAACCAGCATATGCTGTTTTTTTCAACAGGGTAGTTTTGTTGTTGATGTCAAAGCCAGTGTGTCCAACCAAATCATGACCATTTGGTAACATCAAAGCCACTGGAAGGCAAGCCTGCAACCTTTAGCCAAAAAAATGTAACGGATAATGCTAACGCTTCAGCTTTGGTGGTATGCAGGGAAGGAGACCAGAGGTCTCTTGCTGTGCTGTCAATGGAGGAGAGGCTTCACTATGCTGAATAAATAGCATTTGTGAGGAAACAGTTTAATGAATCGACAGCCTATCGGCTAATCTTCAACTTGTTTGCCTTCAAACAATAGTTTTGGATTTATCTATTTTACATTTTACATTGAAAAAAAAAGCCATTTTATGAGAGAAGTTACAGACTTTTTGTGGCAGGTTAGATTTAATTTATGGCACCTAGCATTCATTTCTATAGTGACCGTAAATGCGATTAAAGGATTAGTTCACTTTCAAGTTTAAATTTCCTGATAATTTACTCACCACCATGTCATCCAAGATGTTTATGTTTTTCTTTCTTCAGTTGAAAAGAAATTAAGGTTTTTGAAAAAAACATTCCAGGATTTTTCTCCATATACTGAACTTCAATGGACTCCAAACGGTTGAAGGTCAAAATTACAGTTTCAGTGCAGCTTCAAAGGGCTATAAACGATACCAGACGATGAATAAGGGTCTTATCTAACGAAATAAAAAAAAAAAAAAAAAGTATATGTTTTATAAACACAAATGCTCACCTTGCTCTGTTCTGCGATTACGTAATTACGTTGAAAAGGTCACGCTTGACGTAGGCGGACGTACCGAGTCAGTGTTTACAAGCTGAACGTGCAAATACTAAGTCAAACGCCGTTTACAAAAAAAGGGAGTTAAAAGGTAAAACAACGATGTCGGACGATTTTGAACTTGGAGGAGAAGATGAGATTGAGTTTTTCACCCTGCCCTACCTTTTTGAACCGGAATACACAGAGGAAGAAATTAGGCAGATGGAGGACACTGCTGCAGCGACACAAACCTCTCAAGCTGACCTTTTCAACGTAATTACGTATTATGTGAAGTCATCGCAGAACAGAGCAAGGCAAGCATTTGTGTTTATAAAGCATATACATTTTTTTTTTTTCTTATCGCTAGATAAGACCCTTATTCATCGTCTGGTCTCGTTTATAGCCCTTTGAAGCTGCACTGAAACTGTCATTTTGACCTTCAACCGTTTGGAGTTTGAAGTTCTGTATATGGAGAAAAATCCTGGAATGTTTTCATCAAAAACCTTAATTTCTTTTTGACTAAAGAAAGAAATACATAAACATCTTGGATGACATGAGCCCCTTTCACACTGCACGTTTGTCCCGGAAAATTGCCAGAAAATTGCCGGAGTGCCTTCTGTGTGAACGCAAACACGTCCCGGGATTAATTCCGGGATTGATCCCAGGTTGGGGACCTAGTAACATTGCCGGGTTCAGTCCCGGAACGAGTGCTGTGTGAACAAAAGCCGGATCAATGACGTAAAGGGTGTGTCGTAGTGATGATGCACTTTATCGTTCGACTGTTTTACCGGTTGTTTTGAAGGCAGATCAACATTCACACAACGAAAAATGTGTAAACTGGAATGAAGCAGCGATCTGGGAGCTCCTCACTATCCGCGCTGAAGCTGAAATCGTTCGCAAGTTTAGTGAAATGGTGCGCGGTGCATTATACACGTCACATGGAAGGTCACGTGTCTTTACGGGATCTTTACGGTTTGTGTGTGAACGCACGCACAGTTTCCGGAAAATCACTGGCAGTGTGAATGAACCAAAATCAGACCATCCCGGGACAAATCACGGGACACATTTTCCGTGTATTTTCCGGAATGGCTGTGTGAAAGAGGCTATGGGGGTCAAGTTGACCGTTACGCTTTCTCCAATGGTAAGTAATACAGACCCTCGTATCTCCCAATAAAAAAGACAATCTCTCGTAACATGGCCCAGCGTGTTTGCGTCCACTGCAAGATTTTTATGTAAACACACACTAGACAGTCATTTTTTGGCCGCTGCCATGCCTTTTTGGTCTCTCGAGACACGTTTCTTAAAACTGAAATTGAGCGTTAGCGTTAGTTCTGGCAGGTCACGTGAGTCAAGCTTGCATCAGCTGATTCTCAGCTGATCACAACTACCTATAGGAATATGACACCTATCGCGGCATTCCTATATAAGCTCTATTCAGTATTAATCGGCAGCTTTTTCCACTTGCTCAGGAGCAAATTACCCTCCTCCATCCCCAACTCCTCCTTTCGCAGTCAGGACTTGGCTTTCTGATATTCCTTGCTGAATCAGACTCTTTTCTTGAATAATGATACACTTAAATATCATTAAGTACATTAATGATATCTGCTTTGTTCTGTTCTGTTAACCCTTGGGGGGTTATTATTATTGCTGCTCTCCCTGCTCATTCATGATGGGCTGTATGGATGGGCAGGGAGTTTTTGCCCAGAACAGAACCATACCGCCAAACCAAACTTTATGCTAAGTATCTATCATTTTGACGATAGTGGTCCTGACAGAACTTCTTTTATCTTGAATGTGATGTCTTTAAAGGGATAGTTCACCCAAAAATGAAAATTCTGTCGGCTGCCATTATAGAGAGCCATTATATCACGATGCATGCATGTGCATTCTTGTAAACAAGGCGCAGTGCATGCATGTTCTACATCAGCAGCAGTACGCGTGAGCGTCGTGATACTCTTGATAATGACGGCCGACAGTGACGCAGAAGTGAAGAATTGTTGAATAAAGATGAATAAAGTTATTTTTGTTTTCTTTGCACACAAAAAGTATTCTCGTAGCTTCGTAAAATTACAGTTGAACCACTGCTGTCACAGACTATTTTAACAATGTTTTTACTAGGTTTCTTGGTCTGGTAACATTTCAGTTACAATGCTGTCTATGCAGGGTCAGAAAGTTCTTGGATTTCATCAAAAATATCTTAATTTGTGTTCTGAAGACAAACAAAGGTCTTTTCATTTTAGAATTTTCATTTTTGGGTGAACTTTCCCTTTAAAAGGCACAAAATACTTTCATACATTTTTTTTTTGTTGTTAGAAATGCAAAAAAAAAAAAGTGTTCTATGTGGACCAGCCCTCAGGCTAGCAAATCAAACTTCTACTGTATATCTCACATATGTTGGGTAACGATTGGATGTCCAATATAAAAAATGGCTTCTATAGCAAAACCAGTTAAACCTATTGCTTTAGATGCTATGCTGTGCTGTGCTCGTGTGAATCACAAACATTCTTTCTCAGGTTGTGTACTGTATTCTCAAGCTGCCATGATGGTGTACTTTTATTGTCTAAGTGCTGTCATATTTGAACAGCTTTGGCAGAAGTCAATCCCTGCCTGAAAAGTAAATTCCCAAAGAGGGAACGAGAGAGATGAGAATAGGAGCAGATCACCAAGGCAGCAAAGAGGAGTGATGAGAAGGAATTTAACAAGGGAAAAAAGGCAAGAAACATCCTCTGAATACACTGGGTACCACTAGGAGGTTGCCAATAACAAATGTGTGGGAAAGACAAGTGTGTGTAACCAGGAAACACAAACAGAGAAGAGAGAAAGGAAGAGTTCAGCAAGGACAAGATAAGATGTGCAAGTAACATGATATTGGGATCGATTCCTGGAAAACACACACATACTGATAACATGGACACCTGGAATGTACTGCAATAACTTTCAGAGAAGATTTTTTTTTGTTTGTTTTGGATCAAGATTTTAGGCCAAAACGTGTTCACCAGGTATGCATTATACTGCCTATAGATCTAAAGGGATAGTTCATCCAAAAATGAAAATTCTGTCATTATTTACTCACCCTCAAGTTGTTCCAAGCCTGTAGAATTTTCTTTTTTTCTACTGAGCACAAAATAAGAGACTTTAAAAACGTGGGTAACCAAACACTTACTGGTCCCATTGATTTCCATTATTATTTTTCCATACTATGGAAGTCAATGCTACCAGTAACTGTTTGGTTACCCACATTATTCAATCTCGCATTTTGTGTGTTCAGCAGAAGAATGAAGCTGTTTAGAACAGTAAATGATGACAATGTAAATTTCTGGGTACATTTTTTTTTTAAAAATTGTTAAAATGTTACATTCCTGTTATTAAAAGTCTCCTCCCTAAATTATGCATTTACATTTAAATAAACAAAAAAGCTTTTGTATTAGCAATTGAAAAACATTGTCATGTAAAATAAATACATATTCCGAACTATTTCTCAGTCACATCAAATAAGCCAATGTGTGACATCAAATTGTGTATTTTTTTATCCCAACAACATTTGTAACAAACATCTTGCTTTATTTTTTCCTACCATTTTTAAACCACCTTTTATTTTTTTAGTTAATTAAAATAGTCTTTTGATGTGACGAATTAAAAATATATATATATCGCATACAGTGAGTATCTCCATAAATGAGCTCATAAAAGTACATGTATTATAGAGCAATATTCCATTTCAAATAGTTTTAGATGAAATATAGCATGTCACACAGCAGGAAGCCACTGTCAATGCTCGAAGTTTCATGTCAGCTAGATGCATAAATATAATGCAGATATCACAATGAGTCAGTACCGATTCTGAAATTGCACATCATCAGAACAACATATGAAGAAAAATGTTTGATTTTCCTTTATTTCACCTTTATTAAAAAAGACATTCATCATTTATGTCATACACAGACAGCTGTTCAATATCATTCGCAATCATATTTTCATATAATTGACATTCTTGTGTGCAAGTGTGTGTGTTAGTCAGGGATAGAGACAGCAGGCATGAAACTAAGGAAGAAATAAGAGGACAGGCGGATGAAGGCATCAGTCAGTACATAAGGAGACACACTGAGTTTCAAACAGGATAGAGGAGCGGCAGAAAATTGAAGGGAAAAATGGAGCGATTGAGGGCAGAGGGGGGAGGAAAGAAAAAGGCAAAAAGAACATTTTGTAAACAGGTCTCTATAGTAACCAGTGCATAATTTGCTTGGTGGGAGCGAAAGAGGAAAAGAGAAGCGTTTACCGACTCGGCTTGAGCCCACCACTGTAATTACCCCTCAGAGAGAAAGCGAGAAAGAGAGAGAGACAGTTTGAGAAAAAGAAACTGTGAAAAACATAAAGGCTACAGCTCAACCTGAATGCCTGCGAGTGACGTGTCTTCCTGCTCGTACGTGTTTGCGTGTTATGTGTTGGCAGGGCAGGTTTTTGGCTAGTTTTTCGCTCTCCCTTTCATTTACATGAACAAAAGCTCATGTACTCTCACCTACACACATAAACACAGTGAAAAGACAACACAAACCTGAATGGATGCATTCAGTCACATTGTCTTTAGCTGTGAAGTGCCAACAATGTGCACCGTGTTAGGCCAAATATAAAGCCGAGCGTAAATCCATCAATCCCAGGTCTCATTTGTCCTTGCTATCGCACTTTTTCATTGAATTTGAAATGCAACAGGGTCAGTTTAGAGAGTGAAAAGCGAAAGGGAACCAGTCTCTCTCTCTCTCTGTTGTTCCCTTCGAGTTTGCATGTGGGCAGCCTAATTAATTGAGCAGTGCCTCTGTGAGTCCGTGTGTGTGTTACACGCCGGTTGAGAGGAAAGTTAATTATAGAGGGGAGAGTGGTGTGTACAGCCTGGTTGATTACAGTACGGCGGATTGGGAAAATGTGTGTTTGTGTATGTGTGTGAGACTGTCAGTCTGCGCCTGTACAGATAACAGGATTAACTCTCCCCTGACAGCTGGAGTACAACAGGGACGGAGAGAGAGAAACAAGAGAGAAATGAGGGAGGCGAGGAGGACATAAGTGACACTGATAGGGTTGAGGGATTTATGGAGAGACAAAGACCAACTGCTGTCGTTTCTAAGAACACTTACTAACCTCACACTTTACTTAGACTATATAAAAAGAGCTGTTTATAAAACGTCAGAAAGGAAGAGAAAAGTTGGCATGGCTTTTGAGTAAGTAAATGTTAGAAGATTGCTAAAGTGTCAACTTAAAAAGAGTTCTTTGCAAATTGGTCCTTTTAATTTACAAAAATTTTCAATTATAGCTTTAAAAAAATGAAATTAATATTTTATTCAGCAAGGATGCATTAAATCAATCAAAAGTGAAAGTAAAAAGACTTACATTGTTATAAAAATCTATTTCAAATAAATCCTGAAAATGTTAAGCAGCACAACTAATGATAATGATAAGAAATGTCTCTTGAGCACCAGATCAGCATATTAGAATGATTTCTGACAGATCATGTGACATTGAAAACAGGCAAATCATCAGCTTTGTCATTTATGAAATAAATTACATTTTAAAATACATTAAAAATATTGTTATAATATTACAGTTTTTAATACATTTTGATCAAATAAATGTAGCCTCGGCGAGCATAAGAGACTTCTTTCCAAAACATGAAACAAATCTTTCTGAATCCAAACATTTGAACCAGTGTAGTGTACATAGTTTTAAATTGTACTTAATTTAGCATTGTCTGAGAAAATTGCATGTTGTGGAGTGCTTAAAAATCCAAAACTTTTTAACCTTTACAGGCCCAGGTTGAGTTCTGTAACACTTCTAATAACTATCATTATGGATATCACTCAAAAATGAAAATCCTGTCATTTACTCACTCTCGTGTGACAGAGTTTTCATGTTTGGGTGAACTATTCCTTTTAACCACTGACTGCATCATTTAATGCAGATCATTGAGAACAGGGCTGTATGTTAATGTTTTCTGAATAATAGCATTGGTGCTGCAGAGGTTGAAAGTTTTGTAGCACACAGGTCACAATTGTCAATTAACTTCACTCACAAACAAACACACAACAAACTCTCGCTTCACACAAACAAGCGGCTCAAACACATGCAAAACTTTATTGCATGCATTTATCGCACAGACCATAGCATGTGCAACATATACACCTCACTGTACAGCCCTGACTAAGGAGTATTTCTTGATGTTTTTTAGAAAATAAAATTGAAGGCACTACATACAAAAAATGCTTAATGTTATTATTTTATTAAGCCTAAACAAAATATTAATATTTCTGTCATTCGTCCTTGTGCATTTACGTTATATTCGAAAAGAAAAAAAGGTTTGACTACTTACTTGCTCAGATGACGTCTTTCATATGTCTCGTAGGACCTTCTTTTTCTCTCGGTGGAGCTAGTCATATCCGCTCTGATATGGTGATCGCAGGAAAAACCATGAGTAGACCCCAAACCATCAGAGTCATTAGAGGCCTCTCAACTGTCCTGAAGCACAAATGAAGCAACTTCAGAGATCTACACCGATAAATTTTTTTTTATAAATAAATTAAATAAATGTATTAGCATACTCTGCTGAAATGTGTAAATGCAGATGTTTTCACCTATGCAAGCTTGATTTTGTCCGTTTATTGTGTTTTGAATTAAGACTGCAATTCATAATGCAAAAATTACTTCTTGCATTCTCAGCATTGCCTTAAATGGGTAGTTCACCCAAAAATGAAAATTTTGTCATCATTTACTCATCCTCATGTTGTTCCAAACATGTATGAGTTTCTTTCTTCGATTGAACACAAAAGAAGATATTTAGAAGAATGTTTGCAACCTAACAATTGCAGGTACCCACTGACTTCCATAGTATTTTTTTTTAATACTATGGAAGTCAGTGGTTACCAGCAACTGTTTGGAAATATCTCAATAAAGGGAGTCAGCTTAAAGTAATTTTTCAGGTCAACTACTGCGTCATGGCAAAGCAACAGTTTGAAGAAATTCTTGCTAAACAAGTTAGCTAAATCCAGTGGGTCTCATTCACATATAATTACTAATAATCAAATATTTTGTTTTTGTGCGCACAGGAGAAATTCTCACAAAAAAATGTTTGCATAATTCACACTTTTATACAGAAAATCCTGCAGCTTGAGCTATAAAACGGCTTTTCTTACTCTTTCACTATATGTGATGATTAAATATTTTTTAAATGAAATATCTGTAGTACGTAATAAAACTTAATCCTAACAATTATAAGGGCACCCAGACTAGGGTGATTTTTGTGTGTGTGTTGTTTCAGTTGTTTATTTTTTTTTATTAATATTATTTTAGTATGAAATTATAGGTGAATCATTATTTGTTTGTGAAAATTTTTGTAAGCAGATTTCATGCACAAATTTGTCCATATGCACACTAATGACAATATTAATGAATGAGACACATTTTACAGCAACTTTCTGAAATACTAACACATCTGGTTAAATGGCACCCCATTTTAAGGTAACTCTATTACCCCTGGAGTACTGGGGATGTTAACAGCAAGACAGGAGTGAATGTTAACTATTGCGTACTTGCATAAAGTATGCTTCCAGCATAAAACTACACAGTCAAACAATTCAACCATTTTAAGCATTCATGCCCCAGTGCATGCTGGGAAGATTGTGAATGGGACTGAACAACAAAAAAACCACTTGTTTTTTCAGTGCAGGCCTATCTAAACACAACTCACTTTCTTTGCATGTTCATATGACCTAAAAAAAAAAATCTGAGTATACTACATAGTAGTATACATATCTATTTAGCTCCTGAAAGTTGCTGGAACTTCAGTATAGTAGGCAAACATAAATAACAGCAATAATCAAGCAATTCTTTGATGTTTTATTTTTTTACCAGGAATCATTTTACAGTGCATGTTGGCAGTATGTCAACCTGTGCTCTTGTTCAGCTTACTAAAACGACAAAAACAGGAGCAGGGTGAGGTGGGGACGCAAGTTTTGGAACAACACCCGATTGCAGGAGCAGGAAACACACTTCAGAGCAGCTCCTGGAGGAGCACAAGGTGACTGTTCCCCGTTTAGCCCCGATTCTTAATTACCGCAGCACTGCTGAGACTCCCACACAATAGCCCAGACCCAGCCCACATGGACCACTGGCACCCAGATCTTCATTTATATAAATCAGAGCTCTGCTGCGCTGCAGATATGACCTCCACAAGGGCTCTCAGCTGCGCTCCACCGCCACAAAAACCTGGATATATTCTGTTAATTCCGAGACAGGACAAAACTGCGGTCAGGAAATGACACAGAGTCAGATACGAAGGCCCAGGCCTGAATACCTCTCTCCGGTGTATGGGCCGCCATTATCATGCTGCTTTATTAATTAGATAATAACCAAAGAGGCCAATTCAGGCCTCAGTGGGTGAGACCTTTTATGTAATTATCCCGCGTTCGTGAGAGCGAGGGAACGAGGAATTCTGCTTCGTTGTCGGGGGACTGCGAATCCTCCAGAGGGACAAATCACACAGGGGAAGACTCCGCCGCACGATCATGTGATATTAATGAGAAGAGGACAGGGGAATTAATAGGTTGTGCCATAGCGGGGGAAAGACTGGGAAGAATTAGCAACCGAGTATACACACCACCGTGCTTCCCAACGTCATTGGCGAACACTCTCCACCTGCCGCTAAGAGTGATGGGCCTTACCTGCCTTGCATTACTCACATCTTGGGCCAGTAATTTAACACGCGCAGATAATAACAAGGGACCACCGACTGCTACCGCACACGGTGGCCACGGTGATTACTGCCTGAACATGCACTCTCCCGGGATATCTGTCGTCAGCAAGGTGAATTAATTCTGCCTCTCCCTTACCTATCAACACATTCACACGTACACATACAAACACAAAACATGTAGACTCCCACAGAGACGAGCAGGACCTCAGCCAAAGTCTTCAGAAGCTGTCGAGCACTTCAAGCAAGATCATGGGTACGTCCTCATGCACTACATACGTATGGAAAAATGTCACTTCATCCTTGGGATTCTGAAAGAAAGAGCAAAAAAAAACAATAAAAAGAATAAAGACATACAAAGTATGCGGAAACAACACATTGAGAAGGACAAAAGTAATTGAATAGGGCTATTGCTGATACACACTAAATGCGCTTAATACATTCCCAATGGTGAAGGAAAACAGCTCTTTTCATGAATAACCAGTTTCTGAGGAGGAGAATTATAGGGTGTGTATTAACTGTGGAGATTTTGCTGCCAAACAAATGTCCTTTATGTTCAGTGGGTTTTAAATGGATCTGTTTAAATGTTGTTATGGAGCTAGTAATTCTGGTTAATCAAACAGCCTATCATTTGGTGACAATAGCTAAACAAAAACATGATCATAATTGAACATGATATAATTAGGCCTTTATAATAGATATATTATATAACAGATAACTCAGTTTTTAACAATTTTCAAAAATCATGTTTTTTCATTGTGCATTCCAATTAATCTCAATCAAACTGCAGTTGGGTTATTATAGGTTAAAAATAACTAAAAAAAATACAGTAAAAACTAGCACAATAAAAACATGATAACATAATAAAAACATGATTTTTGAAAATAAAATAAAAATTGTTTTTGCAAATAAATTCTTTATATATTATTAAAAATAATATAATATGCATAAACACACATACATTAATACACACACACACACACAATTAAAAAGTTTGGAGATAATGTTTTTAAAAAGTGTCTCATGCCTCCAAAGCTGCAATGCTTTAGTGACACTGAATGAGTTTGGAAACATGGTTTTAATTGGTAAAATTGTTATTTAATATTTGTTGGTGTTTTTTGTGTATTAGCTCTTTAATGTGTTGGGGATTGGTGTAAAATAAACGAGTTTTAAAAGTAAAAAAAAAAAAGTCTCCAATGCTGCATTTATTTTGTCGAAAAAAGTAAAAGCATTAATATTGTGAAATATTATTCTAATTTAACTATATTACTTTTTAGCTAAATTACATTAAGCTTTTAACTAAAATAACTTAAATTTAATATAACTTCTTGTTTTATCTATTTAATATATTTTAAAATGCAATTTATTCCTGTAATGCAAAGCTGAATTTTCAGGCAGTCATCCAGTCTTCAGTGTCACATGATCCTTCAAAAATCATTCTAATATGCTGATTTGGTGTCATAACATACATTATTATTACTGTTGAAAACAGTGATGCTGCTTAATTTTTTTTTTCTTTTTGAAACCATGCTATAGTTTTTGAGGATTATTTTATGAATAGAAAGTTCAAATTAACAGTATTTATTTTATATATAATTATTTTATCACATTATAAATGTCTTTATGGACATTATAAAACTTAATTTCTTGAAAATAAATATAATTTATTTATATACAATATAAATGTTATAATCCATAAATCCACAGTGGTTACTGCAGTATTCACTCTATTAAAAAAAAAAAAAATACAAAATACAAAATAGAATACAATAGGAAATGTTAGGCAGAATGAGTCTGTCACCATTCACTCATTTTATAAATTGTGGTCACCACAATTTTTTTTGACTTTTTACTGTATCATCAACAGTGCAACATATGTTAAATCTGAACAAAAATGACTGCACGAGCCAAAAGTTCACGAGGAAAAAACTTACTTGAAAGACTTTTGTCACACATTCAAGTGAAAGCGGAGCTGTCAGTGCACTGTGCACTGCAGCACACCTTCAAAAACTATGGAATGTTGGCCCCACCCCCTATATCACTGATTGGTTCAAAGTTTTAACGACACGCCTCCGTGTCCTCCGCCCTGCCCAGAAACGCACTCCAGTCACTCCTAATCACTGTCAACTATCAACGGCCGTGATTGAGAGCGTCCTGCGACTACAAACAATTGTCTTCTTTTCCTTTCATGAGAACTTTGGAGTTGTTGTCAAACTTGGACCTTATAAACCAACACTGGATTTACATTTGAAGAAAAACAAGTTATTTTCATGACAGAGTAAAGTGGAATACTTCTCAAATCTTCACAAGGAAATACTAAACGTCGTAAGGAATCGCAATTATGTTTCTTTATGAACTTGTCTCACACGTCAGCATATGTTTCGCATCTTTATAAACTTAAGCATGTAACCTCTTGTTGCATTTAGTAAGCAGAACATGCCTCTGTTCCTTAGTAAATGCGTTCAGATTTCCTAAAGACTCGGGATTTGCGTTTCTCCTCTAGTCCAGTAAAGTTCTACAGCTGGTTTTGACTCAAAACTGAGTCTCACCTCAGTTTAAACTCAGTGTAAACTTATATCAGCCGCCCACAAGAGCTGGTCGACTTCAGTCATGAATGTGCCAAGGTGCTCTGGAGCTTGCGCTATGATGAGACTTCTGACTCTGTTTATACACCTTATGTCAACGACAGCAAAGAGACACGTTGTATACTGGAACTCTACAAATACACGGTAAGATCACAATTACTTTTAATTCATACTCATCGTGTTGACTGTTTCCAATTAACCTTATTACGCAGGATTGTGGTTGCGTTCCCTGTGCGTAATTCAGCGCGCGGCGCTCTTCAGGATCTCAGCCCAGTGAATGTGAAGTGACTAAACCCTAAAACGCTCCCAGATTTGTGTTGCTTCATGTCTGCAGCCTAAAACACACCTGCACCTATTAAAGGGTTTAAGTGTGGTAACGTGTCCTCCAATGCCTCACTGTTTCCACCAGTCAAACTTTGATCTATTTATCCTTAAATGTACACTCAGTCATTTCTGATAATTAAAGTTTTATGCATAAGGGGAAAAAAATACTAGTGTTTTTATAAGTATTATGTAAATGATGTGCACTCACATAGAAGAAGATTAAGAAAAACAGCTGTTTTATTCTACATGGGGCGGGTTGGCACCTTATGGGCGCTGCCATTTTGAAATCACATGATCATGCAACCAATAATAAAAACATGTATAATTTAAGATTTTCAGTCAGTGTTGAAGGTATTTTACAAAGTCACAGAAGATAAAGGCTGCAGCATAAAGCATATATGGCTACTTCCCTACTATGTTATGTGGGAAGCAGTATGTCAAATAATTAGTAGTTTTGAATACACAGCATTTACAAATCATTACGCATAAATAAATGGATGCTTTTTTTTATCCCATGAGGCCACTGGAGAGGAATGTCATATTTGTTAATGACAGGAAACAGTCATGCAGCTGATGTTGTAGGTCAGATGTAGTAAATCCAGATTGTATTCATACTTTATGCATACTTAACATATTTGGTTTTAATATGGATGAAAACATGCAGTGTGTGATTTCCAGTGTTGCTATTGTTAACTAAAACTAATAAAAATTGTTTTCATTAATTGGAATAAATCTAAAAAAATAAAACATTGAAACATTGAAAAATAAGTTGAAAAATAAAATGTTTATTCGAAATTACTAAAACAAAAATTTATATAAAAGCAAAATAAAAATAGAAAAAAATAATAAAAATTACAAAAGCACATAAAATTACTAAACCTAAAAAGAAAACTTAAAATATAAAAATATAAGCTAATTCAAAATATTAATAAATACTAAAATAGTATATAAATAATAACAGTATATAAATAATACTTAACAAAATAGTATAAATAATACTTAACATTTTGGATGCTGCAAATTAAATCCAGAATCTAAGAATGTCCATTATATGGATGTTTGCAGGATGAGACTGAGGAAAACAAACAAAGAGGATCAAAACAAAAGATAAACAAACAGCTTCAGTGTGAAGCGGCAGCAGTTAGTAATTATCTTGTGTATCTGTGTTCCAATTTCATTAATTGGGATCAGGGGTCAGAGCTTTTGTATCTGTTGAATGGGCGAATCAACTATATGCTGTAAAATCCAATGCCCTTCCGCTCCTTACAGTCTGCTGAACAATTTCTCTAGGTTTGATCAATTAGTGCTGAACGTAGCACTAATTAAATAAATCAATGTTAATGATGTGTGCATATCAGCTCTCTTCCTGTAGTGCCACAGATCTGTCCTCTGTCTTGCTCTATGATGGTTTAATTGGTGTCATTTGTCAGACTGATGGCACGCTCACCTGCCAATCCAGGTGTTATCTTGGTTTGGATTGGCTGTTTAGTTTAGGACAGCCTGGAGGGCCAGCTGTGCTCCGCCCCTCTCGGAACACCTCGGACACGGGAAGCCATCCATATGGACTTGTTTCAGCAACAGGCCTCATGTAGTGACACGCGAATCGTTAAAATGCTTGAAACTAGTTGTTTTATCATAGATCATTAATTTCTCATCAGAGAAAGATGGCTTTTTAAGGTTTTACAAATTTGTTGTTTGGCTTTCAGTTTATTATTTATATGATAGAGATGAGATATTAATTTGCTCTTAGCTTGTGGGCTCACTGATTTTTTGCATGCTAGCACGTACACAAATCTCCATTGCATTCAGTGTAGTCGTGTTTAGTCTTGTTATGCAGTGATGTGGTTTATTAACAGATTTAGACAAAGGCATCTGCAGACTAAACGTCAACTCCTTTGCTTCACAGTTCTCCAGTGCTGCAAACAATGAACACGTTGCACAGACATTGATTTGCTGTTTACACCAAATAGTGTAATATAACCAGATTAATGAGGCTCGGTTTTTGGAGACATGAGTGCTGCAAGGTAGTCATGTTTAGCTTGCAGTATTTCATCACATCAATACTTTGGAAAGAGTGGGAGAAAGACTTTTAGGTTTCTGTCTAACTGTGTGTATGTGTGTTATTTTTATATATATATATATATATATATATATTTCCTCCTCCTTAATCTCCACTCCTGCCTTTCAGTTGTAACTGAGCTGTGAACTGCTGTGAGAAACTTGTTGCTATTCGTTTATCAGCTGACGTTTTAGATGGCCTGCCAGGTGGATAATGCTTATAACGCGTGCTTCGCTCTTATCTGTCACACTCTCTCAGCTCACCCCTTTATTTCCTCATGTTTTCTTACGATCTTAACCTGAAAGTTTGAAACCTGATGCAACGGCTGAGTGTGAACATACAGTGGAGATTTCTGACTTAAAGGGATAGTTCACTTTGAAATTAAAATTGGGTATCTATCAGCTTACCCCAAGGGCATCCAAGATGTAGGTGTCTTTTTTTCTTCAGTAGATCCAATTTTGATGTTTTTAGGTCAAACCGTTCTAGTCTGTCAGTCACATAATGGCAGGTATAGGTCACTGTCTCTATAAGAGGGAAAAAGAACATGCACAGAGAAATCCAAATTAAACAATTCCCCATCGTAACTACACATTGATGGCCTAAGACACGAAACGAGCGGTTTGTGTGAGAAAACGCATGAGGTAACAAAACAAAATGATATTTGCATGAGGCGATCTGATTGGCTGACGCTTCCGTTGGCGCTTGAAAAGTTGCGTCAGCACTACGCTTCAGACACGCCCTCCGTCAAGCGTTGATGCCGACGACCCGTGTGAATGCAGCGTGAGCCAGAGCGCCCGCACACACACGTCACACACCGGATGTGTGTGCGCACTCAGATCACTTGGACATGGTTGTGTACAAGAGGTAAAAAACGATATAAATACTGTTTGTTTTCTCACACAAACCGCTCGTTTCGTGTCTCAGGCCATCAATGTGTAGTTACGATGGGGAATTGTTTAATTTGGATTTCTCTGTGCATGTTCTTTTTCCCTCTTATAGAGACAGTGACCTATACCTGCCATTATGTGACTGACAGACTAGAACGGTTTGACCTAAAAACATCAAAATTAGATCTACTGAAGAAAAAAAGACACCTACATCTTGGATGCCCTTGGGGTAAGCTGATAGATACCAAATTTTAATTTCAAAGTGAACTATCCCTTTAACTCACACACACAGTCACACCTTTTTCACATAAAAATTAAACTTCACACACTTATGTCATTCCAAACCTGAATGACTTTCCTTCTGTGGAACACAAAAAGAGATATTCTAAAGACAGTGCTAAAAATGACTAAACTGAATAGAAATATAAAAAAGAACATAGTACATAGGCCTAACATAATTACTAAACCTTAAATTAAAATGAAAAATATAAAAATAAAAGCTAATTCCAAGTATTAAGAATTATAATAGTGTGATAATATATGATAGGCTACATGATACTAAAACAGCACTGATTCATTGATTTTTACCCTAATTGTTGTGACCGAATCATTGAGTTGAGCTCAAGGACCATAAACAAATCATTTAGACTGGTTTGTTAACTGGATCAGATAATTCATTGAAAAGATCCTTCTTAAAATATTTTTTTATTCATGAATTGGACATTCTTGTGCCCAAGGCTGATGAGATTTTCACAAAATAAATAATTGTTAATGAATGTTTGCCATACGTATTGCTTCAGAAGATTTGACATATAGAGTCTGGACCACTTTTATAATGCTTTTGCTGCCTTTTTGAAGCTTGAAACCTTCCCATGACTGAACAGTGCATTCTCCAGAATATCTCCAGGACAGAAAGTTGTACAGGTTTGGAACGACATGAGGGAGGTGACAAAAACTTCATTTTTGTGTGAAGTGGTTCTTATTGGCACAAGCTCGAAAGGCAAAGGTTTTAAGTACATCAGTGATATAAAACCTCTACATTTTCCAAATTCAGCTTTTTATATCTGTGTGTTCATCTCTCGTGTGTGAGTCACTTACTCAACAAGTTTGAACACATTTCTTATTCTCTTGAAATTCCAAGTGCCTCTTTCTCAACACCTCCCTTTTACCTCTCACGGCTACATGTTTCCGAACAGGATGCAAAAAACAGTATTTTTTTTAATTGCTCATTTTGAAATAAACCATCAATTAATACCCGAGGAACTTTGAATAATTTGCGTTTGTGCGTAATGGTGGATTGTGTGATCGCATGAGTGTTAATTCATGCATACAAGCACATCAACCCCCCATACACACACCCCAAATACAACGTAGTATGTTTTCTTGTCATTTCAACAGCGAGAGGTGGGTTTGGACCTCTCAGGCAGCACGGGGGCGGACGCACCCATGCGCATGCAAATTTAAATTAAGGCTTGAAGATCAACTGTAATTTTGCTCAATCAGGGCTGCCGTGATTGGACCCCTAAGCACGTCTCGTGCTTGGTGAGGACTTCCACAATTTTCGGATAATCTCCCTACTACTACTATAAATCATTAGCTACGAGAACCTGTGAACTGTAATCAACAAACCTACTCAGAAATAATCACACTCATGCTCGCATTCAAAGGGAAGTAAGAAAGTGAACTCCCTGCTGCTTTCGCTCGCTCGCTGGTTATTATGTGGTTGACTGTATAGCTTAATGCATCATAGCGGATTGTGTAATTATCCATATGAATGGAACTATATTTACTTCAGGTTTGTTTTCGTCTGTGCTGCCCAGCGTCTGCCTGTAACCTTCAGGAATCTGCAGCACGTTGTCATAAACGGGCATTTCCCGATAATGTAGATGACCTAAGAAATAGTTAGGCTGCATAAATCAAAACAAAATGTTGCGAAAACAGGAAATTTTCCTCAACTTTGTACTCGACAACCTCAACTATGTCCTTATCTCATTTTTTCCTGCTGTGTAACTGTGAAATATGTTCCGAGAAACATACCCTCGCAGAGCTAGATATAGTCTCTGCTTTTAATTCCCATGTAACATTTTTTTTGATGGCACATTTTCCTTTCTTTGTATTGCAACATTTTCCTTGGCTTACATATGTGACTGAAAACTTACTTTTGAAATTGCTCAGTTTGTAACTGTGCATCTTTCAGGAGATGTTCCTCTTTCCTCAGTGGTTTCCTATCAGTCTGTACTGTAAAGGCCACCTGGCCTAGTGGGCATGAAGAGATTTTGGAGGTTCATAGAGGGACTTTACAGACAGACTCTGTCCTATGGCTTGTTCCCGATTCGCTGAGGTCCAATCGGCTTCTTTGAAGAAGTCCCAGCTGATATAAGTTTATGGACTAAGCATGAAACGGATATAATCTTATAAAACGGGTCTTGAGCGGTGGAATTTGGCCAGACCTGGTATGGGATAACCTTTCAATCTACCTTGGAGAAAGTCATATTTTGTTGCCTGTTTAATATTATAATTTAGTGATATTATGAGTTTCAGATTTCTCTGTATGATTGCGCAGGGCCGGCTTCCCAGCCGTCCCGCTGCACATGGCGAAGAGAGAGTTTCCATATTTTCTCCCTTGCCTGGATATTTGGCTAATACCCACCATACAGATGTTATCAGCAAGTACACTCCATTATCTCACACCTCCACATTGGCCAATAGCGCTTCTCTCAGCGTGACCACATCAATATCACTCACCAGTTCCCTATCCTTTGCATGCTTGGTTTTGTGCACACGTGCATGTGCATGCATGCGCCGTTGCGTTATTAGAGGCCGAGTATGTTGCCAGTCTGTATGCCAGCCAGTGGCCTGAATGTGTCTTTTGGAAGATAAAATGAAGTTTTTAAATGCAATGTGTAAATTCATTTTCTTGGAGTCCGAAGAAATAGGTTGTTATTTATTAAAGTAGTTTTGGAGCCACACAGTGTCTTTTGCCAACTTGCAAGCAAATTGTGTACCAGTGCCAAGACAAAACAGCCATTGTCTTTCAAAAAAATTAAGGAGCTATTGTACTTTTTAGTTGCCAAATTAGAGAACTGCTTGATATGGTTGTTCAAAAACTCTTAAGCTTATTGAGTGCTGCTTTCTTTAGCTTCTAGTCACTGTTAAGTGACTGTGATCCTTATTGTATTTGCCTTATAATACGTTTTTGCAGTTCAGTTGTAAACTGATGGTACTATGTGAGTCTGATTCAAATTGCTTACTGTTTGTAAATAGTAATGACTAATTCATCAACTGGTTCATAAGTCATTTCACAAATCAATGGAGCTCACAAGATGAGTCATAAAGTTCCTAAATTGTCACGTTTGTTTTTTTTTGTTGCATTTGTGTCTATTTGCCATCTGGAGCCCTGAAAAAAACAATCTCCATGCTTCTATAGGCCTGAATATAAAATATATTTTATTATGTAGATTAAGCAGCTGATTCACCTCACTAATGCTATTGAAGCATATAGACACAGCTTGTGGTAATTGGACTGCATGCATATTTTCACTAGGACAGGTTTTTTACTCATATTGTTGGGGAGTTGTTTACACCGGTTAGTGTTCGATGAGGAATGCAGGGGTGGATATAGCCGTGGTTGAGGATTCATAACTGAAAACAGTGTTTTGTTCTTTTTCACTGGACTTAACCTCAGGGTGCCCTCTTGAAAATACCTCCAACTCTGTACCTGCGCCAACACTTCAACGGGCAAACCGAATTACTGCGGGATATGGGGGTTTTACTGTGTTTGTGCAATTGTATTAGACTGGCTGGGAGATATTGCGTTTCTAGCATCGCCTGTTGTGAGACATCAAATGTGGACCGGAAATCTTATTGATTTGGATTTCAATATTACACATGCAGAATTGTTTAATGGAAAAGCTACTTTCTCTAGGGCAACACACACATACACACACGCATAGCTCTCTTTCCTGTGTGGGATGTATAGGATGTTCTGTCTCTTTGAGACTTTGATCTTGTGTGGTGTCCTCCTTTTGCTGCAAATGGACGTGTTATCTGAGAGACAGGGAGAGAAGTGGCCTGATATACTGTTTAAGCTAGACCCTACATAGGTCTGTGCCAGCTTGTGTTGTCTGAGAAATGCCGACACATTTCTCTACTACCGTTCCAGGACCATCAACTAGGCTACTCATTCCAATTTTCTAATGTGTTGTTCTAGTTGTGTCTGCACAAGCCTATTTAAATTATACACTACAATTCAAAAGTTTGAGGTCAGTGATATTGTTTTAAAGACAGTAATACTTTCATTCAGCAAGAATGCATTAAAATGAAGTGACAGTTTACATTGTACCAGTGATTTCTGTTTCAAATGATAATAATATTTCATAAACTTTGTTACTTTTACTTTTTTATTTTAATTTATTTAATTTTTAGTTAATTTTTTGTATTTCCTATCATACATACTCTACATTCTTGTGAAATTAAGTGCATTATATATTAGGTTTGTCATGCTCAAATACGAGGGAATGGATTTAACAAACCTTTCAAAGAAAGAATTTATTGCATATTTTCTACTGTGGAGTAATTTCCATTTATATAATAAATAAATACAATTTAGGATTTATCGTCTGAACAAAGAATTGCTTTTGTTATTTTTATTATGAAAACTAATTAGCCAATAATCATTTACAAGTTCACCAATTTCTGTGAAGTAGCCTATTAGTAGTGAAAAGGTTAATCATAAACCAAACAATAGTCCAGCATTTAGAGTTATCTGTTTACTTGGTTATTCATTACCAAAAAGCAAGTCATATCACTATTTCATTAGCTGTTGTTATACTGCCACAATATATCTGTGTGCTAGCAGAGTGTAGATTGTAAAATGCAGGTATAGGACAATAGTGTCCTAATGTAATTGATTCAATCTTTTGTTTGTGAACAAACCTAGTGGACATCTAGCTGTCATGTTTAAGTGTTTTTTGGCTTTGCATTCATATAGTTTATGAAGAGCCAATTGTGTATCTATGTGGTTGACTGAAGGGTAGCAGTGTGTGTATAATGGGTGTGTGTTGATTTGTGGTTCAGACTCTTATCTTTCTGTCAAACCACTTCTTAATTCTTATCAATAGTGTTGATTTTCTCCAACGCTTTATCTTGCAACTTGAAAAAGTAGCCATTTGCTTATCTGATTCCTGCATCACCCCTTTAAAGTCAACATGAAATCAAAATTGACCCTGTTTTCTTAATCAATCATGTTCTTGGCCTTGTGAATGATTCATCAGTGCATGCTCTTCCAAAGAAAATAGTATTTCTTTTCTTGAAAGCATATTCTTCCTCTGACATTCCTTCTTACTGATTTCAATGAGGCCTTGTGGGTTATTGAATAATATTAGCCAAGAGCCAAATAGCATTTTGGGTGTTATTTTAGCAAACTATCATTTAGGTGTCTGTTTCCTAGTTAGCCAATCTCAATCTGATAGCAGACGTTATCACTCCACCGTTTGACGTCATTAACCACAGTTCTAATTAGTGTGGTTTGAAAGACGGATGTTCGTACGTTTCTAAAAAACAGTGACTAGCTAGTTTCTCCAAAGTCTCACCCTAATTTTAATGCTGTCAGAAAGAAAAGACAGAAGAAAAATGGGTTGCGACAACATTTCAAGTCGACTCGAAACATTCATGGATAAGCTGTTGACTCATATTTTATTCTGCAATTCATCATTTCTCATTTTTCTAGTGCACACACTGGCACAGCAGAACATCCTGATAGTCCACCCTTCCCTGCATCATTTCTGTCTTCCTTCTCTCTCTCTGCTGAGAAGGAAAAGACATTATGCCCATTCTGAATGAGCAGAAAGAAGGCAAGCACATTATGTAGGGATGGCAGGAAGAGAATCAACAGTTTTCAGTGCCTGAATCGGTAGGGGAGCCCCTCTGGGGAAGAAGGGGTGAGGTGAGAGGAGGAGAGGGAGAGAGGAAGAGATGTCAGCAGGTATTACTATCACTGTCACTGTGCAGTCGTGGAGAGAAACACCCTCGACATGCTTGCTTACCCTAAAGAGAGAACATTTGGGGAATAGTGTGGATCATAAAATTACCATATTGTGAGGTTTGTCTATTTGTTTGCATGATTTGTGTGTACATTTCTAATAATTTTTTCCTCCCCAATATTTTTTTTTCTTTTTTTCAGTAAGTAAATATGTGAGTGGGTTTGGTTCGTTGTTGGTTCATTATTGTAGTGATTGTTAGATTGAGTATATATTAATTAAAATCAATCAAATCAATCAATGAAAAATTTGATATGAATGACATGATATTTAAAGTTGTTAGTGAAATTTAAATGTCTTATATCATTTGCTGATAAAAGCACCCAAAGCACTGAATAGACAAATAATGACTTTAGATATCAATATTTTATTTTATATTATTAAACATAATTGGCCTGCAGTTTACATGTATAGATAGGTGAGTGTGTGTGCTTGGTATTGAATATAACTTTTACATTCACTTATTTATTTATTGTTTTTACAAAATGTATAGATTTTCTCTATTTTATCTTTAAATGTTAATGTATGCATTTCATTTGTTTCACCTTATACTTTTTAATTTAGTTTAATTTTTAGGTTTTTTTCTTTCTAATTTAATTGTATTTTTTACAATTAATTTTTTATTTTATAAAATTTTAAGAGTTACTTTTTTGTATTTATTAAATTTCATTTTAAATACAATTTTATTTTATTGAATTCATAATTTTTTATTGTGATTAATGTAATTATGTAATCACATGATACATGGTGGGTGTATGTATGTATGTACAGTATATATGTATATATATAGAGAGAGAGAGATAGATGGATTATTTAGTGTATTGTTTTTTTTATCTTATTCTTGTATATGTGGCTCCTTTAGGTTTGTATGCAAATTTACAGCATATAGGCATGAACATTTGTGCATTGGAATGTATGTTATTGTTTGAATGTACATATTTTTTGGGTGGGTGACTTGTAATTTGTTATTGTACTGTATATGGGGTGTGTGTGGGGCGTCTGTTCTTTCTCTGTGATGTGCTGTTGGAGTTTAGCAGATACCTGTAGGAGGGTCTTGAGCGGAATGCATGGAATGCTGGGTATGGTGCTGCTCTATTGCTCGCTGTGGTGAAGCCATGTGTTCACGGGATACAGCTCGTGTGCACGTGCAGGTCTGGGTGTGTGCTTCTGATAGACGTGTTTTGATAATCGTTTCAGTTCTTCAAACCGGCAGTGCACGATTCTCCGGTTATTAAACAGATTTGTCCTCTCTGTGTGGAAGCAGAACGCAATCAAAACAAGCAGTGCTGATGATGACTGAGTCCTATTCATCAAGCAGGTCTGGTGGTTAGTGTCTGGAACACACAGAACAGATGTCCTGCAGAGCTCCCTGTACCATTTCTCATATGGTGGGCAGCTTTGCCATCATTATTGCTCAGACTGGGATCAAATGCACTTTTTTTTTCTTTTTCTGAAATTAGTTTTATAGACATCGGTCTTGGACTATACAGGAAGATATCTTATACTACTAGCCTTCCTAAGGTTGCCGTTTATAATTTTTCCCCCCCTGAAGAAATAAACACTTTATTTTATTTTATTTTTTAATCAGAGAAATGCAGTAGAGAGCATTTTTGGGGAAAGAGGAGGGTGTCGCAGGCCGGACTTAAACCTGTCACTCACATGAGCATCAAAGCCCAACATGTCAGATGCACATGCACTGCACCATGGCTATAATACTTCACTCAGAAATTTCTAACAAATTTAACAATTAAATGACATTTTAAAGTGGAAAGACTGAAATTTTATTGTAAAACCTACTTCAGTAATCTTTATTTAATTTACAATTTAAAAAAATAAGAAAATTTACACTGTAGTTCTACTTTCTCTTGTCCTTTTTATACATTTAGTTACTAATCTTCAAGTAACCATCTGCTGCATCTTTATCATTGTTAGAAACCTAGTGATGAATAATTCTGCTGATTCTTGTGGGGTGTAGCAACCATTATATTTACAAATTTCTACATTCATCTGGCCACACTATTATGAGGAGATCATCAATACTCATGCATCAATGTGTCTCCCACTTTTTGAGTATATGAGGGGACAGCTGTACTTGTGTTGAAGATGCCCCTCCTGATGGGTTTTGTAATGTTATCTGAAAAGACGGCACCGGACTGTCTCATTGTTCTAGCGGTAGCTGCTTGTCTGTAATCCTAAATTAAGTGGATAATTCACTCTCTGCATGGGGCATGGGAGAAGCCATGGCTACACAACATGTGTCCTCCTTGAACCCACCCTGGCTCTGCCTCCCCCACGGCTCGGCTGTTGTTCAGTATTGTGTGGGCCGTTTAAAAGCGTTTTGTACTTGAAGTGCGTCCTCCTGTTTACAGACAGCTAATGGTGGCCCTGGTGTTTCACTTCAGCCAGCTGCTTCTGACTGATATTGAGTTAGAGACTGTTTTATTTTTTATTTCATTTTATGTGTATTTTTTTATTTTTTATTATTAATTTATAATGTTATTTATTCATTCATTTATTTTTTATTAATTGTAGATTTTACATTGGTTTATTATTTTTGGTTTTAATTTATTTTTTAAATAAAATATTTATTTTCTGTATTTTATTTATAGTGTGCATTTAATTAGTTTTATTGTGTAGTATTTATATTTTTAGTTTTATATTTACTATTTTATTTGTAGTTTGCCCTATTTTTAATTGTATTTTCATTTTTATGTAATTTATTATTTTTAATATTTATTTATTAAATGTATATTTAAATGGAAGCTTATTTTAATAAATTTCATTTAGAATATAATTTTTATTGTAATTACAAGATTAGTAGTAGTATCTGTTATGTATGCATTTATATATTATTTATATCTTATTTATATTTTTTGTTTGTTCATTTTATGTTTGGTTTTAATTTATTGTATTTCAATTTTTATCTTGTGTAATTTATTTTTTACTTTAGTTTTTATTTATTCAATAATTTTAATTGAGTTTTTATTTAGTTTAATTTAATTTAGAATTTTTATTTTTTATTGTAATTACAACATTATTATTATGTATTTGTTTTAGTGCTGTCAAACAATTAATCGTATCCAAAATAAGTTTTTGTGTACATAATATATGTATGTGTAGTACTGTGTATATTTATTATGTATATATAAATACACACACATGCATGTATCAGAAAAATGTTTATATATTATATATATTTATAAATAATATAAATTATATAAATAAAAATATATACATATAAATGTTTTCAAAATATTTACTGTATGTGTATTTATATATACATAATAAATAAACACAGCACACACACACATATATTATGTAAACAAAAACGTTTATTTTGGATGCGATTATCGCGATGAACCTTTTTGTGGTTTAATTTAGTTATTTAGATTTAATTCTATTTTTTATTGTATTTAAATTTTTATCTTGTGTATTTTTATTTTTAGTATTTTATATTAAAAAAAATATATATATTTTAATTTATTATTTTATTTTTTTTATTATAATTATACCATCAAATAGGAGTATTTTTTCTGATACTTTTTATTTGTTTAATTTATTATTTTTATTTTTATTAGAATTTATTTCTTGTATTTATTTTGAGTTATATTTATATTTTATCAAATTATTTTATTATTGTAATTTGAACAAATTGAATTTTATATACTTAAGATAGTGCTTCGTGTTTTTGTTAATTGTTTTCAGTTTCTTAATGTGTGGTTTGGGTTCTTGGGTTTTGTGTGGGGCGTTTTTGATTCTTTTGTACTATGTGTGCCTAATGCAGGCCGTGGGTGCTGCTTTTTGTATGGAGCGAGTTCTTCTCTTTGTGTGGCTGGGGCCTTTGTGACCTGAGCATGTTCAGAGGTGCTTGGCTCTCCTCCGGCTCTCCGCCTGGCCACCACACCACAAAGCTCAAGGCTGCCAAGCACCAGCACTCTTTCATGCCCTTTCAGCTCAGGAAAAACCAATCTGAATTTGAATTTGAAACGTTTTGACAGAGAAAGATGGAGAGGAGGGGCTGAGGGAGAGATAGAGAAGGTTACCAGGAGAGAATGGGATGAGAGGGAAGAAGGAGCGAAGGAGAAAGAGAGAGAGAGGGAGTGTAAAAGAGAAAGGGCAGTTTTGTCCCATGAGATTACAATGCAGTGACCGTGAAAGTGCTTAAATAAACAGTGTGTGAGAGAGGAAGAGCCAGAGGAAGAGAGACAGGCACTGGGAAATGGAGACGAGCGAGAGGGAAGGAAAGAGATAGAGAGAGAGAGACAGACAGAAAATTGTTGACAAGGAAAGGAAGTGAGTGCAGAGAGTGGGGGAGGGAAGACTGAACTTTATTAAAAAGCTACAAATTCCACAAATAAGGCAATGAGTGAAAGAGACGAGAGACCAATGGACCCCCTCCTCCACTTCAGGATGATAATGCCTCATGTCTTCTGACTGTGTGTGTCTGAGAGGGAAAAAGAAAAGAGGAGGCTTGTTACCTCTGTCATTGTTTCCTAACGAGATGTGATGTTATAATGCAATTTAAAAGCTTCCATCTCCTCTGGACCTGCATGATTTTTGTCCTAACCAGTTGTGACTGCAACAAACAACAGGACATTTTGTCATTAGTTTTGTTTGTACTGTGAAATCAGGTGAACAAGCGTTCCCAAACATTGTCCATTGAACATCCAGCAATGTGAAACTCCTAGTGTGTTAAAAACCTACCAGTTTCTCTGTAGTGTATTCCATTAGAACCATGCAGAGATAATTTTATGTTGCACATTGTTATTGTTTATTAAGTAGCATTGTTGTTGCTCAAAACGTATTCTGAAATAATTTTGTTGTTTAAACTTTTAGGTATTAAATGTTAACTTTGGATCGTAATCATTTGGGGAAAAGGGTAACACCTTTGTAGGAACATGGAATACCTTGATTTAAACTGTAGAGTAAAATTAATGAGCTGCATTACAGAACAATTGTTTAAAAAAAGAGACTGAGGGAGAGAGAAAACACAAAGTCCAGTAATTTCAACTGATCCATAAGTAGCCAACACTTAGTCTTTACACTACACCTCAATAGTGAGCATTGAATGTTTAATGTAATTTTAGTAGGACAAGGTGTTCTAATTCACCCACTAACAACCGCTGAGACAGAGACAGATGTTAATGTTAATGTATGCACACACGGCAATAAAGATTGCAGGACTCAGTTTTTACAGTTTCTGAAGAAAATTTGAGTGCTGCTAGCTTGTGCAAGAATCACAGCCACGATGTTAAGGTATTTGCCAGGGTGTTGCTAAGTGTTTAAGGTGTTATGAGAGGTTGCTGGGGTGTTGATTGGATGATTGTTAAGTGGTTAATTACTAGCAAGTGAAAAGAGCCCATTTCAAGTTTTTTTTTTAATATTCTGGTCCCTAGATATGAATCTGGACCCTCCATCAATGTCGCTGCAGGAGATTTTTTTTTATGGTGAAAATTAACATTTTGCAATTAAGTATGAGCAAAAGCAAATTAATGCTTGCCAAACTTCATTAACCTGTTAGCGTGCAGGTGTACCGTCGACGGTACACTGCCCCAGCAGGGGGTAAAGTTCGTCAGACACAAAAACAACAACAAACAAAATCTGAACATGTCATATATCTCTGGAAAGCTGAGATTCTTCTGATTCGAACGATGTAAGGCATTTTAAGATACAATCAACACAGCAGGTACAGTCAGGGTCTTTGTCAGACCACCAACAACCAAACAAACAATAACAAACATGAAATAACTCACATATGAAGCCTCCTGATCCATAAAATTCCACCAAAAACGGTGTTGTTACACTGCAAAGGGTCCAGAGATCCAATTCAGTTCAATATTTAGTCCATAACACATGTATATGTTGATAAACATCCACGGAATGGCATAGTATCGTTTCACATTAGCCGACGGAGCTATCCACTCTTCTGTGTTTTCCGTCTATTCTCATACAAACAAAAGGAATTATTTGATGTCAAAATGGCCGCTGAGATCTGACCTTTTGATTGACACCTCATTTGAACCAATAGCTGCATCTTAGAGGGGTCAGCATCCCGTGGAAACGAATGATCGTCCGGCTTGAGAAATGAGGCGGCATCTTGTTTGATGGACAGTAGATCGAACCAATTGCATTATAGTCTGCAAATGACTGTCGTTTCTGATAGCCAATGAGCTTCTAAACAGACTGATATGACGCTTTAGGGGGTCGGTCCAGGCTTTCATGCGCAAATCTTGGTGCGCAGAACAATAAGCTCAGATGCGCTCTGGCGCATACGCACTGATAGCATTACGGCTAACAGACAATGAGAGGCGAAAAATGACAAAAACACACTTTTTACACTAAAACGATGGTGAAAGTTGTTGAATAATGTGCTCGGCGTGACAGAGATGACATTTTAGACGAAGATAGCGATGTTTGAGGACATTTTTGACGAAGAGAGCCATTGAAGCGGACCCATTGTTTCAGCCATGAAGCGTGGAGCGAACACCTCGACGCAACGCTGTCAACAAGTAAGTGTTTTATTATATAATATCATTATTTATATATATTATACATATTTATGTGTCTTATACATATTTTACAGTATATGTGTATGTGTTTTGATGCGTCCCTGGTCACTTATGTCCTGTTTGTTTGTTTGTGCGTGTGCGCTGCTTACCGGTGGGGATTTAAACCTGAATACACACAGACTCATTATAAATCACACAGAATGAAGCTTTTTGTGTGTGCGTGCATGTTGTTTTTATATACTGGTGGGGATTTAAACCTGAATACACAGACTCATGGGGACTTGTCACGGTGGGGACCTAAATTGAGGTCCCCATGGGTAAACAAGCTTATAAATCACACAGAATGAAGTTTTTTGAAAATCTAAAAATGCAAAATGTCTTCTGTGAGGGCTAAGTGTTGGTGTAGGGCGATAGAATATACGGTTTGTACAGTAGAAAAACCATTATGCCTACGGAGATTCCACACAAGGATAGTGAAACAAGTGTGTGTGTGTATGTTTGTATATGTGTGTGTGTGTGTGTGTGTGTGTGTGTTGTTTCAAGTTTTATTTGTCACATACACGACTATACAGAGATTGTATAACCAGCAGTGAAATGTGAATCAGGTCCGCTCCATGGACAGTGCAAATATTGTAGAATACAACAATAAACAATAAGATATAAAGCACAGAATATAAAATATAAAGTATAAGAGAATGTGCATGACAGTATGCTGTAGAATTAAATATTAAGATAAGCATGACTGTACGGGAGGGGGGGGGGGATGTGCAAACAGGTAGAACATGATGACATGAGCAGCAATCACAAAGAATAAATATAAAATATGATAAGATATCAAGATACAGAAAGTGTTGTGTGCAAAAGACACTGTCAGTATGAGGTAGATGATAATGGGTGTGAATATATTACAGATTGTGAGTGATTAGTAAGTGAGGTCATCATGATGTTAAGAGTTCAGTTCTGTGTTTTGAGGTGTTCCTGCTAACTTCTGTTTTGTGTGTTGTTTTTTTATAATCACAGACAATCATCTGACATTGAATCGAATGAAGTCTGGGAGCCAGTCAGCGAAAAGCCATATACTGAGGGACATGATGACAACATTTAAAAAAACGCTATAATCAGAATCAGAAGAGCTTTATTACAAGTATGTTTACACACACAAGAAGGAATTTGTCCTGATGACAGGAGCTTCCAGTGCAGAAGAAAGTACAGACATAGTGCAGACATGCATAGGAATAACACAGTAGGGATGGAATATAATGCCAATATAAGAAAAAAACAGAAATTAAATAATGTTCTATGTACAAAAATAGAAGTATAGGGAAAAAATGGTAATTAGATTAGAATTTAGAAATAGATGTTATTTACAAGTGTACACATTTTGGATTCTGTGTATAAATGTCACTATAATGTGTTTATGCTTCAGTTACTATGTGTCAGCAATTATTGACAGTGAATCTGGATGTGGAATTGAATAGATCTAAGTGTAACCTTTCATTAGAGCCCAAAATTATGACTGTACATTAAAGCATTCAAGTATTACAGCTTTTTATGTGTCGTTGGTTACAAATGGTCATTTGGAGTCTCCGAGTGTCCTTTTTTGGGAAGCGCCTAGACATAAACTTAGATAAACATGTGTAAAACACTCATTCTCTAAGGTATTGTTATCAAATTTGAAATGTAGCTTGGTAAGGCTTCATTCTGTGATCCCATTGTGTTTTCCAGCTCATAGCTCCCAGCTATAGTCATCTGCAGGCTTTTGTTTACCAAAAAAATGTAGACGGATTTTTTTTTTTTACTTTTTCAGTGTGTTCAAAGTTCTATTACTCAATATCAGTAAGACTTACAGTGATTCTGATGGTTGAGAAACAAACCTCAGAGTGTCACCTTTCAAAAGAGACCAAAACCATGCATATAATCCAAATGGTTCAAGAACAGCATGCAATTTACTTTGGGTATGCCTTTTTTTAGGCGTTTTAAGCAAATTTGACAGGAACGGTAAAGGGTTAATTAAATAAAATAAAGCAGATATGAAGCAGTAATATAGAGCTGGAAGAGTAAGGAACAAGCACGTTGTTGCTTCACAGGTGGACAACAAGTGAGAAAATGGGCGAAAAGAAAAGAAAAGAAAAAGAACATGCAGCGATTAAAAAAGGAGGGAGAGCACAAAAGATGGTAAAACTTTCTTATCAGTGTTTAAAACAGTTGTGCTGCTTAATATTGTGTAAACCATGATACTTTTTTATTAGGATTCGTAGATGAATGGAAAGTAGTAGTAAAAAAAACAAAAAAACATTTATTTGTAATAGAAATCTTTGGTACTATTCTAAATGTTTTTGTCACTTTTGATCAATTTAGAGTGAAAGTGACGTGACGTGGCCAAGTATGGTGACCCATACTCGGAATTTGTGCTCTGCATTTAACCATCCTAAGTGCACACACACAGCAGTGAACACACACACACCGTGAACGCACACCCGGAGCAGTGGGGAGCCATTTATGCTGCGGCGCCCGGGGAGCAGTTGGGGGTTCGGTGCCTTGCTCAAGGGCACCTCAGTCGTGGTATTGAAGGTGGAAGAGAGCACTGTACAATTCCTGCCGGACCTGAGACTCGAACTCGCAACCTTTGGGTTACGAGTCCGACTCTCTAACCATTAGGCCACGACTTCCCTTATAATGAATATAGCATTCATTACTGTATATACACTGTAAATAAAATATATACTATATGTAAATCAAAGTCAGGAAAAACAAAGTCGTTGCTTTACAGGTGGACAGCTAGAGAGGAAATGGACCAGGAAAAGAAAAGAGCCAAAACCTGCAGTGATTTTAAAAAAAAAAGGGAGGGAGAGAGCAGTAGAGGAGGGACATGTGCGGGAAAGAGAGGCAGAAAGAGGCAAGAGTTCCTAGCCTATCAAAACTCTGACCCACTTTCGTAATGATGGATGTCCAAAGCCAGCTCAGATTTATCGTTATTGCTTATTTGCTTAGCAGGCGCCCTTTTCAGTGCGGAGCAGGGTTGAACACTGGAGCATGTAACTCTGCTATGTAGCTAAGGCTGCTCGCCCTAACCCACTTACCAGCGACAGCTGGGCCTGCAGACCAGAGAAGGGCTCGCTCACCACAGACCCCTACAGCTGCCACTACACCAATTCTACAGGCAGACACCTGTCTCCGAACGCACTTTCTATTGTGTGCTTTCCTTTCTTCATTCCTTACGTCATCTTTCCAGGCCTTTTAAAGACCCCCCGAGGAAAGGCTCAGTCGGCTGTACGGTAGCTAAAGGAGGAAGTTGTATTTAAAGCGAAGGCAAAAAGGTTTTTAAAACAGCCAGAACCATCATTAGTCTGAGGTTTGGAAGTGGCGATGGAGGAATGGGTGGGGCGGAGAGGGCCTGGCGTAGCTCCCGGCTCCAGATTGGCCGACTCCCAGACCACTGCACCTCTGGCCTTACATACCCCCTGGACACCCACATGCACAGATTCGCATATGTTCATGTGCCCATTATAATGAATATACAACATGTAGGGAAATGGGGATGGAATTAATCATAAAGTCATAAAAATAGAATTTACTGTATTACGCATACTGTATCGTGGCATTTGGCACTTTGGACGAATAAATCAAAAGTAGGGCTGTGCACTTAACCAAATTGCGACATGAACTAATGTCTGTGACTTTTAAAGTACAAAAAGGATGCTGTCTTATATGAAGTCTGCATGTTCTGCATGTCTTTATAGGAATGACTTTTGACATCAGATACACTACACACAAACTGTTAAAATAATAGTTCAGTTTAACTAAGAAATTATAACATGTAACTATTGTACAGTACAATGTACTTCTCAAAGTAATAATAGCAGTTATACAGGTTATTAAAACAATATTTTTTTTAAGGAGGACCACTGAATATTAAATTTTTTCACCCATGTTTTAATTTTAACAAACTTCTGTTGTGCAGCATTTTAGTTGCCAAAAAAATGAAAAGGTTTTTTATTTTATTTCATTTGATTAAACAATCTTATTAATCTTTTAAAATGTATCAGACATGCATGTGGTTACCACCGTTTTTGATGATACATTTGTATAAAATTTGTACAGAAAACGGAAAAATATAAAACAGAAAAACTAAAACACATTTCATATTGTTCAAATGTTAATTATTAAGTAGTTAATGTTATGAATTCAATTCATTAGACATATGTTTATTGTTAAAATTGAATAACTAAAATAGAAACCAGGAAAATGGAATTTGTGGGGAAAAATACAATTTAAAAAAATAAATAAAACAGGCCATAAACATGTATGGTCAATAAGGAATTGTTCACTAACTAACTAAATGCATAAATAAATCTGTAATTTACTTACCTTTATGTTGTTACAAACATGTTTAGAATGTTACGTTTAGCGTTTTTTTTTTTTTTATTTATTTATTTTTCTGGTTCCATACAATGAAAGTTAATATGGTCCAATATAGCTTTGTTCTGTGATCCACTGTGATTTTGTTTTAGACCCCACTGACTTTGATCGAATGAACTTCTCCAAAAGTTCTCCAAAATATTCCAAAGTAGTGTTCCAAAGAAGAAAGAAAGTTATACAGGTTTGAAGTGACATGAGAGGCCAGTAAATGATGACAGGATTGTGGATTATCATTTTTAGGTGAACGATCCCTTTGCACACTTTCCAAAATTACACTCTCTAATTGTGGCTCTTTTGTGCTCCATTGGCGTTTTATTAGTTTATAATGAACAAAATGAATCCCTTTTCTCATTCTTTTTTTTGCTCTTGGGGTTTCTTTCACAGCCTAAAGTAGGTACCAAGTTTCTTTCATGGTATTAAATGGGTGTAAAAGCCTATAAAAGAGCCTTAAAATGCTTGGGGTTATTCACTGAAAAGCTATTATTTTATGTAGGTATTAGCTTTATCTGTATTCAGCAAGAAAAGCAGCCAGTGTCCACTTCAATAGTAGAGCATCAGCACAGAGGTTCGCATCGAGGCTGAGAAGGCCATTTGCTAATCTTCCTCTTTCAGATCCTGACTTATGCACACACATACCCGCACGCACACATACATACCATGCTAAAGTCATCCCCTCCTGTTCTTTGTAGTGCTGTGGGTCCTGCTGACTCTTGGTGAAAGGGGCGCTGTGCTAACAGGCAGAAAATAGACCCGGCTCTCTGTTTGAGCTCCGGCCTCAAGAGCCCGGGGCCGCACCGTTGCCCAGTGATAAACGCATTTGAAAACAGGGGGCACACAAAGTCTTCCGGTGCCTGGCTAAATGCTAAACACCCCCCTCATTCATACACATACACACGGCACATTCCTTTTTAGACGACTTTACAAACCTATCTCCTGCAGCTTTGCTGAGAAGCAGCCAACCTCCGCGCCCCGAGCGAGCCTGAGCTTCTCTGAGCACAGAAACAGCTTTTCACACACGTTACACCGCTGCATGGTGATTTCAGGAGCATGTAGGTCACTCTTTAGCGTCTGTGTGTAATGTATTAGCTTGAATGGATGAATGAACAAGCCTAATGAACGAATTAATGAATTGAATTAAGGGACAATGGGTCTCGTTTGCTAATCACGCATACGTGTGTATTTAAGCGTGAAGCCTGTATGCGAACGTTTTCATGCAGAAATCATGATTCAAGCTTGTAAACATTTCGAAACTGAAAAAATTAATAAATCCAAAATTCAAAACAAAACACACACAAACGACTCCTAAAGGTCTTAGAAATGTGAATGTATGAAGATTCTCTTGTGAGGGACTAACTTCCTAAAATATAAAATATAATTTCATGCAAAAAGATTAATTTATACATATAAAAAAATATTGTGTGATACAAAATTAATAAAATAATTGGCATTTATAATGTCATTGTGCTACAGCAAATTATCTAGAAAGTATTTTTTTTTTATTTGCTTTCACACATTAAATGCAGATTAGTTTTTAGTTCTTTCTTGGGATTTAACAGAATAAAATAATTATTGATCTCAAAATAATCAGTTAATACAGTAATTTTGACAGCCTTAAAAAATGCCTTGTAAAACCTTTTTTTTTTTTTCTCAAACTTCTTTGGCCTCCCAGCACCTTGTAATTATTTATTCATATTTAATTTTTATTTTTTCAAAAATATTTTTTATAAAGATCTTCATTATTTTATTTTTATTTGGTTTTATTTTAAATTCTTATACATTTATTTATTGCTCTTTTAAATCAGACTTTTTAATCTGAATCTTCTAAATGAGCACTGGTCTTTTGACAGACACAAACCCACATTTACAAACACATTCATTAGGAACCAGAAATATGGCATTTTCCGCATCACTTTCACTGACCAAAAGAAATTCCCCTGCGTTAGTTTTTATAAAATGCCACAGACAAATGAATCTAGCATAGCTCAGTCAGTAGCGTTTGTCTTTGTCAAGTTGTTCTCAGCATAACGATAGAAATTAATTTTCTGGGGTGTAGTTACAGCTTTCCATGCCACAAAAGCCTTGTCCTGAAAAATGTTAAAATCAATATCGTGAATTGCTGCACCTGCAGAACAACCTTGTTCTGTCCCCACAAAGGTAACTACGTGGTTGGTGCTGTTCTTTTAACTGGAACGCGAGCGAATGAACCTGCCTTATCTCGCTCATAAACTCTCATGCACTACAAGTGAATAATACATTCCTCGCATGAACCCACAATATTGTTTAGCATGTGCGGAAAGCCAGCACCTCACAGGAAACAAACTAAGCCCCTAACCACATGTGGCCCCACACCTGGCGCCTTTGGAGAGATAGAAAGAGCCACGCAAATGCTGGCACCAAAAAGGAAGCTTAAGGTCAGGAGTCCTGTTTGTTTTTGTGTGTGCGCGTTTCCTTGTTTCCTCCCCTACACTGTAGAATAACATCCATTAACAAAGGGTTTGGATCCTGCTTCCCAACACTTTTAAGAAAGAGAGGGAGGGAACGAGACCTGAAGGAGGCCGAGACGACCACTTCAAGAACGTCATATAGAGTAGCGCACAGGAAATGGTCGCAGAAAGAATGAGATAAGGGGTAAATAGGGGGGTAGCAGACGGCCAAAGTGGGAACCCAAGTAGGTGTTTGTCTGAACAGCCTTAATAGTCAGGTTAGACACAACATGGCTGAATGAACAAACACACACGGTCTGAAACGGTCGAACACGTCAGAGCCGCGTGAAGAGCTTAGCGCCTGTTGGGCTAGCGCTGGGGCTAACATGGGGTTTGGGGATGCGCCACATGCTGGAGCTTAGGTGGGTTTAGCACAGGAGGGGGCAGAAGGGAAGGACATATTTGTGGCAGGGTTGTTTTTTTCGTGAGGCGGTCTGAATGTGTTTTTGGATTTGTGACAGTTATAGTGGCTGTGCACGGCTGCCTTCATCTGGCTCACAGTCCCTGAAGTCTTCCCGCTTTTCTCTGCATAACTACTCTGTATTTAGTGTTTACTAATCCAAAAAGACAAAAAGCACCATGAATAATTTGGTTTATGAAAAAATTGTTTACAAATTTGGTTACAAATCATTTACAGTGCTCAATTTTCATTGTTGAATCACATTACGGAAAATATTAAATGATTTATCCACTACTGAGAAGTAACTGTGGCTCACAAAAACTTGCCAGTCAGATTCTGTTCTTTTTAGATTTGTTCTCGTTTTAACAATGTGGTAGGCTAGATGTTTTTTTAATACTTAAAGGGATAGTTCACCCAAAAATTAAAATTCTGTCATTAATTACTCACCCTCATCCTCATATCGTTCCAAACCCGTTCATCTTCAGAACACAAATTAAGATATTTTTGAATAAATCCGAGAGCTCTCTGACCCTCCATAGACAGCAAGGGTCCTACCACGGACAAGGTCCAGAAATGTAGCAAGAACATACGTTTATCACAACGCATGCACTTGCTTCCACTTCATGTAAACAACGCATGCGCATTGTGCTGCTGCTTACATTGAATACGCGCATTCGTTGTTTACATGAAGCGGAAGCAAGCGCATTCGCCTTGATATTCTCTCCATAATGGCGGTGCGTCGCAGGAGACTGGATCAGGAGGAGAAGAATTGTTGAATAAAGTTGTTATTTTTGTTTTCTTTGTGCACAAATTATTCTCGTAGCTTCATAAAATTATGGTTGAACCACTCATGTCACATGGACTATTTTGTCGATGTTCTTGGTACGTTTCTGGACCTTGAATGCGGTAGGACCCTTGCTACCTATCTATAGTACCTATAGGAACTATCCCTTTAATACTTTTATTCATTAATTTTATTTACTATTTACTATTTCAGATAAATCTTTCTATTCACCAAATAATCCTGAAAAATGTCAGTTTACACAAAATATTAAGCAACTGTTTTCAACACTGATAATAAGAAATGTTTCTCGAGCATCAAATCAGTGTATTAGAATAATTTCTGAAGGATCATGTGACACTGAAGACTGGAGTAATGGCTGCTGAAAATTCAGCTTTGCCATTATAGGAATAAATTACATTTTATTAAATTAGAGAATCACAGTATTGGTGTTTTTTCTGTATTTTTGATCAGATAAATACAACCTTGGTGACTATAAAAGGCTTCTTTCAAAAACATTAAACACAAACGCCAAACTTTGGAATGGTAGTGTATAATATGTGTAAGTGTGTGCATTTGTGACTCCATAACTCGGTTTATCATGAAAAATAAGTGATTAATCATAACATTTAAATTGCTGGATTCATGAGAGCATCTGTGACTTTGCTGGTCTTGAATCTTATGGTGCAGTGGTGCTCAACTGGTTTTGCTTCAGGACCAGAATTTTTATTGGACATCATTTGGCAACCCACCACAACACCAAAATTGTTCATTATATGAAATTAAATTTCAATGGTATCATGCTTTCGGCAGCTAATAATTCACTGCACAAAACTCATTGCGGTTGTCACAAACCATGTAACCATATATTCATGTAATCTGGGTCATATTTTATTTATTGTGCAGTTGTGTTCATGCTTTTGGAGAATAAGGGCATGTCATGCAACCTGTCCATTTTGGCTTTTGTCAGAATTTGAGTAGCTTCCACAAGTGACACTTGAATATTTACTAGAGTTTGATTGGACATATAGCCTTTGACATCATCCAAAAAGCATTTTCCCCTCCTTCAAAAAGCATATTCATTTTGTTACTTTTTCTATGCATGATTGAATCGCAGAGTAGTTTGTATTTAGCATCATTTTTCTCCCTGTTCGTGTTTGTGACCGTCAGAACAGACCTGTGAGAACCCCCGGTGTCTGTGTTAACCCTGCAGTGCTGTAACGTTCCACAGTTTCATGAATTTTGAGTTCTTCAGTGTTTCACTGGTTTTGAAGTCCTCTTTCAAACAGGCTCTAACAGGGCTGCATCTGCAGCGTGGCTGTCAAACCCCAGAGACTAACGTGACCTGATGAGAGGGAGAGAAAGAGAGCGAGAGATTGGTGGAGAGAAGGCGAAAGAGAGAACATGCAAGGTTGAGGGTTAATGGTGAATATGAGGATGACTTTGATACAGGTCGTATGCACGTCACATGAAATATTACTGAGTTAAAATGGGGGTGGCAGCCAAAGGAAGATGGAGCGACTGGATGAAAGAGTGCCGTCGATATTGATCAGGAAAACACAGAGCTGGGCGGTATAGCTAAAAATGTATATCTCAATATTTTACTAAATGAACACAAAATGAATATTTAAAATCATATTTACTTAAAAAAACAATATAAAGTTGTCTATACTTTGCAATGAATCTATTCTTTATAATGTGTTTTAAATATTATTCAACTTTATTTCCAGACTCAAGGTCCATTAGCAAGAAACGGACAATACAAACCAAAACAGTACACATTAAAAAAGACAATTATGCCAATACTTCCTCATAGAGGACTGATATCGCACTTCAGTAAGCCTAGGATTTGTCAACAACATTATAATATTATTATATGAATTGTCCAGCCGACAAATAAATTTATATATCAAATTTCTCATTAAAGCAGGGAATGATTGTACTCTTGCTTTACAAAATAAGTCACTTGCACTGTACCATCTTGGGTTTTTCAGCAGGATCCTCATACAGTCATTGTACGCAACCTGAAGTTTACATAGGCTCTCTTTCTTAAACTTAAACCACAAAGGAGCAGTATAAAAAGAAGTACAAAAAGAAGTACATTGTTAGTTATAATGAAAGGTTTCGCAAGTGTGTAGAACACAGTAAGCACACTGAATGAAAACTCCAGTGTTTTAAAAAGCATCTGACTGTGCTGACTGCATGCACTTCAAAGTCGTTTGTTCAACGCGTGCTATTTTCGAGAATGATTGGGGGGGTTGGAGAAAAAAAACTCCTAAACCAGGGATAGGCGACGTCGGTCCTGGAGTGCCGATATCCTGCAGAGTTTAGCTCCAACCCTAATCAAACACACCTAAACAAGCTAATCAAGGTCTTCATGCTCACTAGGTGAGGGTTTTTTTCAGGGTTGAAACTAAACTCTGCAGGACATCGGCACTCCAGGACCGACGTTGCCTATCCCTGTCCTAAACCAACAGAAAATAGTGTAAAAAGTAATTTAACAATGTTAGAGCAGACACCGTAAAACCCAATGAGTTGTAATGACTCAATTCAATTGATGAAAGTGATCACCTCAATTCATTTAAGTTTAGAAGCCAATAGTTCTGAGTACTGTGAAATTTAATTTGTTCATTAAAGAATATTCCCTAAAAGACAATTTAACCCCACTCAATTATTTTACATTTCTGAAACTTAACCATTTTGTTTAAAACCATTTATTTTAATAAAATTGACTCTTCTCGTATGCTTACTATTCTCTTTGGCTTGCTATCTAGCAAGCCAAAGCACAACTTGTGCTAATACAATGAGACACTATCACTATATCAACAAATGTCAATACTACTTTTAAACAAAGCAGTATAAAGATTGTCTTAATATGCTTGAGTCCATCCTCGACTTAACCACAGACTCTACTTTTCAGCATGAGGTAACCCCCAAAAACTCAAACATAACAGAAACATCATAACATTAAACACTAACAGATTTTCCCTTATATTAATCTTGTGTAAAATAGCATTTAATTTTAACATTTACTTTCCTTACAGAATCTGAAGCAAAGCATGATTCTGCTTAATATAATAAGTTATTATTGAGCTCACACTTTGGCGAACTTTGCGACGTCGTCATTTTTGCATCAAGTATAAACCAGATTTTAAATGGTAATAGTGGATGCGCCACTGACTACCTTAAACACCTCTGATTGGGCATTGGGTTCAGCACTCAATAGACACATCATCATAAGATGTGAGTGAAATCGGCTTGCTGTTTTTAAAGCTAAAGTTTTAAACATAACGATACACACCAAATTAGCTCATTTTGTATTGCCAAGGCCTCTTTTTCTAAATAAAATATTTCTCTTTTTGGTTTAAATCACCTCGTTTGCTCATCTTCCTGTTACTCTCTGTGATGGAGGGATGAACCATTGACTGAAAGTGCAGTGGAGCGTTGGATCCCCTTTGGGCAATGAGTACGCTCTCTTTTTCTTTTGTTCTCTCTTTCTCACCCCTCTAGACCCCTCGACTCCCCTCAGATGCTTCGCCTGTTGCCAAGGTCTCTAACCGGTTTTATTTTTTTATTTTTTTTTACCCTTTCTACTTCTCTCATCCTTTTCTCCACATCCCTTGTTCCCATGCTGGTGTCCTCCTTGGAAGAGTTCGGCTTGGCCGAGCACACCAGCCCACCTTGAGTCTTAACCCCTCAACCAAATCCTCCATTTTTGCAATAACACTACAACTTTCTCTCCTTCTCTCAGTGCCTGTGTCTTCACAACATATTGTCTTCTCAAAACTTTCCAAGTCCTTGTCTTCATGTATTTTTTCCAATCTCTTATCAAAGCTCCTCAGATGACCCTACTGTTGGCCGCCTCAGGGCAGCTCCACATAAATATGCCCTTTCTTCATTGGTTGACTTCAGAGTTCTACAAGGTTCCTTTACTGCCGAGTCCATCAGGACCCCTGTCTTTTACCTTCACCAGTCCTGAAGCTCAAGGAGCCAATCAGCTCACCTGCTCCGACCCAACCCCTCGCACCCCTCTTTCCTTTCCCAGCATGTTTTTGTGTTTTTCTGTGGATAGTCTGGCATTGTTAATCAATTATTGGGTCCATTTAGCAATTATGTTGCGGCGTACAGTAAGACTGAAGCGGGATTGCGTAGCTCACTTGGTATGCGTGCCTTGTTGAAGCTGCTCTGTATTCCTCCGCCGTGGTTGTGAAATTGTTCGTGTTTTAATTATTCTCTTTTATAAAGGGATCAAAGGTGCTGCTGGCAGGGTCGGACCCTATTTTCATTCATGTTCGTGCTCAGGCGTATACTCCCACACAGGCGTTTTTTTAGTTTTACTATGAATATGTTCTATTATTAAAATCGTGAAGCGCCTGCTGTAATGGTATAATGACTCCAGTTTGGCTCTAGCGCTGCAGGATTTAATCAGACACAATATATGTTGTAGACATTATGTGGCTCTTGTAGGATAATCTACTGTGTCTGTATTTAATCACTTAATGATTTAATCATTTTAGATCTCATGCCTTTTTAGTATTTGTTCATGCATAGCAGGTCTGTGGAAAAAATTATATGCTAATTAATTAAAGAAATAGTTCACCCAAAAAATGTCAATTCTGTCATCATTTACTTACCCTCTTTTAAGAATTTTATTTGGGGGCCCCTCGGTGCCACCAATATGACTGGTTATTGTCAAAGCTTGATTATTCGCACACTATAACTCTAACACACCCATTATCAGTTTTGTTTGTTGTAGCTTTGTTTCTTACATCATACTATTGTTTGCCTGGCAAATACAATAGGCCTTGAACAGTTAAGTACACACACTTGTATGTCAAAATGCAAGTATCCTCATAAACACAGTAATTTAGGTCTGAAGTGAAAGCAAACAGCTGAGAAAGAAAACTCGTGCGACAGTATATTGGATCTGGGCAGCTCTTAAAGTGACAGCAGTCTAATATGACTGTTGTCTGTCATTCATGTTAATCAAACAACAAAAGAGAGAAAATCTCTTACTGCTTTTGACTAAATCACTTTTGTAACTTAAATAAGAAGAAATATACTGTATATTTAATTTACATAGTGTAGAATTATGAAATTTCTGTGGTATGAAAAATTTTGATAAACATAAAGACCTTATTTAAAGCAAAAATAACTATATTGTGATATAAATCATTACCGTGAAATAAAATTACTATAAAAAATTATAAAATTACTATATCGTGATATAATATTTTGGTTATATCAGTTATATACTGATATAACCAAAATATTATATCATGCACATTATAGTTGCAGATGAAAACATGGAATAGATTACAAATGACCATTCATTCATTCATTCATTCATTCATTCATTCATTCATTCATTCATTCATTCATTCATTCATTCATTCATTCATTCATTCATTCATTCATTCATTCATTCATTCATTCATTCATTCATTCATTCATTCATTGTCCACAAGCAAACCATTTGCTAATCTTTATCAGTCTGTCTGAGGTAGATGTGGGTCTGTTTACACAGGATGCATTTCTATATTTCATCTTTCCCATATCTTCCATTTTTTTGATTGTTGGATTATTTTAAATTGTTATTAATCACACAAAATTAACACATTAAATTGACGGCCCCTAGTGCATGAATCTGTTAAATATCTATTATTATTATTCAGTAAACTGAGTGTTATTTTTCATTATTATTCATGCATCCATTGATGTGTGTCAAGCCCAAGTCCTCGGCGGATCTCAGTTCGAGGGAAGCAGCCGTATTATCAGTGTGCTGAATATGACCGTGATTACCACATAGTTTACAGATCCTCCCCCCACTCTTTCTCTATTACTCAGGGCATTTTCATTTTTCAGACTACCTGACAGAGCCTGACACTTTAACCTCTATCTGCTGATTGCTTTATGTCTCCTGTCCCTTACAGCTCCTTTTTCCCTCTCGCTCCCTCACCTTTTTACTCTCAGTAACTCTCTGTAAAGAGAAATATGTAAATCTACGAGTCCATTTACCAGCTTTTAGTAATGTGTGTAGGAAAGTCGTTCTACATGCTTAATTTTAGTTGGCAGTTCATTAAAGCTTTTATTTGCTTGTGTACATGTATTTGCGAGTATGTGGGTGTGTTAATTGAGATGTGTTATGCAGCTCGAGGGTGTTGAACATAGCACAAAATTGATCATAAGGCCTTGTCTGAGTTACGTTTGACTGACTTCTGATCGATTTGGCCTGTCATGGAGATTGATCACCAATACTCAGTCACAGCTATTGATCAGCTCGCCGGTTGTGACATCGCTTGAGTCACTGTGTGGAGGAGGAGAGGGAGCCATAAACATATTTCCCTTCGCTTGTTTATTGCTCTTTCATCGCCGCCACACTGTAAAAGAGATGTGTGCTAAGATTGGAAGCTCAGCTACATGTAATTACTGGTGTGTGTGAATTATAGCAGTTTGAATATTATAACTAGAGTATAATGTTTTCTGACACTGTCAAAGTTCAGCTCCAGTACTCACATTAACACAATTCTGTAATTACACGATTTAGTCTTGCTAACCTTTTTTTCCAGAAGGTTTAACCATCTAAGCGTTCAATTCTGCAGGCAGGCTGTGGTTTTACAGCGACTTCATCATAATAACTTATGTATTTTAGTAATTGTGGTGCATTACCAGTGGTGTATAAAGTACCTGAAAGCCATACTTAAGTAAAAGTACAGATATCTTACCAGAAAATGACTTTGGTAGAAGTTTAAGTCACCGTTTAGAATATTACTTGAGTAAAAGTCTTAAAGTATGTGATATTTATTGTACTTAAGTACATTTAAGATTTAAAAAATTACTTTTCGTACTCAAGTATTTAAAGTAAAAGTACAAGTAAATGCAAAATGGAAAAGAAGCAAATAAATATGTATATAAAATGTTAATACACCGCTTGAGTAGCAAGATTGTGTTCAGTTTTAACCTTTTTTTTTTTTTTTTTTTTTTTGTATTTTTTGGGTAAGTATAAGAAGCACTTCATCCAGTACTTAGTGTCTTTCATTCCATCATAAGAAAACATTTCTGGAATCTGCATCTGAAATAGCATTTAGATGTATTTACACAGTTTAATGTATCTCAGAGGCGACATGAATGCATTTAAACTGCAGTTACAGATGCATAAATGGGTCTAATGATTTGTTTTTAACAAAAACGTTGAATACTGATATTTGAATTAATTTAAGACATGAAAAAATTGTCGAAATGTGAAATTAAAACTGCCAGTAGGTGGCAGCATGTGACTGTTAATGAGTGAGTCATTGAGATTCAACTGATTCATTCAAACGTCTGATTCATTCAGGAACAAAGCATTTGACTGTGTTAATAAGTGAATCACTGAATCATTTTTATCAACCGATTCGTTCAAATAGCTGATTCATTTAATAATTAAACACCGTCCATTGCTCAGAGAAGCAAAACAGTGCTGTGATCTTTGTTTGGAACTATTTTCGTTGGCAAAATTGAGCAAAAACAAGCAATATTATGTCTAAAATGTAAGTCACTTATTGCTTTACTGATCTTGTATAAAATGATTAAATGTGTTATCGTGCTGATATCTGCAAAAAAAAAAACGGTACTCTTTGTGCGATATTGATTAAGTTATAAAATATAAAAAGCATACAGAAGCATTTTTGCCGTCTACAATTTAGAATGCCTTGCATTTTAATAAATCAACGTCCAATGTCAGCTCGCACATCATTACAACAACACTTACAGTTACCATATTATCGCAGAAGATATACTGTATATCGCACACCCCAGCCTCGACTTTAACTGGAAAAACGAAATTATCCATGGTTGTGCGCACACTTGTTTGCACATGAGCAAAGGTGTTTTTAGTTGTCTAAACCTGCTTTCTTGCTGTCTGTGTTTTTCTGACGTCTGATTATGTTTATAGTTAAGTAACTAATATGCTTCGGGGAAATGTATCAGAGTAAAAGTATACATTTTAATTAGGAAATGTAGTGGAGTAAAAGTAAAAGTTGGCTGAAATATAACAACTCAAGTAAAGTACAGATACTCCCAAAAGATACTTAAGTATTGTAACAAAGTATTATTACTTCGTTACATTACACCACTGTGCATTTACCCCATGATTTGAAAACAGTCTTTTTGAAGTTGGTTTTAATTATCATTTGTGTGGTTACACTTTGTGGTTCAAACTTACTAAAAATATTTTATTTAAATATTTAGTACATTTTAGATTCTTATACAAATTATAATTTCTTATTTTACACTACTGTTCAAATGTTTAGGGTCGATTAAAATTTATGATTTTGAAGTCAAAATGCCAAAAATATTTACATTTACATTTAATCATTTAGCAGACGCTTTTATCCAAAGCGACTTACAAATGAGGACAATAGAAGCAATAATATTAATATTTGATCAAAAAACAGTAATATTGTGAAATATTAAAAATGAAAACACCTGTATTTTATTTTAATATATTTTAAAATGTAATTTATTCCTGTGATGCAATGCTGAATTTTCAGCATCATTGATCCTTCAGAAATCATTCTGATTTGGTGCTCAAGAAACATTTCTTGACAAATAAACCGCTGCCTACAGATGCTATCTGAATTATTCTAAATATGAGTTTCCTAGTTGGAAATTGAAGAGGCTGTTCATGTCATTTCGTATTTACATCTGGGAAACCGAGTCTCCGTGATTTAATAACAACAAAGCACTTGAATGCAACAGACTCATAATTACAACTTCAGAAGTGGTATATAGAAAAATTTCCGATAGCACTTGAAGGCAGCATAAGCTCAAAAACACAGATAACCTGTGACAGTAAGATTCCACCACTGAAGAAACTAGACTTTCTAGATCACAAATGCGACAACATCCAACAGTTCTACTGTAATTGCAATTTCAATGTGGTTTTTAATCTCACAACTACAACTTTATATCTTGCAGTTGTGACTTTATTTTAAACTTTATCTCACAATTACCCATTTTATTTTATACTTTAAGGCGTTAGTCTACAATATAGGCCAATTCACACCAGGAAAGATAACAAAAACTATATTGGCGTCCACATTAATGGATGATAACATTTTGTTTATTCAAAGTGCACCCATCACTTTAAATTCTCTTTAAAGAGATTTCACCAAAAAATGACAATTCTGTCATCTACTCACCCTCAAGTTGTTCCAAACCTGTATGAATTTCTGTCTTCTGCCGAACACAAAAGATGTTGCTGGTCTCAATTGACTTCCACTTTATTGTTCATCTGCTGGAAAACATTGTTCTGAAAGTGATTCCAACCAAACATCATTATCATTATAGATGTGGTATGGATTTCAGTATTCTAATAGAATTAGAATGATTATTAAAACTTCCATAGTTATAGTTACCATCCTTTGTATGAATGGCTCTTTATTCCTTAACCAATAAATAATATCCAGTACCGATCTCTAATGCAATTAAACATGAAAACTGATCCTCGGATTAATTTCTAAATGCATTATCCTATGAAAAACAAGAGAAAAGGTCAAACAAACTCCATTTATTCTGGTTGGGTGTTCATTCATTCAGCTGTGACACCATAAACGCTCACGACATGAGATGATTGTCCCTTCAAATGGGTCTGATTGATGAAAATTACATTTGCTTGACAGCTAATTAGCAACTTATGGATGTCTCATCACTGGCCAAGCTTGCAGTATTTGTAAATATGACATTTGCTGTCAGATCTTGGATGGACTATGACATGATAGTTTGATGAAGAGATGATCTTTATCTTCATCTCCAATCACTGTTGATGGTTTAATATGGAAAGATGACCTCAGCCAGACCACATCTTGTATTTTCTGGTTTCTGTAACGAGTTTACACCACAGGTATTGAGGTAATTTCTTAACTAGGTCATAGACGGTGGGTCAGATACCTAGTTTACTCTCTAACTTTGTCTGTTTCTCCCTCTGCACTCCATCTGTTTGGCTCCCTTGCTCTTTCTCTCTCTGGTCTGGAGTCTTTCATTAGCCTTTTTCCGTCGTCTCTCTGTCCACCCACTTAACTCTGGATAACCCCCTCCTCATTCTTCTGCCCGTGTGCGCTCCCTTCCTCCTTTCTTTCCTTCTCAGACTTCCTCTGCCTCCTTCGCTCTGTCGCTTCTTCACAAAAGACTCCTGGTGACAGACCTGGACCGGCCGCCTCGCTCTCACATCCTGTCTTTTCTTCTTCTCCTCCGTGGCCTCCTCTCATCCCTCGCTCGTGTTCCTTCTCTGGCGCACACGCACGTTCACAGTGAAGAAAGACCAATTAAAATCCATCTTGTCTTCTTGCTGTCTCCCACCAAACTCTCTCTAGGGCCACTAATTAAAATAGAACCCTTTCTTTACCTCCCTCCATGTGTCTGTCTCTCCGCTCTCTAACCCTTCTCTATCTCAGTCCTCACCTCTCTTCCTGTCTCGCTTCGTCTCAGCTGCTCCTTTGCTCTGGTTCTCACCTGTTATTCCACAGTCTGCAGTTGATCTGTACTTCTTAACTACCTGTGAACTTGAGCTGCAAACTTTCTTTTTTCCATTCTTTTTTCTTTCTGTCTGTTTGTCTAGTTCTTTCTTTCTTTCTTTCTTTCTTTCTTTCTTTCTTTCTCATTATTTTGTTCATCCTTTCATATTTTCTTTTGTTTATTCATTCTTTTTGTTCTTTCTTTCTTTCTTTCTTTCTTTCTTTCTTTCTTTCTTTCTTTTCTTCTGTCTTGCCATCTTTCTCACTTTTCCTTTTATGTATTTTTTCTTTCATTTACTGTCTTTCTCTCCATCTATTTTGTTTCCTCTCTTTATTTCTGTCATTTTTTATTTCCTTCTGTCATTTTCTTTCTTTCTTTCTCCATATTTTCTTTCTTTCTGTCATTGTTTCTTCATATCTGTCTTTCTCCATATTTTCTTTCTTTCTGTCATTGTTTCTTCATGTCTGTCTTTCTCCATATTTTTCTCTCATTTTGTTCATCCTGTCATATTTTCTTTTGTGTATTCGTTCTTTTTGTTCATTGTCAATCTTTGTTATTTTCTGTCATCCTTTGTCTGATTTGTCTTTCTTTCTTTCTTTCTTTCTTTCTTTCTTTCTTTCTTTCTCTCCCTGTTTTTCTCTCCATCTTTCATTCTTTTTGTTAACCCTTTTATGTTTTCTTTTATACATTTTTATTATTTTGCTCTTTGTTGTTCTTTCTTCTCCCTTTCTTTTTATTGATGGTGTCTTGTACACACTTCCTTTTAAAGTCAACAGTGTGTAAACAAATGGGAACGTGAATTTATTTACCAAGCCACTAAGGGCCATTCTATGCTAATTCTTCCCCTATTAGTGCAACTTGACTTTTGACTTTGTGTGTGTGGCAAGCGAAGAATGAAAGTCTCACTAATTAGCATGAAGCTGTTATTGAGAGCCATGGTCCGTATCTGCTGCTGTGTGAATCTTTTGACCTTACTGAAATCCTCAAGGGTTTCTCTTTCCTTTCAGCATTACTGTGCACTTGAGTAGCCTAACCTAAAACTAGCTTAATTTACGTAGCTTGCCTAACTTTAATCTTTATTTTACAGTTACACATTGTCGCTGCATCCTTCTATCCGTATCATCAGGTATAATTAATTTTCTGACGCATTGAAGCATTTGTTTCCCAGCAGTGACTGTGTGACTGATCACTAACTCTTAATAATATTCCACGGAGCGGCCAAGTGAGTGCCGACGCGAGTGTGATTCAGTGCAGATCTTGCTGATGCATCTGAAATCTGTTCTGTGGACTTGGAAAAATGCCATTTTTAATGATTGTGGCCATGAATTTCTCTGATGATAGAAATACACCCTCTAATATACCACTCTTTCTCTCTCTCCCTCTCTTGCTCTCAGGTTAACAGGAGATGATTACTCTGTCCAGGTCAATCTGAGTGATTATCTGGATATACTGTGTCCACACTATCCTGCCGACCCCCCGTCGAGCAGCCCTGTGGAGTCTCTGGCTCTCTACCTGGTGGCTGAGGGCCAGTTCAGGGGCTGCGTGGAGACTAAAGAGGCCATTAAGAGATGGGAGTGCAACCAGCCGTTCGCTCCCTATGGCCCTGTCAAATTCTCTGAAAAGATCCAGCGCTTCACACCCTTCTCCCTGGGCTTTGAATTCCTACCCGGACACCATTACTACTATAGCTGTAAGTAAGCTGCGGTGTTGGAGAACATACACAAAAACGTCAATCAGGGTGACAGCTTAACCTTGAACAGATACATTTAAACTAATTATGATACAGACTATGTCATGTAGTATGGTATGTAATGTTATGAAAACATATTCAGGTACAGCAACTTAGATTTAGTTACTGCACTGGTGAGCAGGAGCTGGACTGTGCTTTTGTGTTTATCTGCTTGTGTTATTGTCTTATTTATTTTTTTAGAATTTATATGAATATTCATGAGAGTATAAGAGAAAATGCTCCTTTTCTTGCTTTTGGCTCCGCCCTGATCCTCTCGGCTCCAGAAAGGAAAGAAAGATGGTCTGTGGCCATAAAATTACATGACAGTTTTCCTGTTTTTACAGCTTTGGTTTCAGGCCAAAGCTTTTCAGTTCCCTCCTCTCATTTCTTCTATCTCTCTCTCTGGGTTAGAAAAGCGCACAAGGCATTTTTCATTAACATTTATTTTGGAAAAAAAATAATATATAAATATAAATAAAAAAAAAAAAAAAATGTTTTTTTTTTAACAGTGAAAGAAGGTGCTTAACCTTTAGAAAATGTTGACATTAACCTCAGGAGGTCAAACTAAATTTATGGGCTGTTGAGATGAGAATTGCAAGTGTTGCTACACTGATGCAATTGTTAGTAGTGTTATGCCCTTTGTAATGCACATGGTTGTGCACAAAATACAAAATATTAGGGCTAAATATTAGGGTTTTGGTCATTAAAAACAGTATTTAAACAGTTTAATTTAAAAATAGTAAATGGTAATAAAAATAGTTCTTATGATAGGTAATTTAATATAAATTAAACATATTAATTCAAAATGTTGATGTTGTACGGTTGTATAAAGTTCACAAGGTCAAGACCAATATCACACCGTAGGGATACAGACATAAACTAAACTAACTAATTAGTTTTAAACTAGCTGCTTTTAATACTTTAATGCTAAATACATTTTTATGTTAGATTACAGTTTATCAAACATACTGTAATAACAATTAGATTTATTTTTTTCACTGTTGCTTTTTAAAACTTTGGAAGTTTACCATATTTAATCAATGAACCACAATCAGAAAGAGTGGTAATAAAGTCCCAGGAATAGCATGATGGAGCCAAGAAAAGAAAGAAAATCAATATACTGTATAGGAACATAAAGTAAACGGGGGGGGACAAAAGCGTGGAGTGGCGGACAGAGGGTCTGCAGACACCGGAGTCTTCGAGGTGAAGGATGATGGTTGAAAGGGAGAGAGTAGAAGAAGAGGAAAGAGTATCCTTGAAAGAAAGAGTGAGACAACAAAGGCCAGAGAGAGGGTGGGAAAAAGAGGAAGAGACAGAAAGGGGGGAAAGTATCTTTACATAAATTACAGCAGTGCTGACCTGGACAATAGTGCATTGTTCAAGCATGAGAGTGTATACACAGCACAGAGCCATTGTGTCAAACTTCACGATCCCACCCCTACCCTAATACTCCGTGTGTGTGTGTGTGTGTTTGTCTATTGTTCACTTCAAAGAAAGCGTAACAATGTGTCTGTCTTTTTAATTGTTTAAGCTCAATCCTGGAGCTGAAAACAAGGGATCAGTGTGTCCGATCTAAATTCAACTTGTAGTTTAAGTCTGTGTGTGTGTGTGTGTACGTGCAAGAGCATTTGAGGATGAAATGGAAGAGATAACTACTAAAGAGTTGTGCTTTCAAGACAAACTGGACTTTAATACAGGAAGCACCTGTAAGTGTTTCTCCCATTAGCTTGTTTCCTTTTAGATTAACAACATGGATCAAGTTTTGCACAAACTTGTGGAGTTCAGTAGCTTCAGTGTAACTGTAATTAAATCAACAGAGAGGCATGGGTCAATGAGACAATTACTTTTTTTTATTAATAAAAGATAAACAAAAAATGTCCATAAAATTCATACATTGACTGGACGCACTTCTAGAATGAGCATGTTTTACTTTGTATTAAGATTAAATAAAAATGTTTTTTTATATATATATATTTCTTAGAAAATAATAATTAAAATAAAATTAATTAAAAACTTCGCCTTCCAAATTTAAGTCATATTGCAAGCAACATGTAGAAAAAAAATAGAAAAATATAATAAAAATGTACATAAATTTATACATTACTGAATACACTTCTATGAGTTTTTTATTTTGTATTAAAATTAATGTTTTTTTATAAAAATATTTCTTAGAAATAATACTAATATTTTTAAAATATTAAATGTGCAAAATGGCTAAACTGCTTGTTAATATTTTAAAAACCACATTAAAGTCATGGTGCAACTAACATGCAGAAGAAATCAGGAAATCTTATGACTTTTTATGACATGTTGTTTTAGTACAAGTTGTGAAATGTCATGTGGTGCATCCCCAGAAATGTAATAATATTTATGAAGTATTAATTCATGATACTACTTTTAAAAATATTTAGAGATATTATTGTCTAAGGAAAATATATTTTTACTTTTTTCTTGATGGTTAAACCACACATGTTTGAAAGCAATTCAATTTAAACTTTTCTTGAAAACGGTATTTAAAAGAATTTCAAAACCACACGAAACAAACATGAACACAAAGAGTACACTTTCTAAAAACATGGCACATTTTAAACTAGATTTCTACAAGATTTGTTCTTGTTTATCATGTGCACAGTATGCCGTTGACCCCCCATTCCAAATCTATGCTGGCTATATAGTATTTTTTTTAAGAAAAATGCATTCAATAAGAAAAAAGAAGTTTTACAGTTTTACTAGTGGTCTCAGGCTTTTGCTTTAAAATCCAGAGTCACTCAAATGCAATGAACACAAACCCAAAAGGTACGGTCGAATGCCTATGGGGTTCAGAAAACCAAAACACACACCACCCACACATAACCGCACACACACACACACAGAGCCCCACTGGAGTCAGCCGTTCTCATTATCGTCAATGTGAAATTACTGCGCATACTAAATGGATGTATCTGCGGTTGTTAGACGTTCAGTTAAAAGCCTCTCTACTAGATGAAAATGGCCGCTGCTGTTGTGTGTGTTACCGAAATGGCTGTTATAGATTTATGGTTATGATTAAACGTGGAGCCAGAGACGCTCTTTAAAACAGCAGACCCACTCAAGCCTGAATTTAAGCATGTCTACCTCAGACTTGCTGCTCAGATTCTGGGAAGAGATTCATTATGGTTTCACAGCGCTCATAACATGGCCTGATGCTAATGAGGTATGAATGTGTGTAAACACAGTGTTATAGAGCATGTGCTATGTTGCAGGGTGTTTGTGTGTGTATATATATACGTATTCATATACATGAATTCTGTCTGTATCTACATTTGTAACATCAGACTTACCCTTGATGTTAACGTAGCATGCTAAAAACACCAGCAGCAGGCTCTAGCAGAACGAGACATCAATTTTTTCTTCATTATTTTTTCTTCCTTAATGTAGAAATTAATGACATTTTTTTGCAAAATACATTAAAATGGTGTGCACTCATGAGATTAAAAACTCATCAGTAGCCTATTAAAAGCTGTTTTATTTGACATGGAGATGGTCGTCTCATGGGGTCTGATATGCAACCATTTTGGTTTGGGCCTTTATGTTTCATGCATTAAATGTATCTACAAATCATTTCCAGAAGACTTCTCTGCGCTTTTTTTTTTTTTTTTTTTTTTTCAGTGGGAAGTAATTTTCTTTTCTTTTTTTATTTTGTAACAATGTTATTCTATTATGAATTTTATTAAATAATATACAGTATTTAATTAAATAGGGCTGTTCATTATTATGTTTTAGAGTTATTGTGGAGTTATTGGTAATATTTAGTTTAAAAGTGCAGTGTAATGCTTTCACCCTAATATTTGAATATTTTCCTGAATATCTGTGTCTGAATATAGTTTGAAAAAAGAAATTAAATAAAACTATCTTACATATAATTAGATACAGCAAATGCAGTAACTACATATTTTGTCAAAACTGTGTTATGACTGAAATTGGGTCTCTTATAATCTGTCAGACAGGTTGAGCTCAACTTTCAATAAAAACGTAGTGTGAAGATTGACATCAAATGACCTTTTTTCAGTTTCAGTGTCGGTGTGCTTGCTGCATTTTGAACTACTTTTTCTAAAAGCTTCTTTTGACTGCAGTTGAACGACTTTAAATGAGCAGCTTGACAAGCTGCAGTTTCAGTATAGCTTTAATGAATATCATTATATGCTATCAACTGACTTCCTAAAGGGCTTAAACACTCACACAACCTTTAATTTGCAGTAAAGAACAAAGCAGAAGTGTAGTGTAATGTAAAATACATGCACATTATCGTCAATACCCTGAATGTTTCATAATCAGAGCACGTTTAATTATTTTTTTTCCCACTGAGGAAACTGTCTTTTGAGCATTTTAATGCAACTGTGTTGTGGAATTTTGTTCAGAACGAATATATGCAGTCATGCTTGGATCACACTTGGAGATGAGCTGAAAGCAAATGTGACCTCCAAGTGTGTAAATAATGTTGTAACGGTGTAATCATGTAAGTTTATGAAGTGTGAATGTCTGCGCAGAGCCCATCTGACTGCATCAGAGTGTCCATCATTTGTGGAACGGCTCACAGTCGGTCGTGCCGAGCTCAGCATTAACGAGCCGGTTACAGCTGCTGCTAGCGCTAATGGATTAGCCATTCCATCAGAGTCAAGCAGTCTTTTTATGGCCCTGGGTTATGTGTGTATTTGTGTTTTGTGTGAGCAGTCTAAAGCATCGATTTGGTGGCAACAAATTTAGATTCCTCTTTCCCAGTGTCAAAGACATCAGTCTCCTGTTTTACTCTCTCTCTTTTTCTCTGTCTTTCCTTCCAGCACTATCCTCAGACGACGGACCCCCCCTCCCATGTATGAAACTACGAGTCACTGTGTGTTGTCCACCGAGTAAGTACAGTCCTCTCTTCATCCTCTAGGTTTTTTTTGTCCACGCTATTTCCTTGGGAAAAAAAGCATGTCACCCCCCCACACACACCCTCTCACGCAATCAGACATGCCCCTCTCTCTGCACGCAACCGCTCGCTCGCTTTCCCTCCTCTCTGTCTACCTTCTGCAGATTTGTCCTCATCTTCCCATTTCCCCTCTTCTGCTAATGCATTCACCCTTTCTCTGGTTCATCATTCTGTTTTTCATCCTTTTATTTTTCTCTGACTCAATGGTTAAAATGCAGATTAAAATAGCAAAATAAATTGTAAAGAAAGTCGCATAATTGTTTTGGGCTAAAAATCCGCCTTACGTACATGGAAAACCACACATTTATTTTCAAATGAGAATTTTTTTTACATTTTATAGGTATACAATATATACACAGTCACACACACACACACACACACACACACACACACACACACTACAAACAACAATAACACACTTAAATAAATAAAGCATTTTTTAAATTTTTTATTTTTTGTATTAATTTTTTTACCAACCTTTCCGTTGATGACGATGACTACTACTACTACTACTAATAATAATAATATAATTACATATCAAAATATATGTATATTATATAATCAAAATGTAATAATATTAATATTTGTGATAACACATTTATATTATAATAAACAATGCATTTATGAAATTGGAATTTGCATTGTATGTACTTTGTGTAGATAAATAATATAGCAACAAAATCAAATTTATATACAAATAATGTATTTATATACAAAACAAACAACAACATAATAAAATAATAATAATTTTTTATTATTATTATTTGAATTTAAACATTTCAATAAATACATTTGTTTTGAAATTCAAATTTGTATTGTATTTTTTGTAGATAATATAGCAACAAAATCAAATTTATATACCAATATGTATGTATATTCAATGTATATAAAAAATAAATACTTTGTTATTATTAATTTGAATTACAGTAAACATAATAAAAATATATATTTGTTTTGAAATGCAAATTTGTATTGTATATATTTTTGTAGATAAATAATATAGAAACAAAATCAGTTTTATACAAATAACGTATGAATATACAATGTATGTACAAAAACAAACTTGTTGTTATTATTAATTTGACAGTAAACATAATGAAAAATACATTTGTTTTTAAATTAGAATTTGTATGTATATTTTCAGTAGATGATAAATAATATACTGTAGAAAAATACGGTCTGTATAGTCAAGTGAATTTAAATGTACTTAATTTATATATATATATATATATAAAATATAAATTAAGTACATTTAAATTCACTTGACTATACAGACCGTATTTTTCTACAGTATATTATTTATCATTTATCAAATGTATACACAAACATGTATATACATTTAAATGATGTCAAATACATTTGTTTTGAAATGGGAATTTGAATGTATATTTTTGTAGATTGTAAGTATATCTAGTACAGCAATTAAATCAGATTTATTATTAGCTGTTGTCAATTGATATTTTATTTTAAATTATTTGTACATATTTCTATTTGCCGTTTCTTTTTCCTTTTGCTGTAACATGATGTGTGAAAGCGTATGTGCGTGTTAGTGTGTGTGTGTGTGCGTGTCCTGTGCGTGTCCTGTGCGTGGAGCGAGGCTGGCTCTCAGACCCCTGCAGTTATGTTGACCTTCCGCTCGGCTTGGCTGATGCGGGATCAGCAGGGAATGCCGCCCAGTAAGAGTGGGAATGGCAGTCCAGTCCGTAAGCCGTCCGACCCAATTCCACCTCCTGCTTCACACACATGCACAGACACGCACACCAACTCAGAAGCTGTCGAGCCCAATATCCAAGTCCTGTCCCGGCCCCAAACCTGCCTTCTGGCCTCTCGCACTCTCGCTAACTTTTCATGACACCATTTGTACTTATTCAGCTATGAAAGTGTTTTATGTTTGTTACAGGCGAGTTTGACTGGAGATCAGCACTGTATTTAAATATCTAAGTTACTCTTTCATAGTTGGAAAAGTGGGTAGTCATTGCATTTGTTTCACATGAAGTAAATCAAACAAACTTTCTGTTGTGAAATCAAACTCTTGAAGCCTGTAAGGAGATGTTGTGTAACCTTCAGGGAGAAATCTCTAGTTTCTAGTTTGTGGTTGGAGCAGAAAATGCTTGTGCAATTGATTTGAAATGTTTGTATGTGAAACATCATGATCTGAGGTGGATGTTTATTATAGGAGCAGAATTTGATAAGAGAAGATGGAGTTTTTTGTTGTTTTGAGGAGGAAAAGGTTCTTCATTCAATCGGACTAACATTTACTTTATCCGTGTTAGATGCTTTAATGAATGCGTGGAATGACAACTTTTCTTCCTCGTCTTTGCACATTTTCCTCTTCTCATGCTCTCGCTTCAGATGGTCCATCTCTTTTATCCCTCTCTTTCCCTTTCTCTCTATCTTTTCCCCTCTTTTTCTGTTCTCTGACCGAAACTAATCCAGACTAAACTGTAGCATCCCTGCTTCTCCCTCCCTCCTTTTTTTCTTTCTCCTCCTAGTGTTTAGTCGTTCCTGGAGTGGCACTAATCTCCCCCACTCTGTTTCTTTTAGTCTTTTCCTTCCCTCCCTCATTTTTATGATCTGTCGTTACCAGAGCAAAACTAATCAGAGTCTTATCCACTTCACTTTCTCTGAGTCTCCACTCTCTTCAAACTCTGTCCATTTCTGGATTTCTCCTCATATTTCATTCCATCTGTCCATTGCATCATGTTCCTGAATAGTTATAGACGTGTCTATTTATATTCATACATATATATTTGACCATTTTTAAGCATTTTAGTTGACAGCTGTGCTTGGTTGGCCAATTAACATAAGTATTCATTCATTCTTTTGTCAGCTTTGTCAAGGTATAACGCACATTTTTAGCATTTTTATTTTTTTGTGTGTGAAGTAAGAATGTGTTATATAATACAATAAAATATAATTAATCTAATATTATATAATATCATATAATACAAAATACTAATTATATTTTAAATTATTGATATTTATATTTTATTTATAATCTTTTGGAGATGTTTTGTATCTCTTTTATAATTTTTTTAAGCAATATATATTTTAGCAGTACTTTAGCAGTATATATTTCTTTCTTTCTTTCTTTTTTCAAGGTATAATGTGCATTTTTTGTGCAGTAAGAAGAATGTGTTCTTATATAATAATAATAATAATAATAATAATTATTATTTAATATATATTTAATTTAATTTAATTTAATTTAGTATTATATAATATCATATAATATATTTTTTAGCAGTATATTTTTTCTTTCTTTCTTTGTCAAGGAATAACGCACTTTTAGCAATTTTGTGCAGCAAGAATGTGTTATATAATACAATAAAATATAATTTCATCTAATTATATAATATATATAAAACAAAATACAATTTGTTTTTAATTATTTATATTATTTATATTTTATTCATAATCTTTTGGAGAGGTTTCGTATCTCTTATTTCCTTTTCAAACAGTATATATACTTTTTTTTCTTTAGCAGAATTCATGCTGTTTTCAAACATTTACTTTTTTATTTATTCACAATATTTTATTTAGTTTAATTTTTGATTAGTCCAATTAACATTTCATCGTCCATGACAAGCTAATTATTTTACACAACAGAGATACCATTATATCTCTGTTGTGTACAATGAATGTTCATTTAAATTCAGCAATTTTATGTGTATATTATATTTTGCATTAAATTGTAATATTTATTGCCATTGACCATGGTTCAACCCTTCCTGACATCAACTAAAATGTATTTTATTCAAGCTTTCTTTTCTACAAGCCTAAAAACAACATTTAAAATTAACACCTGCTCTTATTATCCTCATTTGCTTTCATATATCTCCGTATTCTCCACCACCCTCCATCTTTTCCACATACCTTCTTGCACACCTTTTCAGCATTTGTCCTGTGCTGTTTTCCTCTGATCATTTGTATGTAAAGACGAATGAAAGGAGAGGTGTGTGACGGGACTCTTTGCGCCAGGGCATGTTTTGCACAGCTGGTGTTAGTCCCTCCTGGTAGTGCCACAAACCGACTTCGGTTCCTTCCTGTGGCAGGTCTTTTATCTGACAGTCTGTGTTGGACTGAGGGTCCTGTCAGCGTTCGCCTCAGAACCAGAGCCGCGGAAACAACATTACAGCCGGAGCTAAATCTCAGTCACGCGGCACCAGCAGCAAGCTGTATTTAAAGTTTAATTATGTCGAGCTCATTTGGCTAGGTCATTTGAGCCTTAATGACCAGGCTCATGGGAAACAGAACAAGCTATGGACTGCAAATAGATCAGTAATACCAGAGGGAATCCAGTCACATGTTGGTTGCATGGTTGGTTAACGCTGTGAAATAAGCTTTTGTATTCATTTGAAATGTATTGAGCTGCATGTGAATTATTAGAAGTCTGATAAATAGGAAATAACTGAATGTAGCGCTCATTAAAGAGCATGACGGATTCATGGAGTGTAACAGTCAAATGGTTCCCTCTGAACAGCAACAGTCTCATGCTTGAAGGATCCCCAAAAGCTGGCAATGTGTCTCAGTTAAATCCATCCCCTCTCTATGTATCGCAGAATGAGAAGAAAGAAAATAAAAGCGTTGTGATGTTTATACCTGGAGTTTGGTAGCAAGACACCTCGCTCAAACTATAAAAGCACGACCAAAACAAAAAGTCACCAATATTCGGTCTTGATTGAGTGGCGTCTCATGGAAAACAGCTCCCGGGTCCCTCGTCTTTCATCCTATTCACTTTGCTCCGCTCCCTGCACTTACTCGGGGCAACTTGTCAAAACATTAATTCTGCTGTTGTTTTCTTCCTCCTCTCTCTCATTCAGCATCTTACTCGGTCCTTCTCTCCCCCGCTGTGAAAAACCATTTCAGTCAGTTCTACTTTCTCTCTAATTGATCCCTGTCTTTTTCTACTCTTTTTAACTCGCTCGGTCCTGCTGTGAGCACACCATTTCCTTTTCCAGTTTCTGTCCGTTTCTCAATCTTTTTAATTGTTTTAAAAACCCGAAACTCTGTCCGTTTTGCGCTGCCCACCTCAGTGGATACCTCGTCCTCCCTCTCTTATTCACCTCTCTCGCCTTGTTAGTTTTGTCATTCACCAGAGCGTTTTTCCAAAGCAAGAAGAAGAAAAAAAACACTAATTCGGTGCCTTTACACAAGTGTCGTTTTTTCTTGAAGTGAGCGAATTTTCGGAAAATATAAACAAGAAATATACGGTTACGTTTTTGGCATGTTTTCGTTTTGCAATAACAAGTAAAGGGTAAAACTGCAGAGATGAATGAAGCAGGGAAGCCCTCTTTTTTTCTTCTTTTTCTCCCTCTCGTCTGTTCTCCATCTCTCGCATCCTCTTCCAGTCGTTCTCTGCATCATACCATGGCAGCCATGTTTTATTCAAGGAAAGCACAACTGCAGCCATTTTGTGCTTGAAAACAAAAAACTGCCATTTTGTTGAAGCAAACATTTCATTTAGATTTAGTAAGAGAGAAAATAGGTTTAAACTTTTGTCCAAATAATATATTTTTCTTCAAGACTGTAATTATCTTCTCTCTTTTTTCCCTTTTTTCCAGTTAAGTGTTGACATTTCTATTTAAAACAACATGCAAAAAATGTATGTAGATAATTTACTTTGGTATATTTTAATGGTAATTGTAGAAGATAAGAAAATATCAATAATAATCATATCAAATTTTATTTATCATAGTTTTATTTAATGCCTGATTAAGGTTTTGTCAATACATGCCTACATTTACCATTACTTTGTAATGGTAAATAAATACATATTTTATATTTGTATATTTTTTATCTTATTAAAGTTTATTTTAACTTTTTTTTTTTTTTGTATGTTATGTAAACAACTGTTTAATTGAGACTCCTCTCAGCATATCAAAACCAACCATTGCATGCTGTTTTTGTGTATTGTAAAAAGTATTTTTATTTCAATTAGTTTAATCACATTAATAATGATTTGTTTATTTATTAATTTTATTTTTGTTTAAAACAATTATAGATAAATCCTATATTATAGATTAATCCTTTAATCTATAACAATTATAGATGAATCATTTCATGCCCTTGTCAATTAATTTATATATTTTTTTTATTTTTTTCATACATTTTCTGAATCCCAAGATTTGATTCTTGAAAAAATGTAGAAGAATGGTACATTATGGTACAAACACATCTCTTCCATCTTTATTTGACCCTCTAATTCTAGCACTCTTTATTCTATTCTATTTTATCTATTTGTTTTATTCTTTTATTTAAAAAAACAACACTTTACTCTTTAAGACTTGCACTCTGTTTGTTTTCTAACTGCTTGTTTTCTTAAAAAAAAGCCTCTAACGCTAGCTTTCTCTATTTTTTTTTGTTTTCTTTTTATTATATAATGAACAAAAAAACAAAAAAAAAAAATTCTATCTCTTTGATTCTTTTTAGTTATTATATTAAAAATCCTTGCTACGTGTACTGCGTTAGGCTAACTGAGACTTGTCATAGCACTTGCATATTATTGCTCTTTTTTATTTTGATTAATTCCATTGTCCTCATATGTAAGTCGATTTGAATAAAAGCGTCTGCTTAATGTAAATGTACATGATCTATATATGAAGTCGAGCAATGTTTGATTAGTGGTTCATTATAAATGCATTACATTTATAAATATAATGTTTTTGAACTTTTAAGTTACTATGATTTAATTTTACATGTTTGTTTTGATGCTCATTTGTAGTTATTTTCTATCGAGGCAGTTTCATTTTATCTGCATTTTCTCTCCGTTTGGTCAAGTGTTAATAATGGGTTAAACTAACTTGAACTAACGTGTGTTAACTTGATTTTTCTTAACGAGCAGCCAATTAGTTGATGTGAAATGCTTTTGGAAAACTGACATGTCCTGCGGTGTGACATGCTATAGTCTAAAACTATGTAAACCAGTTTTTCCAAATATTTTATAATTATTATACATGCAGTTTGAGTATATTAACTGAGAAAGTAAATTAAATTAATTTATAACTTTAAAACCTTTTTTTATTATTATTAGTCCATTTTAAACAAACATACCAATGAAGGCAAGAAGCTGATTAAAAAAACAAAATCTTAAAGCGCACAGTCATAGAATACCACTCAAATTAATAAAAAAAAAAAAATTCATGCTGATTCTTTTTAAAGTTGATCTTAAGTGTGAACTACCTATTTGTTTGTACACTTGTCTTCTACTTTCAACTCACTCTATAGTTTTTGGGCAACTGCTCTTGTTTAGTCTACTGCGCTCTACTTTTCTCCACTTCTGCGATATCTCTCTCTCTCTCTCTCTGTCTCTCTCTCTGTCTCTCTCTCTCTCTCTCTCTCTCTCTCTCTCTCTCTCTGTCTCTGTCTCTGTCTCTGTCTCTGTCTCTGTCTCTCTCTCTCTGTCTCTGTCTCTGTCTCTGTCTCTGTCTCTCTGTCTCTCTCTCTGTCTCTCTCTCTGTCTCTCTCTCTGTCTCTGTCTCTGTCTCTCTCTGTCTCGGTCTCTCTCTGTCTCGGTCTCTCTCTGTCTCTCTCTCTCTCTCTCTCTCTCTCTCTCTCTCTGTCTCTCTCTCTGTCTCTATCTCTGTCTCTCTCTCTCTCTCTCTCTCTCTCTCTCTCTCTCTCCATTCATCTTTTCTCCATTATGTTTCTCAGTCTGACCCCCTGTTGAGAGAGTGACACTCAGACACAAACTCCCTCCCTCCTTCCCACTTTCGTCTCTTTTCTTTTGGCGTCTGACCTTCTTTCAGGTTCTCGGCTTCCCTGTTCGTTCTCCCTCTGCTTTTCTCACACTTCCTCCTCTCGTCTTTTCTCTTCTCTGTCTTCTCCAGTGTTTCGCTCCATCACTCTATCTTTGTTGCTTTTGTTGGCCCTTCTCTGTTCAGTCTTGTATCTCTTGCTCCTTTCCCCCCCTAAATCTTTTTCCACGCTCCTTTCTCTTGTTCATCCTCCCAGTCCACTTTTTTGTTTCTTGCAGAATCTTTCATCTCCTTCCACCTTCATTTTTTTTCCGCTATCTTTCTGTGTGCGACCTTTAAGAGAATTTGCATTGAGGATGTATTTTGGGGTTGCGCAGCCGTTAGTAATTTTTCAGTATGTTTCTTCCTGAGTAATGGTAAATGTGTCTTCTATGTGCGTTTTTCTCCTCATTTGTTCTCAAGAATGATGTTCTAAGTTTGTAGTTCTCCCCAAAAAAAATAAAAAGGTAAAAAGTACTTACACCTCACATGTCTGTCTGTCTTTCTTTCTCCCTCCCTCTTTTATATCCTCTAGCAACAGCTGAATCATCAAGACAAGAAGGTTAGTGTTTATTGCCAGACAGTTTTATCCCTTGTTTTATATGACATAGTTACAAAATTCCTATAATTTTTTTTTATTCATTAAAACAAATTATTTAATTATAAATAGTTAAATACAAATGAAATAAGTGTATGTATATAATATGTGTGTGTGATTATATTAATTATTATAAAAACTATTAATTATTTTTATCATGGTTTTAATTTTATGACCACTACAAACAGAATTAACTCTATTTTTATTGGTGCTGTCAAATGATTAATTGCGATTAATCACATCAAAAAAAAGATTTTGTTTACATAATATATGTGTGTGTACTGTGTATATTTATTATGTATATATAAATACACACACATGCATGTATAAATTTCAGAAAAATGTTGTTTATATTTAAATATATTTATATATCTCATAAATTATATGAATATATACATGTAAATATTTTCTAAATAGATACTATACAGTATGTGTGTGTTTATATATACATAATACAGTGCCCTCCATTTAATCAGAAAACATTGTTGATGTTGATATAAATTTTTTATATAGAATTCTTATGAGTATATCTCTGAAAATTCCGAATATTTATTTTTTAGACACCAGGGTGACTAGGAGCATGAAATTGTCCAGCCATGACTTTCTGTTCCACAGGATACAATATGAGGAACACAAAGGTCAAATTCCCTTAATCATCCATCACAATGAGAAAAACCAAAAAATATATTTCTGATGTGCAGCAAAAGATAATTGAGCTTCACAAATTAGTGAAGTGGTTTTAAAAAAGAGGTAGAGCATGAAAATTCCAGTTCCACCATCAGGGCAATAATTAAGAATTTCCAATGTAAAATGTGAATCTGTCTGGAAAGAGGACGTGTGTCTATATCGTCCTAATGCACGGTGAGAAGGAGAGTTTGAGTGGCTAAAGACTCTCCAAGAACACAGCTGGAGAATTGTAGAAAATAGTTGAGTCTCGGGGGCAGAAAACCAAAAAAAAAAATTGTCAAACAGCACCTACATCACCACATGTTGTTTGTAAACAAACTTTTTCAAGAAAAATTCCTCACTCATCCAAAAACAATCTCCAGCATTATTCAGTTATCAGACACGACTTTGGAACTTCAAATGGGACTGGCTTCTATGGTCAGATGAAACTAAAAAATTAGCTTTTTAGCAGCAAACACTCAAGATGGGTTTGGTGCACACAGGGATAAAAAGTACCCCATGTGTACAATGAAATATACTGCTGTATTTTTTATGTTGTGGGCCTATATTTCTGCTGGAGGTCCTGGACATTGGTTTAGACACATGGCATCATGGATTCTATCAAATGACCAAAGATAAAAAAATCAACAAGTGACTGACTTTGTTAGAAATCTTATAACGGGCCATGTTTGGATCTTCCAACCGTACAATAATCCAAATACAATGACCTCAAAACACAACACAAAAAAGGGTCACTGGGCACAAAACCAAGCTTCTGCTGGCCATTTCAGTTTCCTGACCTGAACCCTGTAGAAAATGAGCAAAATGAACTGAAGAGAAGAATTTTGTGTGAATCTGAAAATCTGCATCTGTATGTCTGTATCATTTAGGTGTTCTCCAAACTTCAGGCATTATAGGAGAAAACTCAGAGCTGTTGTGCTGGGATTTGAATGAGTTGTTGACAGCCACACTTTAGCAAGTCACATGCATAGGTTGGAATTTTGTGAATTTTTTGAATGAAAGATAAAAAGGATAAACAATGCAGATTTATTTTCACAGCCGCCTTTGCTCATATTTACCAAGGGTGCCAATATTAGTGGAGGACACTGTAAATATACACTGTACATTATGTAAACAAACTTTTATTTTGGATGTGATTAATCTTTTGACAGCACTAATTTTTATTAATATAAAACTGCATTCTTAGTTTTGAGGAGACCTAAAAGATGCAAGATGATTATGTGAATGTTAAAGTGGGCAAAAACAATTACATATTTTTTTATTTGCATATGTGTATTTACATTTATTTATTTCTGTTTTATTTTTTTACTTTGTATGATTGTTACAGCCACAGAGAGACCGTCACACAGCAGCGCTGTCCATCTGATGACAGTCGGACGACTTTCTCTCCTCCTCATCTTCCTCTTATTGCCTTATTTTCTCTAATATCTCTTCTTAAAACTTAAAACCTAAAAACAAGTGCTCTATTGCGGCAGATATTCCTCCATAACCAGTTGCATTACAGTAAATGCTTGTTCTACTTCTGTGGATTACACACACACAGATCGACAGACTCTCTCTCTTTCTCGTACTCCTTTGCTCTGTCATTTTTGTCACGCTATTAATCTCCATCCCTCCATTTCCTTCCTCTCTCCGTCCACTCTCAGTGGCTTCTTACTCCTGTCTGCTCTGATAAAAGTTCACTTTGTAACAGAGCGACACTAATCTACCTTCAAAGAGCTTATCTTACTGTTCATTTTCTTTTAATCCATCTGTCCTTAAGACTCAGACATTCCTTTACAAGCCCTTGCTCCCCCCTCTGTCCTACTGTACAACAAACTGAGCCAAAGACGAGGAGGATGAAGCTCCCGCTGCTGTTTGTACTACTGAGTGAAAGATCAGGGACAGAGTGACCATTCATACGTGTGATCACTAACATATCCAATGAGCAACAACTTGGAGAAAAAATACAACTTTTTGTAAAATAAAAAAAATAAAAATTTCTCTTTGAAAAAAGAAATACATTGAAACCAAAGCCAGACCACAGCATTTAAAAATGATTTTGCTGTATTGACTTTAAGCAACCTGGCAGAACTCTGGAATATCCTGGAATTTTTGTGTCTTGAAATACTTTCAGATTTATTTGGAATTTGTGTGACTGAGTGACGGCCTGCCTGGACCACACAGGAAGAGAAAGAACTACTTCCTGTTCATCAATTGTGGGGCACGATCAGTCATTTCCCAGTATGGACTCCTCTGATTGGTCTGCGTGTTTGTGTTTAATAAGGCACTTAATCAGGTTCATTCAAAATCATCATTTGTTTGTTTTTTCACATTATTATTTGGGTATGTGAATTATATGTAACGAAAGTCTTCATTTTGTTTAACTTGATGAGGGAATGTGCAAAATCTTTTTTAATGAATCCATAACCATAAGCAATCTTTTTTTTTTTTTCAGATAGTCTGAAATAATGCATTGATTATAGAGAAAACAATATCCTTAGTGTTGTTTAATTTTAATTTCAGTTTTAACCATTTGTATCATTTTTAAAGGAGGATTTTCTCAAGATATTTGGTTTACTGTAAATTTGAACATGGAATATTCATATTATCAGGAAAAGAAAAAACAATATTGCTTTGATGCTTATATATAATATAGATATAAGCACCATTTGTTTGTTTTCTCACATAATTATTGATCCTCTTATTGGTATGCAAGAGGATGAAAATAGCCCAAAATAAGAAAAACTGGAAATGTCTCTATTTAAATAATTTAAATATTTTTCAGATGTATTTTTGTTTGATTTTTTACAAAAAAAAAATTCAATTCACTTCTAGTAATAGTGAAGTAATTTTGTCCCCTTTATAAGTTTTAGAATGTTAAATACATATTCTGTGGTAATGATAAATGTTTTTGTTTCTCTAGTTTCTGATGGTTTTGTTAATTTCATATTTTCAGATGCAAATCATGTCTGCCAAAACAGAACAATCAGTTTACAGACTTTTTTTATATAGTTTTTAGTATATAGGAATGTCATTTTCTTTGTAATTTGAGTGTTTCACATTTTTGTGAAGTGATCAGGATCTTCTGTGAAGAACTTTTGTCTTAGCCATTTTTCTACGGCAAAATGAGCTACAAAAATAAAAGATCATGCTTTTCAAACTGTTTTTACAGTGTAAATTCCTGTTTCATATGTTATTTGAAGGTGAAGGTCAGCTCCTGTTTATTTTTAGGTTTTTCTTTTTTTTTTATTCATGTGTGGATTAGCTGTTTTTATCTGATGATCTAATCTGAAATTCCCGTCATTATTTTGATAAATAAGTGAATAGCAGATTAATAGGAGAGCAGATTAATTTCTACAGAAATGTTTTGACAGTGTATATCAGGAGGTCTGTTTGTCTCCTCTAGATGGCAGCTGTTCCACACGGAGCTGCAGAAACTCTTCATGTGGACAGTCACACAAAACAAGGTGTGCAGTGTTATGAGTCACCATGAATCATTCCTCACTGAAACAAAAAACACTGCCAACTGAACCAAGATATTACGTAAAGTCTGTGTGTGTAATTAGATCTGCAACTATGCAAATAACGTTTGTTCATTTTGGACAGTACAGTTCTATATTAATTTTCTAAGCAGTGATTTTGAATGTCAGTAATGCAGTGAGCTGCATTGTTCATTCGCTTTACAACAACCATTGATTTAAACACTGGTTGTGTGATTACTGGTCAATGATAAGATACATCTTTTAAAAGTCTATTTAAAAAAAAAAAAAAAAAAACTTTTTAGAATTGTAATTTAATTTAGTTTCATACTTGGTATAAACATCAAGTGAAAAGTACAGAAAATACTTTTCAAAGTTTTTTTTTTTATTGCTATGAAAGTGATTTTCTGAGTTTTTATGCTGAATTTCATCGGATTCTATTCACAATCCTCTTGGAGCCAATAAATGTTAGGACAATAAACACAACCAAAACGCTTATTTGCAGTAACTTCTGAGTGAAATTTGGCACTGCAGAAATGTGATGGACTGCACAAGAACTGCATTATTTACATTACATGTATTTACAATACATTGCAAATGCATACATAGTATTTACAATACATACAAAAAGTGATATTATACGGAATGAAATGCAATGGATAATTATTTACAACATTAAAGACCTCGATGGAGACATTCTCTTATCTTTAAATAACTTAACTGAAGACCACACAACACAAGATTAAACCGTAACAGAAAAATAATAGAAAATGATACAGATATCTAGAGAGACATGCTTATTTCCTCTTGTAGTGAGCTAAGCTCAGCAAAAAATAGAAACGTCCTTTCATGTTATCTGCTTTTATTTCCAACAAATTTCTTGTGTAAATATTTGTATGAACATAAAAAGATTCAACAAGACCCAAACAGAAAGTTTCTCAGGCATTTGATGAACAGAACTGAACTAATTAGTTCCTGAATAAAGACAGGGTCAATCTAAAAAGCTGCAGAATGTTGTGTGGCCACCAGCTGCTTTAAATACTGCAAACGGCAGTGCATCTCATCCTAATGGACTGGACCAGTTGTTTGCCAGTTCTTGTTGTGAGATGTTTCCTTTCTCTTCCACCAAGGCTCTTGTAAGTTTTCAAACATGTCTGGGGGACACATGGTTACACATGGTTTACCACAGCAAGGACAGTGAGCTCAGCTGAAAGTTAGAGCCAGTCTGCAGATTTGAGATGACAGATTCCATTGAAAATCGCGTAGTGTATGATGGTCACAGACTCCGATTTTTTAGCTTCAGACTCTGATTCCACCTAGTTGGAACGTATTTGATATTTTCAGCCGATTTTAGAACACATTGTTTTCATTTGTCATTCGTCTCCTATCAACAAGGCGCATGTTTCTGTATGAGTTTGTTGTGATCGGAATGCCTTCGAAGTCTGCTAGTGTATAATCCTCAGTCGTGTAGTGAGTGTATGATGGCCAGTTTTCCTCTGTCTATAAAGGAATTTACAGTGTATGATGCCTGTTTTAAAAATCTGTTCAGATTTTAAAAGTTGTGTGGTGTAGTCCAGCCTTTAGGCATATTACATATAGTCCCTACAGCAGGACTATATGGCATGTTCACTTTACTCTCCGCTGTTTGGTATTTCAGCTGTTATAAGCTTGTTTAATTATTTAGGTAGAGCAATTCCAGTTTTAATCATATAGTCATCTGCATCAGAATCAGAATCAGAATGAGCTTTATTGCCAGGTATGTTTACACATACGAGGAATTTGTTTTAGTGACAAGCTCCACAGTGTGACAGAATGACAGCAACAGGACAGGACACAGATAATAAAAAGAATAATATAATATACAAAATAGACAATGAGCAAAATAGCAAAAGCACAATATATACAGTGGGTACGGAAAGTATTCAACCCCCTAAATTTTTCACTCTTTGTTATATTGCACATTTGCTAAAATCATTTAAGTTCATTTTTTTCCTCATTAATGTACACACAGCACCCCATATTGACAGAAAAACACAGAATTGTTGACATTTTTGCAGATTTATTAAAAAAGAAAAACTGAAATATCACATGGTCCTAAGTATTCAGACCCTTTGCTGTGACACTCATATATTTAACTCAGGTGCTGTCCATTTCTTCTGATCATCCTTGAGATGGTTCTACACCTTCATTTGAGTCCAGCTGTGTTTGATTATACTGATTGGACTTGATTAGGAAAGCCACACACCTGTCTATATAAGACCTTACAGCTCACAGTGCATGTCAGAGCAAATGAGAATCATGAGGTCAAAGGAACTGCCTGAAGAGCTCAGAGACAGAATTGTGGCAAGGCACAGATCTGGCCAAGGTTAAAAAAAAAATCTGCTGCACTTAAGGTTCCTAAGAGCACAGTGGCCTCCATAATCCTTAAATGGAAGACGTTTGGGACGACCAGAACCCTTCCTAGAGCTGGCCGTCCGGCCAAACTGAGCTATCGGGGGAGAAGAGCCTTGTGAGAGAGGTAAAGAAGAACCCAAAGATCACTGTGGCTGAGCTCCAGAGATGCATTCGGGAGATGCGAGAAAGTTGTAGAAAGTCAACCATCACTGCAGCCCTCCACCAGTCGGGGCTTTATGGCAGAGTGGCCCGACGGAAGCCTCTCCTCAGTGCAAGACACATGAAAGCCCGCATGGAGTTTGCAAAAAACACCTGAAGGACTCCAAGATGGTGACAAATAAGATTCTCTGGTCTGATGAGACCAAGATAGAACTTTTTGGCCTTAATTCTAAGCGGTATGTGTGGAGAAAACCAGGCACTGCTCATCACCTGTCCAATACAGTCCCAACAGTGAAGCATGGTGGTAGCAGCATCATGCTGTGGGGGTGTTTTTCAGCTGCAGGGACAGGACGACTGGTTGCAATCGAGGGAAAGATGAATGCGGCCAAGTACAGGGATATCCTGGACGAAAACCTTCTCCAGAGTGCTCAGGACCTCAGACTGGGCCGAAGGTTTACCTTCCAAGAAGACAATGATCCTAAGCACACAGCTAAAATAACGAAGGAGTGGCTTCACAACAACTCCGTGACTGTTCTTGAATGGCCCAGCCAGAGCCCTGACTTAAACCCAATTGAGCATCTCTGGAGAGACCTAAAAATGGCTGTCCACCAACGTTTACCATCCAACCTGACAGAACTGGAGAGGATCTGCAAGGAGGAATGGCAGAGGATCCCCAAATCCAGGTGTGAAAAACTTGTTGCATCTTTCCCAAAAAGACTCATGGCTGTATTAAATCAAAAGGGTGCTTCTACTAAATACTGAGCAAAGGGTCTGAATACTTAGGACCATGTGATATTTCAGTTTTTCTTTTTTAATAAATCTGCAAAAATGTCAACAATTCTGTGTTTTTCTGTCAATATGGGGTGCTGTGTGTACATTAATGAGGAAAAAAAATGAACTTAAATGATTTTAGCAAATGGCTGCAATATAACAAAGAGTGAAAAATTTAAGGGGGTCTGAATACTTTCCGTACCCACTGTAAACCAATACAATATACAAATCCTAACCATCCATCCCGTGTATCGTGTCTAGGCCTAGTTCATTTTCTCCAAACCCGGCCTACTTTTGGTGAAAGAGCAATTCCTGATTTGAAATTAAAATTGTTTATTTTTTTCTTTAGAATGACATATTTGTCAGCGTTCATGTAGATTATAATGCATTTTCTATGATGGCATACATCAACCATAGATTCTTCCAAATCTTTCTTTAGGTTACAGGCTAGGTGTTTCAGAGCCATTGTCAAAAGAGTCGGTGTAAGTGGGCAGTCTTTTCTAAGCTCTTTATATTGGCCATTGTTTGGAAGCAGGTTTTCCACAATTCTGAAATCACGTGGAGGTGATGGATGGATGTGCTTCAGTGATTTCAAAGCTTGTTTTAAAAAATCCCTTTTGATTTTTTCCGTCCTGCAAAGACTAACAACAACGAAAAGTTTGTAACTCCTTTTCATTGGTTTACTTTTAAATGAGGGCTGAAGAAATTTTTCCAGTCGCTTAACAAGTATAGTGGCAAGTATCATGTAATCTGCTCTAAAGTGGTCCCTTCCGTTTTCTATCACGCTGTCAGTGAAGCCCTCCGGAATTCCTTCTGTAACCATTTGGTTAAAAAGCTCTTTAAGTTCTTGTGATTTTTGCTCTCTGTTAATCTTAAAGGTTTCCATATTGTCCCCAAGTGGGGTTTCATATTCTACAAGAGACATTAAACCTTTCAAAACTTCAGTTTCACAGATTTCACCTGCTCTCCTCTTATAAGGCCTCTTTTGGAAGACCATATGTTTGAGGCTACTAGAACAAGCTACCTGGTCTTTTGAGAGAATGGTTGTAGTGTACTCTGGTTTTGGCAAACACACACTCAGAACTACAGGGAGGTGATCTGAAATATCCCTTTGAACTTTGTAGATTTCACAGCTCTCAGCAAGCCACATATCATTTCGTGGCATGAAAAACATATCTAGTCTTGATGCACCCATCTTCTTTTTCTTCTGATTTGATGTTATTTTTATTTTTTTTGATGGTTTCCATGGAAAGCGAGTAAATGAATCTCTCTTACAACCATTTTTAAGTCCCCAGACGTCTACAAGCATTAAAGATGAGATGAATTCCTCCAGATAAGGTCTAAGGGGCTCTGCATGTCCAGTTGGATACTCCCGGTCAAGATCTGTGTTTAGAACTGTATTGAAATCCCCTGCAACTATCAAGACACCTCTGGCAGTCTGACGAAGATATTCAGAAAGACACTGCAAGACTTTGTGTTCTTTTGCATGGTTATATACATTCACTAGAGTGAAGCATTTACCGTATAATTCGCAGATAAGTCCAATGTAGCTACCTGTGGGGTCTATATCATGTTTTATATGCTCAAAAGGCAATTCATTTTTTATCAGTATTGCAACACCTTTGCTACGTGGATGATGAACACTGTAAAATGATTTCCAACCACCAAAGTCTTTAACATGGCTAACATTATTGATACCTATATGTGTCTCTTGAAGAAATGCAACAGATGCTTGTAGTTCATTCAGCCTTTGTACAATCTTTGTTTTTTTTTTGGTCAGTGGGGTCTTTAATTCCACAAGTGTTCCATGTGATGAGTTTCAAAGATCTGGTCATAGTTTCTAGATTGAAATGATCTGAGGAGGAAAACATTTTGAATGATAAAATATTTTAGGGTCACGTGAATAAAATATCATAAAGTTATGAGTGTGTGAACAATAGCATTGAATGTCCAGCATAATACCAACATAATGTATTCAAGTTACCCAAATACTGACTAATTAAAAAAACTGAACTCTCCAAATAAAAAAATATTTCATGTAAAGCTGCAGGGCACTTCATGTTATCTGAACAGGTCAGGAGCTCTTATTAGAGTCCAGGGGTCCGTTCTTCGTAACTCAGTTAGCTGGATTTGATTGTTGCCGATTTAGCTTGATCTGGGATCATTTGGTTCTTCGAAGCTCATCCTGGACTTGCTGTCATAGCAACAGGTCTGTAAACTTAAACCTGCTTGGGAGCAGGCTTATTTCATGTAAACAGGATTAGATTGCATCTTTTTAAGCAGAATTGATACTTAATATCTGTCCCAGCCACCGCTACTTTATTACAATAGTGCCCTACTGGTCCAGTGACAATAATTTTAAATAAAAATAATTTAAAAACGAATTTGAAAATAGGATAACAATGTTGTGTAGTCTATAACACTATAGACACAGCCAGTTTTACTACTTGAAAGATTTCTTAGTGATGAAATAATTACGTTATAATTGTATTGGAGTCTTACACACATGCTATACAGTTAATCTGAGCCGTGCATTAATTTGAGTAATGGCAGATATTATGGGAGGGGCTTGATGGAGCGCAGGAGATGCAGATAACATGATCTTTAAGAAACTGTAATTAATGCTGTCACGTAACAAATCTGTTTCAAAGATACAATTAAATTAATTGCTAATTACAACACTGAAGTAAAAATGTAAAGCCTACACAAATGCTAGAAATCGTGACTAGAAATAATTGGGAACCATGTAAAAAAATTACAAATAAATTAAAAACATTTCATTTATCTATTATAACATGTATGTAGTTTTATTCGCTTGGCTGTTTCCTTATAAAAGTCCAGAAATTTGTCAACTTTTCCGTCAGGTGTCTTTTTTAATGATATGATGTCATTACGTTGCTGTCTTGCCACCAGCCAATCGCTGCATTGCTGCAAGTAGGTATAACCATAGACATCATATTAGACCGGAGATCTCCAAGATGGGGCGTGAACTCCAAAAGTGGGCAGAACCTCCAAAATGGGGCGGGGTCTCTTCGCGCAAAGACTTTCACCATTGGCTCTGGCTTCAGCCAATTGTTTTTGCATGTCAAAATAACACTTTATAAATTAAACATTGTTTCTAGTTTATCTAAAATTAAATATGCTATATAAATCAATATTCTCCTTGAGAGCAGAGCCCAAAGCTCGTGGTCAGTGGTGTTTGAACCTCTGCTTAATGATATAAACGGGAATCATCCACGAGCTCTCCCACGAGCCGTCTCAGCGCAGCGCAGGGGAAAGATTTTACTCTATCGCTTTGTTTTAAGCAACAGAGGCGTCCCGGGGCTTGAAATTCGCAGGGTAGGATGGGGTAGTGACGCTGGGTGTAACTAAAAAGGTGCCATTGTCCGGTGAGGTCCGGTTGGGGAGTTACGGAACGGCCAGGCTCGGCGATCTCATATCGCATAATCTTATTAACTGCTTATCTCCTGAACTGCAACTTTCTTTTCAGCACCAATTTCACAGGTTAAGGTTAGGGTCAGGTGTGGGTAGGTTTAGGGGTTAGCATTTTTTGTAGCATAGTGTAGGAAATTAAATGAACACAATTGACACAACCAATAAAATCTTTAGAATCAGCTGTGGGGCGGAGTTTGCGCTGAAGTTGATTGGTGTCATGAAGCCACGCCCCGTTTTGGAGTTCCCGCCCCCATTTGGAGATCTCCAGGCTGCAGTTATACCCTTCTCCATTGTTGATCGTGGTTTCGAGTATCGATACATCTGCCCTTTTTGGGGAACACGAGAACGCGCCGTAATCTTAGACAATTTAATCCAGATATTTTAATCTAATACGCAAATTCGTTTGAAGAACCAAATTAACCAGAGATCAGTTATCAGGATTAGAAGATCTGGTATCTTTCACATCATCTCAGATGTATTAAGCGAGGTACGAAGAACGGACCCCAGATGGATACTCAAAGTCAAGATCTGTGTATTGATGTCCCCACCAACCAAGACAATTTGGCAGACTGATAAAAATATTTTTTTAAAGTTGCTACAAGGCATTTTGTTTTTCCTTGCATGGTTACATACATCTATTTATATTGTCAGAAGTCAGAATGAGCTTTATTATATAAGTATGTTTGCACATACAAAATTAGTTTTAGTGTCTCAAGCTTCCAGTGCACAGAGACAACAACAACAACACACACATGATAAAAAATAAGATGTGAATGAAAATACACACACACAGACAGACACACACACACACACACACATACACACATATATATATATATATAAACAAAAAAAATAGGAAAAAATTAAAAAATATATAAGTTGATAAATATAAATATAATATAATAATTTGTATGTACAACAGAATAGGGATATAATAAAATGATAGGGATGCACTAGGATAGGGTGGTAACAAATAAATATATGGTTATTGCACATATTTTTATTGCACAATGGGGGGAACATTTAACTGTTCATGAGGTAGATTGCCTGGGGAAAGAAACTGTTCTTGTGCCTGGCTGTCCTGGTATTCGGTGCTCTGCAGCACCCAACAGATTAGAGGTCTTCACGGAGGACCCGAGACCCGAGGCCCGACCCGTACGGGTTCAGGTCTATATTTTAAATGGTCAGCCGGGTCCGGGTCGGGTCCCAATCTATTACTTCGGGTCCCGGGTTTTAACATTGTGTGTAATACCCGAGTCGATCGGAGAACACTGCACCCGCCATAGATCAGTGTCAGTCAACATGCATGTGTGTAACTTGCAGTTTGTAAAATTAGGATGAGAAAAGTGTGAGTGGGAAATAAGGTGGAAGAAACACGCGTTACCTCAGCCGCCAGAAACAGAGCGCGGGCGGAGTAGTACTGCAAGCGGACTATGGAAAGCCTTTGGGGCCAAAAACACGTGGATTTTAACGCGTCAACAACGTGTATTTCGTTAAATATGTGTTGTTGACGCGTGAAAAAATCAGCGCGTTAAATACGCGTGAAATACCTGTTGTTAAGGCGTGAAAAATCAGTTTGAACGGGTCAGTGTCATTGGCTGCTGAAGACTTGGGTCAAACCATTCATGTGAGTTTAGAGGGGTGTACCATTCATAGATTAAGCTACCACCATTTAACATGCCTAATTTTTTCTTTTTTTCCTTTTCATTTTTGTATAGCCTATAGAAGTAATATTTAAATTGCAGTTTCATGAAGCAATTTTATTTATAATTTTTTTCATTATTTGCAAAAAAAAAAAAAAAAAAATAGAAAATTCACTTTAAAGTTGTCCAAATGATGTTCTTAGCAATGCATATTACTAATCAATAATTAAGTTTTGATATATTTACAGAAGGAAATTTACAACATATCTTCATGGAACATGATCTTTACTTAATATTAGGGATGTTCATTTCGGTTATTTTTCCTAACCGACAACCAACGCTCATTAACCGATTATTAACTGTAAACCGACAAGATTATTTTAAATTAGAACATAATTAAATTAGAAAGAATAAGTGTCTGTGGCACATTAAAAATACTAACATTTGTTTACATGCGCAAAAAGCAGCAAACAACTGAACATGAGGATTCACATGATCATATCATATCACATCACGCACCTACAGCGCTTCTGCCAGCAGAGAAAAAACATAATAAAGCTAGGCTCTAATGTGTGTGTGTGTGTGTGTGTGTGTGTGTGTGTGTATATATATATATATATATACTATACTATTATAAAGAATAATTAGGCCTATACGATAAATATATTTTCACTTAAATAATAATTTAAGAAAACGAAAGAAAAATTGTGCAACAATAGCCTGCAGAGTTTCGGTTAATTTTTGTGATGCGCGAAAGGAAAGCAGACAGCAGAAAGCCTCATCATATTTTTTTAGGCTTATTTTACCAAAGCGCAAAGATTAGTTTTTATTGTGAATGTACACAAATAAAAGCAAACCTTTTACAATTCCGGTTATCTTTATGACTAAAAGGAGTAGTTGCTTCCACTGTTAGAAGGGAAAAAAAAGTCAAGTGATTGCTCCAGAGCCGCTTGTGAACACAGTTAAGATTTGCTACCTTTACAATAATGCAGCCAGGCCCGTCGCCAAGGGGGGGCATTAGGGGGCAGTGCCCCCCCAAATGACTCAACGTGCCCCCCTGCGCATGATCACGAGTGAACTTAATATTGAGAATGAAAAACGTTTATTTTACTGATCTAGTCTATGAATATTGCGGGGAAAAAATCATGTATTCAGCAGCATTTAGCTCAAAGAACCACTAATCTTAACTTATTAGGAAGCTAATAACACAGTGGTGTAGCGGACGGGCACGCAGTGCGGGGCGGCAAATAGCAGCACATAAGGATTCACACAGTCACCTCACGCACCTGCAGTGCTTCTGTGTAGGGAGAAAAACATCATAAAACAACATAGGCCTATATAAAATGAATAAAATAAATAGTCCTGAACGAAATGTATTTCACTCAGGGGCGCGGGAACAGGGGGTGCTGAGGGTTGAAGTAGTTCAATCGCTACTTGATGCGCGCGTTGCTCACATCCTGCCAAATCATGCACGCAGCACTGCCAATGCTTGCTTTTATGTTTGTGAATGTTATGTTTGTGTTGTGGGATCTGTAGGTTGTGGCTTAAAAGCGGAACATGGAAATATCATGAATGTACTGGGGAAAAAAAAACGTTTTAAACTTTTATTTTTGTTCTCAGTGATATGAGTCTTTCCATTCTCCCAAAATACCTATTAAAATAGTTCAGTTTTGTATGTAATGAAAAAGTGATTAGGCGAGTGGAAGCTGAAGAGTTTTACAGGACACGGAGGCTCCAGCATGGTCACTTGAATTTTGTCTTACAGTAAAAACAACTTAAAATACGCCGTGTGATTTTTTGCTCATAAAGGTAAGAGTAATATATCAGTTGGAACTGTAAAGGGTCTACTATTATTTGTGTGCATTCACAATATCAACATTGTGCTTTTATAAAATAGGAAAACAGAGAATGTGCTTTCTGCCGGTCTTGAAGAAGAGCGCTTCAATGATGAACCGAAGCAACTCGAAACTGGCTCACAGATATGATAAATATATCTATAGAAAGCTTTAAATTACTACTTTAAAACGAAATAATTCAAAGCAAAGCAAAAACTCTTCATTAGCCTATGTAATCCGTTAAGATGCATATATTTCTCTCTGCGCGTCCAATGAGGAGATGGCCAGTCATTTTTCCCCATCACGTCTAAAATATAAAAATAAGGAAAGCCTAAAACAGGCCCAATTATAATTTGCGTTTTATTTTATAATTGTATTCAATAATAAAAAAAAGTATGTAAATCTTTGTCCTTGAAATTTAAAGGATTTGCTGCAACCAATTTTGTCTGACTGATAGGCCTATGTGAATTATTTATTGGCCTATCTTTTTAATCCATGCAGCAAGTGCTTTAAAATTAATTTATTGCATTCCAGATGCTTTTAAATAACTTTTCACTATACATTTTAAGGGTTTATAAGCTTGAATGTAAAACATTGTTATGAATTCATTGTAGCCTATTCCCATTTGTAAAATAGCTAATTGTTGTCTAACATGATCTCATGAAAATGCTTAGGCTATAGCACGATTTTCTGTTTCTATTATGGCGTAATATTTATACGCAGAAATTGACTACCCCCCCCCCCCCCCCAGCACCCCCTACATAAAACACCTTTCCGCGCCCCTGATTTCACTTAAATAATTAACATATATAAAAAACTAAACAACTGCGGACATGTCTACACTGAGTTTCCTTTTATTTTTGGGACCGCGCCCTTGTATACGTGCCGAATTCAGTTTCTCTTTAAATACATTCGTTTTGGCAAGACTTTTATATGTTCTTTATAATGAATGCCATTAGGCTATAATTTGTGTTTTATTTTATGATTTGAATATATAAATTTATTCTATAATTTTATAGCTGCTTAGACTCCATTTTCTGATTTTTATGTTGCTTTGTTCTGAATACCATAACATTTAAATGATTTGTTGACATCTTCTGTCTTTTCTCTGATTTTGTCTGATATGAGTCTAGGCTATAGCAGATTTATAATGTTTTTAATCCATGCAGCAAATGTTTTAAAAATGGCTCGAAAAAAATTAGCAAATTAGGCCTACGTTACTGCATTACAGGTGCTTTTAAAGAACTTTTCACTATTAACTTGTATAAAAAATGTAAAATGTATAAAACATTGTCATAAATTCGATGTATTCCCATTTTAAAATACAAATTCACTGTTATAAGCCTACAGATCGCAAAAAAAAAATGTTTTAGCATAGCATATAGTGTAGCATGATGTATAGATAAATCATAAGTGCTTAACTTTAAAACATAGCCTAAAACCCTTAAATTCCTTAAAAAACCTCCCTTTGCTCAGGGCATGTGATCGTGAATCACATTTTATATTGCTATTGTCATGCTTAGCAGCATGATAAACAAAACTTATATTCAAATTCTGAATGGATAATATATGACATAGAAAGCTCCCTTTATAGTAATTAAAAAGCTGTCACCCATCTAGTTCATCACGATCTTACAAAGTTAAGTTAAAGGATCAACGAATCTATCTCTACACTGCGCAGTGAATCTCTATTTACATAGTGTCATAAAGAGAAGATTCGCAAGCCTGCAGAACTAAACTCATAAAATATTAAACTAAAGTCATAATATAACATAACACAAAAGTCGACAGATTATCAACAGGCTATCTTTTTAAATACATTTTAATATAGAACTTGATCAATATAAGTAATAATACAGGTTGTTATTGTTTTGGTGAATGTCTGTTTCTGAGATCAGAAACAGACCCCCTATGAAAACGAAATGCCCCCCCACTGAAGATTTTCTGGCGACGGCCCTGAATGCAGCCTGTTCATTATCATTATAAAAAAAACAATCAGTCAAACATATGGGAAAAAACACACTGCTCAGTTTAAATATATAGTAACATCTGTGCAGTTAAGCTTTATCACCTTACTGCTGTGAAGTTATGCAAAACATTTTGTTTTACTTGGAACGCGAGTGAAGCAGACCTACATAAAAGGTAAATAATATTTTGGCATTCAAATACATCGCGAATACGGAAACATTTGATTTTGTGTCGAAGGAGAGACACAACATTGGTTTCAGTTTCGTTTTAGCCTAAATTAATTCGTTTTGGTTTGTTGTTTATATAGCTATAGCTTCTTACATTTTTAATTCTTGTTCTTTTCTAAATAGCCTACTGTTAATTGAAAGGATTTGTTGTGGAGTGAGGGGAACTAAAATAGCCTAGCTATGTTTACAGTGTTTATTATAATGTTTGTAATTCGCATTGGCCTATTTCTGAATTAAATAATAAAATGCCACTTATAGGTGACTTGTGTTCTTTTCTTTTCTTCTCTCTCTAAAAAAAACCCGTAATTTTTTTATATGCATAGCTTATTTTAACCATGCAGCAAACCTTTTAAAATATTTTGATAAATTACTGAAAAAAAATAAAAAAAATAAGTGACTTTAAACTGTTTAACTGATTGTATTAATCGGTCAAACTTCTAATCGGTCGGTTAACCGTTAAATGGTTAAAATGAACATCCCTACTTAATATCCTAATGATTTTTGGCATAAAAGGAAAAATCAAAAATTGACTCATACAATGCATTTTTGACTATTGTTACAAATATACCCCAGCGAATTAAAACTGGTTTTGTGCTCCAGGGTCACATTTATCGTTTTGTTTTAATAAAGTGGTAAGACCCGGAGAAAGTGCAGTAATTTTTTTTGGCATATTAAAATGAATCTTAACAGTCATAGTTAAATGTATAACACTGTAAAATAAAACGATATACATTTATCTGAAAATATCTATAATAGTATGAAATATTTTAATAAGTTATGACATGTTATATTCATTGTTAATTGGCCGCTGTTTATGCTGAGATTATGCAGTCAGTTAAGCAAGAACTCAGTACATCTCAATTCTCACAAGGATGCTGTTCTGTGTTCTTGCGTCCTTCCGAGTTCACGCTTCGAAGGAAGCCTTGCAAGACTGGTCTCCACACAAGTCCCTTCTTTGCATTCTTGAATCCTGTGGAGAGGGTGTGGGTACCTGGATGTTAACATCTCAGAGGACCTGACTTGGACTACACACATTCAAACACAGGTTAAGAAAGCCAGGCAAAGACTGTACCATCTGCGACAGCTGAGGAAATTCAGGGTCTCACCAGCAATCCTGAAAACTTTCTATTCAGGGACCATAGAAAGTGTATTGACTCAGTGTATCTCAGTGTGGTATGGAAACAGCTACCAATCAGGACTGTAAAGCCCTGCAGAGAGTTGTGCGCTTAGCTGAGTGTATCTCAGGGTCTGCTCTCCCCTCTCTGCAGGACATCTACCTCAAACGCTGCAGAAGCAGAGCTGTCAAAATCATCAAGGACTCAAATCACCCTGGTAACTGTCTTTTCACTTTGCTGCCATCTGGTAAGCGCTTCCGTAGCCTGATGGCAAAAACTGAGAGACTTAGGAGGAGCTTCTTCCCCCAGGCCATTAGGTTCCTAAACTCAAACTCAGTCTCATAACATCAACATGACTCAATTTAATATTCAATAATAATCCGTTATTATTTTTTCTTCCATTCGTATTGCTCCTATGTAAATACCATGTACAACCTGTTTGCACATTCTTCTTTTATTATTAAGTCTACAGTATGCTGTCCTGCACCCTTAATTATTTTGCACATTTTATTTATATTTTATTATTTATTTATTTTTTCTACTTCATTTTTTATATCTATGTATATTCTTTGTGTTTGTATTCCAACTATTTGCCCTGTCCGTGGAGCGGACCTGACTTACATTTCACTGCTGGTTATACTCTGTATAACTGTGTATGTGACAAATAAAAATCTTGAATCTTGTTAAAGCTAGAATGTCCACTAATGTGTTTATGTACAAAAAGGCATGAGAGAAAATAAACGGAAGCAATTTTATTTTTTATCGGATTTTTTATGACACTGCGATTTAAATATTACTTCTATAGGCTATACAAAAAAGACATAAGGCATGTTAAATGGTGGTAGCTTAATCCAGGGGTATGAATGGGGGCGCGCCCCCCCAGGGGGGCGCCACACCCCTGTCTAAGGGGGGCGCGAGCATCAATTAATTGCATGAACATGCCTTGAAGATTTATGAATACGAGCTTTCAAGTCTTCAGCATCCGCTAGGGGGCAATGACACTGACCCCGCTTTAGGCAAGTGAGAATGGTGTAAAATGATTTACGGTTAGTCGTCGGAAATCCAACCACGGATGGCATGTTGTTATTTAAAACAGGTATCCATCACACTGAATCAGGTAAACTGGTTATATATTTAAGTGTATTTCAGCTATACCAGCATATTTAAAGCTTTAAATATGCATTTAACATGATTTTTTTCACGCGTTAACAACAGGCGTATTTCACGTGTATTTCACGAGTAGACGCGCGGTTGCGCGCTAAATGGAAGCGCGCGCTGTTTTTTCCAGGCGCGTCCGCGCCGCATTTTTCAGAATGCGCGCGCACAGCAGGTCAACAACACCAATCAGTATTTTCAACGCGCCAAGATGAAAACAGCTACGCGTTGTTCATTTTTAAATAAATATAGACGCGTTAGTGCTGGAAATTCTTTGCTGAAACTTCCACGTCTTCAAGGAGAGCGCAGTTTTTGGCCCCAACGGCCTTCCATTTTTAGCGGATGCAGCCCCAGACAGCAGGTGATCATGGCTGTCCTGATTCCTTCATGAGTGATGTGAAAAAAAAAAGCTGAAACATTTCTTGTGTAAATAATGTTAATCTATTTTTTTTTTCTTGGGGGGGGGCGCGAATAGACGCGCGTGTCCTAAAAGGTTGAAAACCTCTGGCTTACTGAAAAACCCCTCTAATCACATGATTCATTGAATTGACCCATACTAATTTTTTTTAAGGTAAGTGGTTGCAATCAATTTATTTTAGCTACATTTAAAGCTAAACAAATTTAGTTGACTAACTTTCACGCGTTACAAAGGTATTTGTTTATTTAAATGTAGCTAAAATAAATTGATTTTTTCACGCAACCACTTACCTTAACGCGTGAAATACGCGTTGTTGAGCGTAAATTCACGTGTTTTTGGCCCCAACGGCCTTCCAATAGCGGACGCTGATCATGGATTTCCTTCAGAGTGTGTGAAAAAAAAAGCTAAACAAAACTGAATGACGCACCTGCTATTGTACACGCACGCAGGTAGAGTGTAACAAACTTCTAATTATGTGCGTTTTTTGCTACGCAAATTGAGTCTTTATTACAACCAACAAAAAGTATTGCTATTGTAGTTCAAAAGGGTAAACGTAACAGTCGAAGTTGACTCGAGATGAAAAAAAAAACTGCGAAGTTGCATTAGTCATCCGTGTCCGTGTACTTTTGAAGCTGGAATAATGAGTGGATTAAGAAGGCTCTTTCAGTCAGCAAGAGAGAGGAACAGCCTAACATGGATGGAAATGTATTGGCAAGGAGGATTGTATGCATCGCTGTACTGCGGTCAAGCCAGCCGCCACTCCGAAATGCATGGTCAATCTAGCCGTCGCGCTGTTTTGTTGTGCGCGTATATATGCCATTACGGCGATCTTCCGCCGTTCGCCTGCGTTCACTAAGCCAATTTTTTTTTTTTTTTTTTACTGAAGTACAAACAAGTCTGTGGTAACAGGGACTTTCCTTTTTAAGAGCTAAGGGTCTGAATATGCCAAGCAAATTAACTAGGTTAATAAAGTAATATCAGATTAACTCTCTGTAATATTATTGTAATGCAATCTCTAAAAAAAAATAATTAGAATTGCCCTGATTTAAATAGTCTAAAATTGTTGAGTAACAACCTAATAATTAAGGTAGTCAAACAAAATGAATATCAATAACTGAAGTTGAATTACAAAATAGTCTCCAACCTGTTTTTCTTGGCATTTCAGATAGCTCTAAAAAGCACAGTCCCTGTTACCACAGACTAGTTCACTTTTGATAGTAGCCTATCTCAGTTGTCACTCACCATGCCAGCAAGTCTGATGTTGCATTACAAAATAAAAGCCCTCCAAAATCTCATATGGTTATTTTGCTGGGCATTTCAGATAGCTCTAAAAAGGAAAGTCCCTGTTACCACAGACTAGTTTCACTTCAGATTGATAGTAGACAACTTCTGAGAAGTTGTCACTCATCAAAAACCAGGCAAGTCTGATGTTACATTACAAAATAAAAGCCCTCCAAAATCTCATATCCAACCTGTTTTGGCATTTCAGATAGCTTTAAAAAGGAAAGTCCCTGTTACCACAGACTAGTTTCACTTCAGATTGATAGTAGACTTTCTCTGGTTGTCACACAACCAAAATCAGGTAAGTCTGATGTTGCATTACAAAATAAAAGCCCTCCAAAATCTCATATAAAGGTTATTTTGCTGGGCATTTCAGACAGCTCTAAAAAGGAAAGTCCCTGTTACCACAGACTAGTTTCACTTCAGATTGATAGTAGACTTTCTCTGGTTGTCACACAACCAAAATCAGGTAAGTCTGATGTTGCATTACAAAATAAAAGCCCATCCAAAATCTTTATATGAGATAAAGGGTGTTTTGCTTGGCATTTCAGATAGCTCTAAAAAGCACAGTCCCTGTTACCACAGACTAGTTTCACTTCAGATTAATAGTAGACCTTCTCAGGTTGTCACTCACCAAAACCAGGCAAGTCTGATGTTGCATTACAAAATAAAAGCCCTCCAAAATTCATATAAAGGTTATTTTGCTGGGCATTTCAGATAGCTGAAGGAAAGTCCCTGTTACCACAGACTAGTTTCACTTCAGATTGATATTAGACTACCTCAGGTTGTCAACCAAAAATCAGGCAAGTCTGATGTTGCATTACAAAATAAAAGCCCTCCAAATTCTCATATCCAACCTGAGATTTTGCTTGGCATTTCAGATAGCTTTAAAAAGGAAAGTCCCTGTTACAACACAGACTAGTTTTACTTCAGATTGATAGTAGACCTTCTCAGGTTGTCACTAAAATCAGGTAAAAAAGTCTGATGTTGCATTACAAAATAAAAGCAAAATCTCATATCCTTTTTGCTTGGCATTTGAGATAGCTTTAAAAAGGAAAGTCCCTGTTACCATGAGATTTTGGAGGGCTTTTATTTTGTAATGCAACATCAGACTTACCTGACGTTTTTGGTGAGTGACAACCTGAGAAGGTCTACTTTCAATCTGAAGTGAAACTAGTCTGTGGTAACAGGGACTTTCCTTTTTAAAGCTATCTGAAATGCCAAGCAAAACAGGTTGGATATGAGATTTTGGAGGGCTTTTATTTTGTAATGCAACATCAGACTTGCCTGTTTTTTTGTGAGTGACAACCTGAGAAGGTCTACTATCAATCTGAAGTGAAACTAGTCTGTGGTAACAGGGACTTTCCTTTTTAGAGCTATCTGAAATGCCAAGCAAAACACCCTTTATATGAGATTTTGGAGGGCTTTTATTTTATAATGCAACATCAGACTTACCTGATTTTGGTTGAGTGACAACCTGAGGTGGTCTACTATCAATCTGAAGTGAAACTAATCTGTGGTAACAGGGACTTTCCTCTTTAGAGCTATCTGAAATGCCAAGTAAAACACCCTTTATATGAGATTTTGGAGGGCTTTTATTTTGTAATGCAACATCAGACTTGCCTGGTTTTTGGTGAGTGACAACCTGAGAAGGTCTACTATCAATGCCAAGAAAAACAGGTTGGATATGAGATTTTTTGGGGGGGCTTTTATTTTGTAATTCAACATCAGTTATTTTGATATCATTTTGTTTGAACCTTAATTATTAGGCTGTTACTTAACAATTTTAGACTATTTAATTTTATAAGGGCTATTTTAAATATTTTTTTTTAGAGATTATTACAATAATATTACAGACAGTTAATCTGATATTACTTTATTAATTAGTATAGTTAATTTGCTTAATATATATTATCCTTACTCTTATCTCCCTGTTCTTGTTTGTATGTATAAGTTAAGCAGTAAAAAAAAAAAAAAAAATTGGCTTAGTGAACGCAGGCGAAAGACCGGCGGAAGATCGCCGTAATGCACTGTATATTCGCGCACAACAAAACAGCGCGGCGGCTGGCTTGACCGCAGTGCAGTAAGGGAGAGGGCTACTAACAGTAGTTAAGGAAAAAAGTTTTTTTTTCGCAACATGTTTATTGACTTAATAGCATTTGCTGTGCAATATGTGCCGATCGGGACGGGTGCAGTCGGGTCTGTGTCTTCCCAGCCGGGTTCGGGTCCAACTTTCGAATAATGGTCGCGTCGGGTCCAGGTAGTAGGCTACATTTAAGGCATTTCTCGGGTCTGCACGGGTTCGGGTCCCATTTTCAAATAAAATACGGGTCCGGGTCGGTTCCGTGCGCCATATTTACGGGTCTCTTCGGGTTCGGGTACAAATTTTTGGACCCGTGAAGACCTCTACAACAGATGGCAAAAGTTCAAAAAGGAGATGGCTTGGATATGTATTTGATGATAAGTACAATAAAGCTGCCTGTGGAGGGTTTATTTAATTTATCAGTAGCCTATTGCAACATCTTTGTTGTGTGAATGATGAAGACAGAAATATAATTTTTAACCATACATTTTTTCAACGTCTTTAACATTTTACCCATATGCATCTCTTGAAGTAAAATTGCAACTTATGATTTTAATATAGTAGGGCTATTAGAATCTTTTGTCTTTTTTCTGAGTATGAAAATGTAATAGAATTCTGAATGTTTTTTTATCAGTTCTAGGGATTGTCACTATGGTCAGCTGATTTAAAAAAAAAAAAAAAGAGAGAGAGAGAGAGATAATCTCTAAAAAGCACCAAAGAGTAAAATTTGAGATCAAAAGTTCACAATAAACAGGTCACATCAGCATATCCAGCATACAATAAATAATTCATTGCTCTTTTGATTTAATATAAATATATTATTTTGAACTCTGAAAACATGTATCATTTGCCATGTCTGTTACCAATTACTATTTTTTTCAGTCCAATTGATAGTTTTTAGAAGCTCTTGCTCTTAATAAATAAATACATATTTAGATTGCTCACCTTTAGTTCTTCAAACAAGATGTTGATGAAGTTATTGATCAAATAGCAATAAAATTCATGAACCTCTAGAAATGTGTTGCAAATTTTCTTAAAATGTCAGGAAGACTTTTCTCTTTTTAAAAGCATGAACAGCAGTGACTCTTAAATGTGCTGTGTACAGAAATTTTCCTTGCAAATGGATGACCATGCCTTTTTCCTTTTTTGGTTCTATATTCCAGGTGGCAGACAAACCGGTTGAACTGAATCACAACCACAAAGGTTACTGTCACATGCAGGCAAAAGATGAGGTGAGGATCTAAGTGCAGCGTTCATTAGACAAACAATAGACAAATCCACTAATACCAAAAACAAGACAGAGAACTCATGCAAGGGAACACAAAATCTTACATAAATTAAAGCCACAACCAACAAACAAGGACAGGGTACAAATAAGACCAGAGGACAAAACACCAATGAGTAACCATAGAAACTAAGAAGGAGTGGTTGTGGTCAAATGAGTGTCAACAAACACAAAGGGAGCAGAGCAGCAGAGAAACATGAGGAGAATAAAGCAACAGAGGAAACACAGATGACACTGAGACAGGAAACACAGGCATGGATCGTGACAGTTAGCCTGTACATATCTCATTGACATTGTGCATGTTCTCTGTATGGTAAATCTGAGAAACCAAATATTTAAAGGTAGGGTAGGTGATTTCAGAAAGGCTAGCAATAGCAAGCTAGCATTGAAAGCAAGATCCAACCTTCCCTGCATAATCACTCTGCAAAGCCACACCTCCTCCAAAACACATTAACGGCAAAAATACATTTAGACAACTTAACTTAGTGATTGCTGTCGAGATGTGAAGAGACTTTCAACCAGCATGTTTTTTAACCAAATCACCTTTAAACTAATCTCTCATTATAATCGTACTATTTCAAAATAGTACAAAATAGTAAAATAGTTTACGTTTTTCCAAGATAAAACAAGAATTTTAATCACAATTTGTCTTGACTCATGTCCTGACTATGTAAGGCTCTAGGAATAAATACCATAGATATGAAAGTAAGTGTGTATAAAATCATTAATATTTCTTATTTCTTGGGCTTCACTTTTGACTGCCCTTTTGTTATGTGCTCATCACAGATACACCTAGACAAAACAAGAACTATACCTTGGGAATATTGGTACACCCACACAAAACAGGGACTAAACACATACACACATATGCTCACTCACGTGCACATCTTGAGTACTTTGATTGGATGTCCATGACTTTATTTATGTTCTTTATTTATGTTATTTATTCCCACCTCCTTTAAAAAATCTGTCATCATCCCTGTGCCTAAGAACAATAAACCCTCTTGCCTGAATGACTATCGTCCAGTTGCCCTCACATCAATAGTCATTAAGGTATTTGAGAGACTTGTAAAGAACCTCATTTGCTCCTCCATCCCTGTTACTTTGGACCCTCTTCAGTTTGCCTATCGCCCAAATAGATCTACTGACGATGCCATCTCTGCACTCCTCCCTCACACACATTGACAGCAGCAATGGGAACTATCTAAGGCTGCTATTCATTGACTATAGCTCAGCTTTCAATACTATAGTTCCCATCAAGCTAGCTTCTAAACTTACAGACCTCGGCCTAAACTTTTCACTCTGCGACTGGATTCAAGACTTCCTCACCGGCAGACCTCAAGTGGTGAAAGTAGGCCAGTTCACCTCAAACTCCATCACCCTGAACGTAGGTGCCCCACAGGGCTGTGTCCTGAGTCCCCTGCTCTACTCCCTCTACACACATGACTGCGTGTCCTCTCACAGCTCCACATCTATTGTCAAATTTGCTGATGATACTGTGGTTCTGGGCCTCATTTCCAACAATGGTGAGACCGCATACTTGGATGAGGTAGAGAGACTTACATCATGGTGCCAGGACAATTGTCTCTCTCTGAATGTGAGCAAAACTAAAGAGCTGATTGTGGACTTCAGGAAGAGACACCTGCGGCCCTACACTCCTCTTATGATCAGTGGGACCCCTGTGGAGAGGGTGAGCAGCTTCAAGTACCTCGGTGTAAACCTCTCAGAGGACCTGACTTGGACTACACACATTCAAACAAAGGTTAAGAAAGCCAGGCAAAGACTGTACCATCTGCGACAGCTGAGGAAATTCAGGGTCTCACCAACAATCCTGAAAACTTTCTATTCATGGACCTTAGAAAGTGTATTGACTCAGTGTATTTCAGTGTGGTACGGGATCAGCTCCAGTCAAGACTGCAAAGCCCTGCAGAAAGTCGTGCGCTTAGCTGAGCGCATCTCAGGGTCTGCTCTCCCCTCTCTGCAGGACATCTACCTCAAACGCTGCAAAAGCAGAGCTGTCAAAATCATCAAGGACTCGAACCACCCTAGTAACTGTCTTTTCACTTTGCTGCCATCTGGTAAGCGCTTCCGTTGCCTGATGGCAAAAATTGAGAGACTCAGGAGGAGTTTCTTCCCCCAGGCCATCAGGCTCCTAAACTCAAACTCAGCCTCTTAACATCAACATGACTCCACTTAATAATCACTAACAATCAGTAAGACATCCACACTCATTATTCTCTACCTCATATTGACAGTGTCATTTGCACACAGCACTTTCTGTGTTTTGGTATTTTCTTTTTATTTTTTTTGGTATTGCTGCTACATGACAACCATGTACAACCTGTTTGCACATTCCTCTCTTGTACATTCCTGCTTATCTTAATATTTAAGTCTATAGTATACTGTCATGCACATTTTATATTGTGTTCTTTATATCTTATTCTTTACTTATTTCATTTTATGTATATTTCCTCTTTGTTTGTATTCTATAATATTTGCACTGTCCATGGAGCGGACCTGACTCACATTTCACTGCTGGTTATATACTCTCTATATATTCGTGTATGTGACAAATAAAAATCTTGAATCTTGTTGTTGTATGTATCTGTGGTATAAATATGACCAATCTTCCTTAATAAACTTGAGAATGTTATGGTAGTACACTGGCTCTCTGTGTCTGCTTGATCATTCTCCTGCTCTGCGGCTGCTCTACACCAGAGGGGTTGACACACCAGTTCACAGATGATGACTGATATCATTTAAACTACGAAATAGTCTAACTAAAATTTATCTAACAAAAATAATATTAGTTTTGGAGAGTATTTTTTTAAAGTGACGGGTTGAGACAGGGTTTGTCTATACATAAACCATCGCTGACTTGGAACAAATTGCACCCACAAAAATTCCATTACAATGAATGATATTTCTACTGTTCTGTCATTATGAGCAAGTCAATCAATCACTCATTCAGTCAGTTGGTTCAAAAAAACATTTCAATAAATGTAGTTTCACTCATGCGTGTGTGCTGTCTGCATTTTACAGGGCTATCACACTACAGTTTTTTTGTTTCATTGACTTCTATTAATACACATATGAATGTGGGAGACCAGAAACACAACAAAGTACAAAAAAACAAACAAACAATTTTTTTTTGCTGCATTCCAAATTTCAAGTAATAAGGCAGACACATCTTTTGACCCAAACAGGTTCTGAATCTGTGGTTTAAGTACACACAAAAGGGTCTTTGGGACACTCATTGTTTTTTTGTTTTTCTTATTTTCTTTTCTGTTGAACTGTTGTGTAAAACTATTTTTAACTAAAAAAAACAAAACAAAATAAAAAACATATGCAGCTATGCAACTGCTCAAAAATAGCAATAAGAAAGCAATTCTGGATTTAACTTCAAATGTACCCATTATTATCTAACTGTTCTCTGTATATTTGATGAAATATAAGTATAAAAATTGATTTGATGAAATATATATTTGATAAAATATATTTATTAATTATAAAACTGTATAATTATTAATTATTATTGTATATTCAATACAATATTGTCTTTCAGATCCTTGTTCAGTATGCCATTTATTTTGTATGTACATTATCACTGCTGAATGCATACCTGTTATGTCTATAAAACCTGAATGTGTCTTGTAACACACGGCTCCCACTCTGTTGTTGTTCTTGCTGTATCATTTTCTGTATCATTTAGTGAAACTAAATGTGTATTCTAATACAGTCACCTATGTGGAATTTCGTTCCTGTCCATGTGTGGGTATTATTGTTTTCAAAGTTTGACAATTGGGTCTCAGTCTGCTTTGACACAACAAGTTTCTCTGGTTCTTGTTCTTACTCACTTGGTATGAAGTATTGGTTGACTCATAGTACCACTCCACACTACTCATATATCATATGACCACAAATCATATGACCAGGAGTGTGAATGTAATATGGGTTTTGTTTTGTTTTTATTTCTTTGTTTTTTTGAAATTGTTAATTCAAAGGTCTTCACTGAACTCCTCTCAAAGATATTGTGGAGATATTATATGTAGCCTTTCTCATTTGTACAAATCTCCAGATATTTCAGCATCGAACTGAGAATGGCTCTAGTAAGTGGACAATCCTTTTGTAACTCTTTGAGATCTTAAGAATTACTGGTGGCAGGGAGAATGCTCTCTAAAATGCTGAAAACCCAGCCTGGTCTCATTGTTTACACGTAGGTATAAGTGCGTAACATATACAGCTATACACAGCTTCATTGATGCTAAAATGCACAATTTGGATGTTTTGAAATATTTAAAACAAACATTATTACGTAATTAGAGCTATATATATATATATATATATATATATATATATATATACACAGTGGGGCAAAAAAGTATTTAGTCAGCCACCAATAGTGCAAGTTCTCCCATTAAAAAGATGAGAGAGGCCTGTATTTTCATCATAGGTAACCTCAACTATAGAGACAAAATGAGAAAAAAAAATCCAGAAAATCACATTGTAGGATTTTTAAAGATATTTGCAAATTATGGTGGAAAATAAGTATTTGGTCTAACAAAATTTCTCAATACTTTGTTAATACCCTTTGTTGGCATGACAGAGGTCGAACGTTTTCTGTAGTCTCCACAAGGTTTTTACACACTGTTGCTGGTATTTTGGCCCTTCCTCCATCAGATCCTAGAGCTGATGTTTTGGGGCTGTAACTGGGCAAACATTTCAATCCCTCCAAAGATTTTAAGGGGTAGATCTGGAGACTTAGGCCACTCCAGCCTTGATCTTCTTAGAGACTCCTTCGTTGCCCGGGCGGTGTGTTTGGGATCATTGTCAGTGAAAGACCCAGCCACGTTTCATCTTCAATGCCCTTGCTGATGGAAGGAGGTTTTCCAAAATCTCAATATATATTCTTTCGTTTAACGGAGTCGTCCTGGTCCCTTTGCAGAAAAACAGCCCCAAAGCATATGTTTCCACCCCCATGCTTCAGAGGTATGGTGTTCTTTGGATGCAACTCAGCATTCTTTCTCCTCCAAACACGACAAGTTGAGTTTTTACCAAAAAGTTCTATTTTGGTTTCACTGAATATTCTCCCATCCTCTTCTGGATTAAATGCTCTCTAAAACTAGACGGGCCTATTTGGCTTAAGAGGGGGACACGTCTGGCATGCAGGATTTGAGTCCCTGGCGGCGCATTGTTACTGATGGTAGCCTTTGTTACTTTGGTCCCAGCTCTCTGCAGGTCCTAGGTCCCCCCGTGTGGTTCTGGGATTTTTGCTCAAGTTCTTGTGATCTTTTGACCCCACGGTGTGAGATCTTGCGTGGAGCCCCAGATAGGGAGATTATCAATGGTCTTGTATTTCTTTTCTAAAAATTGCTCCCACAGTGTTTCTTCACAAGCTGCTTACCTATTGCAGATTCAGTCTTCCCAGCGTGGTGCATCACAATTTTGTTTCTGGTGTCCTTTGACAGCTCTTTGGTCTTGGCCATTGGAGTTTGGAGTTGGACTGTTTGAGGTTGTGGAAGGTGTCTTTTATACTGTCAGTTCAAAGATGCCATTAATACAGGTAACATGGAGGACAGAGGAGCCTTTAAAGAAGAAGTTACTTTGAGAGCAGAAATCTTTTGTTTGTAGGTGACATACTTATTTTAAGAATTTACCAATTAATTCTTTAAAAATCCTACAATGATTTTCTGGATTTTTTTTCTCATTTTGTCTCTCAAGTTGAGGTATACCTATGATGAAAATTACAGTCTCTCATCTTTTTATGGGAGAACAAATTGGTGGCACTAAATACTTTTTTGCCCCACTTATATATATATATATATTAACCAATCATTATATCATGAAAAATATTTGTATTGATACACTTTTCTCAATAAACCATTTAGATTTTTATATCCCTTATCCCTACTGCCAAACATAATCATTTTATAGATCTTATGCATCAGAGAATCAAGTGTGCATCCATAATATATAAAAGATAATAGACCAAAATGTTTAGTAACAATATATCATTAAAAATATATTTTGAGTCATTAATTCCACTCCTACCTCTAAACCTAACCATAGCCATTTCTTAAAAATATGTACAAGACAAGTGTAATCACAATTTATTTATTGCAAAATGTCAAAAGCGGCATTTCTTTCAGCTTTTGAACATAAAAGAAGATATTTGAAGAATGATGGTAATCAAACAGTTGACGATAGACATTGACTTCCATAATATTTTTGGGTATGTTTGTACCATTAACTGTACAACATCATGCTGTAAAAACCACATCATAAGATACTTTTCAGTTAGATTGCTAATCATCCATGGGCCATTGGAATTTGTATCCGATGACTGCCGCTTGCAGCTATATTTATATCTTGTTTTTGGATGTCCTCAAAATGAGGTTATGTCACATTTAGCTACTTAAAGGAAATCCTTAAAAGTGATACTGTAAGTCTAAGGCTGATGATAAACAGGGCAACTTTTTTTGAGCAATGTTGCTTGGGCGCTTTCCCATTGAGAATGAGTAAGTAACAAATTTCGATTTGAATATTTAGATCAGTTGTGGGCCCTGTGTCTCACCTGCTTGTCTGTTGACAGCAACATTGCTCAAAGATGCCCAGCAACATTGCTCAACATTGCCCTGTGTATCATCAGCTTTGGTATGCTTCCTCTCTTCATCTGCTGCAACTGTGTACACAGTTGAACAGACTGAGCAGATGATAAAATTTATGTAATGCGTACTGTGCCAGAGACATAGCAGTCAGCAGATAACTCAAAAATGTTTTGGGCTTGAAACTTTAACTTTAGACTTAAAGTTTTTTTTTCAACTTCAGTTTTATACCAGAACATTTCTCAAAATGTTTAAACAATTCAAAAATCCTGTCAGTTTTCAGATTATCAGTATAAATCAGCAGGGACTGTCTGGTAATGCTGAGACTAGTGTTACCAGTGCTTTTACTGGTTGCCAGTATGTCATTTTCCAGTTGTTTCAAGGCCAGTATGAGAATGGGTGTGGTGAGTGGGCAGCCTTGATGCAGAGTTCTGTAGTCATGATCGGAGTGGCTGTACCCGGGGAGGAGATTCTCCAGAATGCTGAAGTCTTTCGGTGGTGTAGGGTTAATATGCTTAAGAGATGAGAGACTTTGATTTAGGAAAGACATCTTGATATTTTGGGGGCATTTTGCAAAAGTCACACAAAAGCAAACACCACGTGCCACCCTTTTTCTTTCCCTAAAAGATGGTGTTAAAAACACCTTAAGGCGTTTGGCTAAAATGTGAGTGAAAATCAAATAGTCAACTCTGAAACTATGTGTATTGTCTGGAGCAGGCAATGATTTTAAAAAAGATTTAGCAACACATTTAGACTTCAACATCCTGTTGTATTGTATCTTTAAAGGTTCTGTCAATAGAAGGTCATTCTTCTTGTAGTCATAAACACTACATTCATCAGGAGTTTGTTGTTGCGAGTCAGGTAAAGATCTGATGGCATTCAGTATTTCTGCACCATTTATTTTGCCTGCTCTTCTGTTTGGAGATCCACGGTTTTTGAATTTTGAGGCAACTTCTGGCATTTTATATTCTGGCAGTGATGAAACTTTGATATCTAGAACTAGAGGATCGTGATCAGAGATTCTCTTCTTTCCAGTTGGGGATGTGTGATTCACGCAGTTTATGACATAATGCCCTGTGTTCGTTGGCATGAAAAACATATCCAACCTTGAGTGACTTTGATTCTGAGATCGTGTGAAGCCTTCTTCCATTGGATGCATTAATGCAAATATGTCTTTGAGGCTCAGAGATTCTGTGAAATCTTCTAGAATGCTTCTAAGTGAGGAATGGAACGTATGATCTGCTGCTGGTCTCCTATCAAAAGTTGGGTCCAGTACTGTGTTGAAGTCCCCACCAACCACAAGCACGCCTTTAGTGTTAATAGCTGTCAAATAGTCTCTCAATCTGTACAGCATTTGTCTGTCTGCCTTGTGGTTGTACACATTAACAAGGGTATACAACTGACCATAGAGATGACAGAACAGTACAATATAGCCTCCACTGTGATCCTCATCATGGCATATGTCATGGCATATTTCATCCTTTATTAAGATAGCGACTCCTTTGCTGCGAGGATGGTGGACAGTGAAGAAAGTCCTCCAGCCTTTTATGCTCTCTAGTGCTTCATAAGACTGTGGTCCAATGTGTGTTTCTTGTAAAAAGACAACATCAGCCTTCAGTCTGATGAGTTCATCCAACACAAGTTGGAGCTTGGAGCTTCTTTCTTTTGTGTACCTGATTCCCATAGTGTTCCAAGAGACAAAACGAAGTGACTGACGTTTTGGTGGTTCCATTATTTATGATGCTTTAGAGAAGGAATTACAAAAAAAAAAGTCATTCAGACAATTTAATTTCAATATTACATGAAATAAATTGCATGTACACTAATACTGTATATAATTTATAGAGCACTCAGTCTATTGTTTACCACATAAACTGGTCTATCAAGCTGAAAACCTTTGAATGATTTTGCTCATTTTGAAAATGACCTAAATGACCCTAAAACAAAACCAACATATTTGTTTACTAATAAACAATGTCTTTTATGAATTTATGAAAATTTATAAATTTGCTTTATGTATTGAATCAAGAATTTATGAAAAGCATATTATTAATATTATTCTAAGTTACACTTTTATATTTTCTTACTGACATAATGAATGGAAAATAATTTTGGACTTATGTAGAAATTATCCATCAAATATTCATGTTGATTGGGTTGAGTTTGTTTTGAAATAACTTTCATGAAAAACTATTTTGTGCATGTTCTTCTACGGGGAACTTGCATTCCATTAAAAATATATCACACTCACCTCTTTGTAGCTGGGCAGTTATATCAAGTATCAAATATCAAGTTTATTATATTATCATGACAAAATATTTTTTTAGGCCCCCCTTCCCTATTAATATATAATATTACCACCCCAGCAAATAGAGAATAGTTAAAACTCACTAAAGAGTAAAATTTATGAGAACTAAAGTTCACAGTATAAACGCTCTATCAGATGCCAAAAGCAACCAGCAAATAGTGCAATAATGCGCTCTATTTATTAATAAGACACCAAAATGTACTCTAATCTCATTAAATAATTCTATTTAAACAGGAGTGAACACTGAAAAAAAGTTGTATGATTTCCTTTTAATCAATTTTCTCTCAGAAATTGCTTGTAAATTAAAAAAAAATAATTACAAAGAAACTGCAAGTTACATTGAATTAAACATGACATTTTAAGTAAAAAGACTGAAATAGTATTTATTTGTAAAACATACTCTGATAATCTTCATTTTATTTACTTCATTTACAATCATCTTTGAGTCTAATCTATAGTTTGCGTATTGTTAAAACAAAGTACCCAAAAAAATTCAAGTCAAATACTGCTCTTGAATCTATATTTAAATTCTGCATACAATATCTCTATTACTAGCCAATGTATACATACACACAATATAAAACAATATCAAATATATCAAACTCACCTTATGATGTTGGGTGGTTGTGAGAAACTCAAGATTATTTTTTGAAGTATATATGGTGCTGTTCTGTCAGTTGTTGTTGACAAGAGTGAGAGATGATCTTTCATGAGTATCGTAGAAAATAAGTTGCCACTCCTTAAGTAAAGTTACATGAGTCATGCTGGAATAAAGCATGACTGAAATATTTCAGCTTCCTATATGATCCTGATAAAGACAAAATATATGGCATTTTGTACTTTGCATCAGTATTTCTAAACACCCACTTCTGATGATAGGTATAGTCAGGGGCGGATATTCCAAAATATAGGAATGGGGCAATTTGCACAAATTTACCTAGACGAGCTGAAGGCTCAATAGTGCCTCATTTATTCATTTAGCAGTGCCACAGGTGGATCGCTTCATGCCACATTTTTTTTAAGAAAAGGGATGAGTCCTCACTGATGCTGGACATTCATTATATAGTTTGTGCTAAAGTACCTTAAATTAATACTTTTCAAGAGCCCCGACCAAGTATAGAGTGCATAAATGAACATACTTTTAAAGAACTTGAACATTTCTGTTTTGCAAATCCTTTTTTTGATTGATCTTAGGAAATATTCTAATATTTTGAGATACTGGATTGCCAGTACAGTACATGATACATGTTGCCAAGACAAATTAATATGTAAATTAGATACAGTGTATAGATACATGGAAAAACCCTCTTATGGCCATTTTACACACATACCTATTACATAAAGCAAAATGGTATATCAAATCATTCTGTTACATCTTTCATAGTTGAGAATCATCTTTATACAAAGTTTGGTAAAAAGAAAAACAAATCTTTAAACCTAAAAATGTATTGATTTAAAAAAAATCCATAGTTTTTGCCTATTCATGTCTATAAATGTAATTTAATTTTATTATTTAATTTTATTTTTAAATTGAGCCCTGATGTCCTCTACAGAGGACATAGCATATGAATAAAATATAATTTAAGGCCTATCATTTTTCACATTTTTATTTTTTTCCGTATTTTGTTCCCGACTCTACAGAGTGAACAAATATAAAATAACAATTTTGAAAAATGATAGGCTATTTTATTCATATGTTATGTATTGTAGACACACCTTCCCCATACTTTCTCTCAGACTACTTCATCCTGAAGCTGAGCTAAAGTCAATTCACTCACTCTTTCACACTTTATCTTTAACATTTTCAACCGACCTAATATTTTGGGGCAAGATGCCCCATTTTGAGGGGGCCATCTTACCCCAGGGTATGTAAACTTTACCTTTATTCATCTTACTCCGTATGTATGTGTACGTAGGCTACTTATTTATTATCCCTCCATCCATCCATCAAAGCTTTAGCCCATGGGGCTTCTTTGATTTGTGTGCTGGGAACAAAATTAACAAATCTTTCTATTTATTTCCATTAATTACACATTGCCTGACGCTATTGCTAACTATTAATAAATTACTATTCTTATTAAATCGTCTAAAAATAAAATAAAACGGGTAATTGCCTGAAATATAAAGATGATGGTGCTGCTGGTAATCAGAGGTGTAACAGCCGCGCGTCCGTAAGCGAGTCGCTTTATTAGAATACACCGCATCGATTCCCCAGACCGCTGACAAATTTCCAGATGGGGGAGATCGATAGTCTTGGATTAAATCTATCTTGGATATAGAGTAATTTGTTGTAATCCCCATTTTTTAATGCACAACGTGACCACATCGCACTCGTGAGGCTGGAAACCGCCATCGCATTTCATTAACTGCGTGTCAGTGAACAAAGATGAAGATGATTGTGCGCTTATTATAGACTGCTCTCCAGACATCAACATGCTTATTTGCATAAACCGAAGCAACACGTAATTTACAAGTCAGTTAAAACCGAATTATTTTAACTAGCTTGTTGCCGCCAGGAATGTGCTAAAACAGAAAAATCGCGAGCACGCTATTACTCACACTTTTCTCAAAGATACAAAACACAAGTTATGATGGTTTACAATAATATTACCAAAATTGATATGAAAAAGAATAAGACACTTTGATACTGTTTTAATATAAATCATAAATACAGCAAACAGTGACATTTTTAACTTTTCTACGCACCAACATTCAAAGACAACTACACAAACAGGTTTTTCCAAGATCTGTTTCTGATATTTCAGATTCAGTTTCTTCTTCAAAATGTCCTCAGTTGCACGTGTCACTGATTGAGTCTTCTTTTAAAAAAAATAGTCAGTCAGTCAGCATGCCCTTGAGTTGCGTTCCTCCTCCTCATTTTCCAGCTTGTAGGCAGGTTTGTAGCGAGTCACTCCTCTCTCGTCCACCACTTTAAGAGATGGATTCCTGCATGTGTTATCCATACTGCCTAAAGAAGTGTATCTGTGAAGAAGAAAGATAACAGCATAAGCAAACCATGAAGATAATCTAATTTAATGAGTGAGACTGGTTGTGAAAAGAAAGAAACCTCTCACCCTTTGTCATACAGAATACAGTAGGGCACATACAGGGTTTTGAGGAACGACCAGATGTCATGATATGTCCATTCCTACAGAAAGGGAAAGAGATGTGGATATGAAACAAACATTAAGTAGTAACATGGATCCGAGGTCATTTGTAATTCCTAGAACATGCTGTACTGCCGTGTCTTTTACATAAGCACCAGTGATTGGGATGATGGAGTTGCTGTGTAATGATCTTAGAGAGCCTCATTCATCATCATTCACCATCTCTTGGCTGTTTCTGCTGCCAGCTTACATGAGAGTGAGTGGGAGACATGACAGTGATTCACTGACTGTGGAGTCAGTTTAGACAGTACAGGAAAGGTGGGAAGATGGGTGAAAACCTTTCAGTTTTTTTTTTTTGCCTGTTTTGTCTCTGTGATTATACATGTGTACACATATATATTACATACAATTATAGCATTAAATATACAATACAATTTTGTACCAAGTTAATAAAAAAATATTAGGGCTGGATATTGACAGATGTCACAATTCGACTCAATTTCGATTCACAAGCTCATCGATTCAATTACATTCTAATTTGATTCAATTCAATTGCTGTAAACTATACAGGGATCCCTTTCAGTTGGTATATTACTATAAAATTTAAGGTTAAAATAAACGGAGTACCAAATAAAATTTCTAATGGTTTTAGATATATTAATTAACACTCAAATAAAAATAAAGTTACATGTAACCATATCAATCAGAATGAATTTGGCAAATCCGATTATAATTTAATTTCCGGTTGTAAGGGCTGGTTTAAACCTTTTCTAATCTGTTCGATAGGACATGTATACACTTGATCGGATTGAAAACAGAAACTGGAAAGTTGTGCAGAAACTGTTTTTTGATGCAGAAATGGCGTAATGACGTATCGACACATAGAACGAGCTGTTGTTGTTGAATCATAGTGTCAGAAGTGAATCACAAGTGAATTATGAATCATAATGAAGTGGTGCAGGACAGTAATGATGTCCCAACAGTCCTTGCTTCAGATTCTTTGTTTTGGGCATGGGAAGGGCTTTACTGCTTGATAAATATGAGCAGTGCGGCGCAAAGCTTCATGTGTTTGTCGTCTCCCAATATATACAGAGGGTAAAATAAGTATTGAACACAAGTCAAGTCAAGTCGAGCCTTATTGTCATTCCGCTACATGTGGGGACATACAGCAGAACGAAATGTCGTGCCTCACAGGACCACGGTGCTACATGAATACAGACATACAACAATGAAGTAAAACACTATAAACCTATACACAACTAACCTACTGACAGATTTTGACTAAGTATACTATATATAAATGTTTACCCTATACAACTAAAGATAAAATGTAAAAAAAAAAAAACTATACTAAAGCTTCACATAAATACATGTGCAGAGAGAAACATTGCGAGTCAAGCAGCTGGCTGGGGAACAGTACAAGATGATTTGTAGTGCATGAGCATGTAAACATACATATATTGCTGAGTCTTTTGTGGGATTGAGCAGTGTGTGAAAAGTGTCTAGTGCGCATAGAGGAGAGTGTGTTACTACAGGTGGTTTGTACAGGCCCACTCACCTGTGTGTAGCACACTTTGAATTGCACAAAAAAAGTTTCTCACAGTTTTTTCTTTGGTGTGGTAAGGTAGGGGGGGTGGTGTTTGGAGAGGGAGGGAGGGGGGTGGTCCATGTTTCAGGAGGTAGGGGTTTGCATGGGGTTTCAGAGGAGGGCGGGGTGATTTGGGTTCAGGGCTCTCACAGCCTGGGGGAAAAAGCTGTTTTTTTCCGGAAAAGGTGGAAATTAACACGTCACTGGTTTTCTCAGTAAATATATTTCTAAAGGTGCTGTTGACTTGAAATTGTCACCAGATGTCAGTAATAACCCAAGTAATCCATACATACAAAGAAAACAAAACAAACAAGTTCAGAAATTAAGTTATGTGTAATAAAATGGAATGACACAGGGAAAAAGTATTGAACACATGAAGAAAGGGAGGTTCAAAAAGGCATGGAAAGCCAAGACACCAGCTGAAATCTATCAGTAATTAGAAAACAATCCTGCCCCTTGACAGTGGAAATTAATTCATTTTAGCTGCTTCAGTCCCAACACCTACAGTACCAGGATGATGAAGATGAAACAAGAGTGGACATTTTACCAAGACAATGATCCCAAACACAGCCAAGAAAACTCTCAATTGGTTTCAGAAAAAGAAAATAAAGCTGCTAGAATGGCCCTGCCAATCACCTGACTTGAATCCAATAGAAAATAAGAACTAAAGATCATCAGAATTCATAGAAGACGCCCACAGAACCATCAAGATTTGAAGACTGTGTGGAAGAATGGGCCAAAATCACACCTGAGCAATGTGTGCGACTAGTTTCTCCATACAGGAGGCGTCTTGAAGCTTTCATTACCAACAAAGGCTTTTGTACAAAGTATTAAATAAATTTCAGTAGTTTTTCCCTGTGTCGTTCCATTTTATTACACAACTTCATTTCTGAACTTATTTGTATGTATGGATTACTTGGGTTGTTACCAATATCTGGTGAAAATGTAATGTCTACAACACCTTTAGAAATATATTTACTGGGAAAAATGGTGCTGTGTTCAATACTTATTTTACCCGCTGTATATAAATATTAAGTCTGCTTTTTAAAACAAAGAAAAGAAGCAGGAGGATGGCTAGTATGTGGTTCTTAAACCACTAGGAAAACTGTATATTCATGTAGTGTGCACATGCAAGAAAATCAAATCTGATTTAAAGCTTTGTGACATAAACACACAGAAACCCAATCACTTCATTTATTGCTCAAGTAAACACTATGTTCAGATTCATCAATCTGAATTATTTCATTCTGAATGGAACAAAATGTGTCCATGTACTCATAGCTACAGTGACCGGAAGGGGACGTCTTCGGTTCAGTTAGTTTTGTCGTGGCCACGACATATTAAGTCGTGGGAACGTGATAATATGTCGTGGCCACAAGATATTAATTCGTGGGAACGTGATATGTCGTGGCCACGACTTCTTATGTTGAGGGAACAACATCCATTTCTCGTGGCCACGACTTCTTTTGTTGAGGGAACAACATATTTTTCTCGTGGCCACGAGTTTAATGCGTAAACAAACCTACGTGACCATAGCAACCCGGGATTATCAGAGATGGATTCATTAATATTTTATTTTGAATTAAGAAATTATTATATTAATTATTATAGAAATTATTACGTAATTAAATTATTATATTGACCATAGGTTACAATTGCACGCGATGTAAACAGCATTCGAATTAAGTTTATCATGAATAGGCTAAATGTTACATAAAGTACATAAAATAAAATAGACCTACAAGAAAACATTTTTATCCATCCCACAGTCTTGCTAGGTGTGTGTCCATTAACTGATCGTCTTTTTCCATAATATTTGTATAATATTATTATTATTATTATTATTACCATCATCATCATTATTATTATTATTATTATTTTTATATTCATTTTTCCCCTTCATTTCGATCTCTTTACATAACGTTCTGACTGGTTTTGTAAATAAGCCTACTGTAAATGCTTGACATGCCAATAAAGCTTTGATTATGCTGACTGGAATTTATAGCCTATTGGAAATGCAGTTTAAAGGTTAAATTTAACATATTTCTTCTTTTTTTTTTCCTGCGAATTAATAATTATTAATATTATAGCCTACTGCCTAGTGTTTTGTTGAGGAATGAATCATTCACAGTTTCATTTGTAAATGAAAACACAACACACTCATTTATCATCACGCACTGGCATAAATAGCCTACAATCAAAGTATTTGCATAATTGTCAGGCGTTAACAGTATTTGCAAAATATATGGTAGCAAATAGCACAATTATACACAAAGTTAATTAGGTAAAGCGATACACAAATTGAAAGGGGAAATAATAAAACATTATATTTATATGAAATAAATATAAAAATATAGCCCTAACAAGTTCATATAACTTAATAATAATAATATACAAATATTAAATTAAATGTTTAATGTTAATAAAAATGTTTTATCTATCTCTGATAATCCCGGGTTGCTATGGTCACGAAGGTTTGTTTACACATTAAACTCGTGGCCACGAGAAAAATATATGTCGTCCCTCAACATAACATCTCGAGGTCACGACATAAGGACATTGTTACCTCGACAAAACGATCTTGTGGCCACGACATATCATGTTTCCCACGAGTTAAAATGACGTTCCCACGAATTAGTTTCTTGTGGCCACGACATATCACGTTCCCACGACTTAATATGTCGTGGCCACGACAAAACTAACTGAACCGAAAATTTCCCCTTTCGGTCACCGTACATAGCTAGTGATTGAGCGACAGGATACATTTCAGTAAGTTGTACTGTTTCTTTCAGCATACCTTCTGATGTTCATTCATGTTTATTTTGCGCTTTAACTTGTAAACGTGTAAGTGGAAGAGTTTTTTTTTATTAAATCTAACATTACCGTTCAGAAGTTCGAAGTCAGTAATATAAATGTAACAAAATATTAAGCAGCACAAATATATATATATATATTCTTTCCCCCTCACCAGCAGTGGGTTGACCCTCATGTATTCAGGCCAGCCCGGGTCTGTGGGACAGAGGGGTGTCAGTGTGTGCGAGTAAGGGTCGGTCCGTCTCGTTCCCATCAGAACCGCCTGTAAATCTGGCCTCCTTTCCCGGACCTCATGCAGAGCCTGCCGAATACTGCCCTCCACCGAGAACAGCTCCAGGTCATATCTATAGAAGAGAGAGGAAGAGATGTGCCAAATAATTACACCTATGGAGCTTTGATGGACACTGATGAATTAATGAGGCCTGGATCCATGTTCAACTCATCACGGTTAAGGAACAGACTGCAGCTGGTTTGTCGGAGGCTATTACGGCTTACAGATGGCACATCTCCCTTGAAAGTCTCACTCAAGTGATTTGGTTAAGACATTTCACTTACTAACTGGTGCCAGATCCCATATCGTATGTGGGTAAACAAGCAGGACTGCTGATTCTAACATTAGTGTAACAGCCTTAAAACTGCTCAAAGCATGTTTGGAAAACTTCACAATTCAGAAATGTTGTCAAAATAATTGTCTGAAACAGACATGACTAAATCATATGTTTACATATGCTGGCTTCTGATGCAGGCAAAATGTTCTGGGAGAAATGCCAGAGGATCCAGTCTGTGATTTACATACTCAGGAGAAAAGGATTTTTGTTTCCAGATTTTTGTTATCTCCTACTTTAAATCACTGCAGTACCTACTTTTTTTTTTTTTGAAGGCAACTTGTATTACCTTTTGATTGTATCCTGCAAAAACCTCTCCATTTCTGGAAAAGGAGAGACAATTCGAATGTAAAGAGCTTTCAATCCGTCTCTACTATCTGGATACCGCCTGAGAGAGAGAGAGAGAGAGAGAGAGAGAGATTTGGATGTATATGAAACTTAACGAGTCTATGCATGCTGTTTCTTTAAAAGACATTTGCCTATTAAACATGGACATTAAATTAAATTCACAGCATTTCTAAATAGTGCCCCAAAGAGTATTTGAACCCTTAAGCCACACTCAACGTATACATTTTCTGCATGCATAGAAAATAGCAAATCACATGACATTTGCAAACAAATGATGCAGACTTAAGACAACTTTTTCTGAGCCATTTTTATGCATTAAGGTCTTAAAGGAACACTCCACTTTTTTTGGAAATAGGCTCATTTTCCATCTCCCCAAGAGTTAAACAGTTGAGTTTTACTGTTTTTGAAACCATTCAGCCGATCTCCGGGTCTGGCGGTAGCACTTTTAGCTTAGCTTAGCATAGATCATTGAATCGGATTAGACCATTAGCATCTCGCTCAAAAATGACCAAAGAGTTTTGATATTTTTCCTATTTAAAACTTGACTCTTCTGTAGTTACATCGTGTACTAAGACTGGCGGAAAATGAAAAGTTGCGATTTTCTAGGCTGAAATGGCTAGGAACTATACTCTCATTCCGGCGTAATAATCAAGGAACTTTGCTGCCATACCATGGGTGAAAGTAGTCCTGTAGTCATAACTAGTTACTTAGCTGGGGACTACTTTCAGGTGCTGCTTCATATCATTGCACCTGCTGCACCATGGTAAGTTATAAATAGGAAAAATATCAAAACTCTTTGGTCATTTTTGAGCGAGATGCTAATGGTCTAATCAGATTCAATGATCTATGCTAAGCTAAGCTAAAAGTGCTACCGCCAGACCCGGAGATCGGATGAATGGATTCAAAAACGGTAAAACTCAACTGTTTAACTCTTGGGGAGATGGAAAATATGCCTATTTCCAATGAGTGTTCCTTTAAGGTGACCATTAGTGGATGTATGAATTAAAATCAGTTCTCCTCAAGTTCACACAGGTGTCCTAGCAGAACAGAAAAACTCCATCTATATTTCTCTTGCACCTTCAAAATTGTTCAACAAATTTTTTTTTTTACCTTTTTTGTAAAGGGCATTTGACTTTCTTTGCATGTTTGCTTTGTAAACACTGGGTCTGTACTTCCGTCTACGTCACGCATAACCTTTCCAACATAATTACGTAACGCGTGAGGTTGGGCTGGTGCAAGACGAGCATTTGTGGTCAAAAAGTATATACATTTTTATTGTTTTAAGAAAATTACTGATCATTTCGCAAGATAAGACCCTTATTCCTCGACTGGGATCGTGTAGAGCCCTTTGAAGCTCCATTGAAACTGCAATTTGAAGTCCACTATATAGAGAAAAATCCAGTAATGTTTCCTCAAAAACCTTAATTTCTTTAATTGCGACTGAAGACAGAAAGACATGAACATCTTGGATGACATGGGTGTGAGTAAATTATCAGGAATTTTTTATTCTGGAAGTGAAATTATCCTTTAACTGAATGTGTGATATGTGTGAAGATACACTAGCATTTGACAACCAGAAAGTTTTCAAATACTTTAATTTCAAATAATATATCTATTATTTTATCACTTAAAACAAACATTTATTTCTGTAATATTTTTGGAAGGTATGCTTGTGCTGTCTTAAAGGGAAAGTTAATTTCATGTACTCATCTTTATGTCATTCCAAACATGACTTTACTTCTTCTGTGGCACATAAAAGCATTTATTTTGAAAATGGTCTATTTGTTGTCCGAGCAATTAAAGTCAGGTTGTTTTGGTGGAACTCATGAGGGAAAAAGTTATTTTGCATTCAACAAAATAAAAAAAGCAATACAGGTTTGTAACAACAGGAGGATGACGAATTTTAATTTGTTGAGTAAACTATACATTTAAAACAAATGCCACTTGTTTTGATATCTTATCATTTATTAAAGACATTAAATACATATGTTAATGTTTATTAATAACATTGTTATATTAATGTTGGCAACCATACAGTAGCTGGTAGTCATCGACTTCCATTATTTTACTCCATACTATAGAAGTCAATGGATACCAACAACTGTTTGGTTACCAACATTCTTGTGTTCAACAGAAGAAAGAAACTGGAATAACTAGAGGATAAGTAAATGATAACAGAATTTTAATTTTTGGGTGAACTATACCTTTAAGTGTGCTTAATACATTTTGAGGTCACTGTGTATTGGGGGGACATCTAATGTCTAAATATTTTTTTTAAAAGGGGAATACTATGCAAAATTTTGCCAACAGTAAATTAATTTGGTCCATGTGCTCTCTTTTCTGTCAAGACCTTGTCTTTACTTTAGTCTTTCTTACCGTTTCAGAGCAGCATAATATAAATGCAGTAGAGCTGTGCAGTCCTTGCCACCATTGAAGCCAACACAGATTTCATTAGTTGAGTATTTCTCCAGCGCCATCTCAATGGTCCCCAATGCTGCAGCTACTTTCTTCCCCAGCACAGTCTCTGTGAGATATTTGGTATACATGTTTAACAAGGTTACTCTCAACTGATTTAAACTGAGATTTAAACTGGTCAAAATCAAATACATGTAACTGACACCAACAACAGCACTCAAATATGGTTAAAAAGAAGCTCACCGCTTTTCGAGAGTGCATACACCTCTTCAGCTGCGACTGACACTGGGTCAGTGATGAGAGGAACCACAGATCCTTCAGGCAGCTCTTCTATCAGTTGAGTTCTTGCTCGTTCCAGCTCTTCCGAGCTATCAGAGTCCAAAACCAATCGGACACGATGATAATTACTAAGCCAGTCTGGGTAAGAGCCCAGAGAGACACGCTTGCCCCAACCTGCCTGCAGTTTTGTTAGACACTGGGCGATATCAGTCTCATCCACATTCACAAACACCTCACGAGTGTGAAAGGTGGTACCAGAACCTGAAAACAGATGGGTAAGGCCATTGAAAGACTTCTCCAGCAGAGAGGGGATGCCGGGAAATATGTATACATTGCGAACACTGACTAATGGGAAGCGATTTCGCTGGCCTGTCTGAGGGTCTATGCCAAAATTGAGTTTGGCAGAAACGGGAACCATGGCAAGCTTCATTTGGGCACTGTTGGTAGTGACCGGGCCAAAGAACCCCTCTACTAGCTTTGTCAGTTCAGGGTGAGCATGCAGACCTTCGCCAAATGCAATACCGACACTCTCAAAAGTGACATCGTCATGGGTTGGACCGATGCCACCAGATGTGATGAGGTGAGTAACGGAGGAGGAAAGCTGTGCCACTTCTTTAGAAATGACTTCCTGGACATCAGGCACCACGGTGATTCGCTCTACGGTGATGCCAAGCTTGCGAAGTCCGCGGCACAAGAAGGCACTGTTAGTGTCAACAGTGTGACCCTGCAATGTGAGCATATATACCAAAAGTTTTTAAAATATTGCCTTCTAATGATTCTAGAAGAGATAATTAACTGTGCCAAAGTGGAATGGTTGTGTGAATGGTTGGAAAACAGGCATACAATATCCATATAGACCCCTCAACGGTCAGAAAAATAACAGCATATACAAGATAAAGTGTTAATTGTGACTATAATCAACAGCTATCGTAAATTACCTTGAGGATCTCATCTCCTATGATGAGAATAGCTGCTGTGACAGCACCATCTTTCTGTGTGGAGGATGCATTGCAGTTCTGAGCCATTGGGATGATTTGGGCTCCAATTTGCTGAACCCTCTTAGCTACTCTGCTAATCCGAGGCAAAGCCTGCTGCATTAAGCCGTAAATGATGACACAGGAGAAAGGCAAAGAAAGAAAAAGGAAGAGACAGATGGAGAGGGTCTGTTGGAAACAAGCACAAAAGCCTGAGCAATAAAACTAGTCTGTATTTTACTTTTAAATCTATAAATTAAATTAAAAAAAAGTTTATTTTTAAGACTGAATATCAAACATACCAAAAATGTGGACAATTCAAAATCTCTCTAGATCTATAATCTTCAATAGATATTTAAACATGGAACCAAAAGATACCTTTCATTTAAAAACAACTCTCAGAATGTAGGACTCCATGGTTGATCCAATGAAACCAAAATTGTGATATGACTCAGTGCTGCAGTTTAATTAAATAAATATAAGCTCTGAATGTTTCAGGGTTTAGCACTGCGTTCATTTACACACAAGCAGCTCATGATCCTGTGTCTCCAGGGTCTTGATTCAAGGTAAATGCTGCTCCACACAATCTCATCTCTGAATGTTTTTGGATCATTTATAAAATGCATTTAAAAACACAACATGCACCATACAACTTTCCAAACTTGCAATGAGAAGTGCTTCTAACAACAAAAGAGAGGCTTTAAGGCTCTCTGTGGTTTTCTGTAAAAAAAATTGAAAATTAATAAATTAAGACCATAAATATTAATGTTGCAGTTTTACAACTTTTGTAAAATAAAATTATTTTTCTTAAACTCAATTTGCTTATTTCTAGTGAAATACTGCAACAGTAATATTTATTGTTTGCTTAATACTTGATTTGTTAATACATTATTATTTTCATATATATATATATATATATATACACACACATAACCAAAATTGGGCACCCCTACAAACGAGCAAGATAATATATTAATGGTTAAAAGTCAACAGAAGATTTGAGACACTAAAAATAACTTATTGCGAAGTTTTAAAAGTCTTGAAAACAATTCTTCTAAAATAGTTTATTAAGGTGGTTTACAAAGAAACTAAAAGTACGCGCCAGAACAAACTTTAATAACATTCTTGTAGCTGCATAATTATCCAAGTCTAATTATCTGATCTGTTCTAACAAAAACAGCTGGATATTTATAGAAATGTCCAATTTATCCTAAGTAAAAACACACGTTTGTTAGCTAAATAGTTTGCTTCCCTTACCTGGAAGGCACGTAACTGAATCCTGGGTTTAGTCCAGATTTCGTGGCCAACTAAATGTTATTCAATGAAGCACTCATCTCATTCAAGAATAAGCCAGGCAAATCAATGATTACATTACATCTGGTCAAACTGTACAGTCACCATGATCTCAATGTACTATCACGGTCATATGAACAAAGTCCCGAGTGTTCCGCGTGCTTTTGTAGTGAAAACTATAAGCAAACCAGCCGTAAACATTGATACCAGCTAAATATACTAGCTAATGCAAACGCGTCACATACATAATACAGATTCGGGATGCTACTTGATGTGTTATTAGTTACTCCAGGTCGAGAACTCACCCTTATTACGCCAGTTACATATCAGTAAGAATACTTGGTTGCACTCCTCCTGTCACGTGACGCTTCTTGGCCAATCGATGCGAGAAGTTGCACTACTTCCTTAATAAACTAACCAATCAGCGTAAAGAGGGCGGGAACTTCCCCGGGAAGTGAAAGCAGATATCCTTTACAAAATTTTACAGGTTGATTCTATCGAAATTTTAAATGTTACATTTAATTGTCCCTTAGAACAATTGCTAAATGATTTACGTAAAATCAGCTTAATTTTATTTTGCAGTTAGTCATATGACCACTTAAAAGCAGCTTTGACAAACACACACAAAAAAAAATCTGACTTAAATTTGTTTTTAATGTAACGTTAATTTTAATAGGACGCTATATATCTACTTCGGACCGCACACTAAATACATTGCAGTGCTGCTGGAAATTATTAATACAGCACCGGTTGCACCACCAGATTCATCTCTGTAACTTTTCTTCTTTTATTTTTTTTACCTTTAACGTAGGTCGAGCCCTCTGAGATCCTTATGTCCATAGGAAATCATGTGATTATGGTAAATTTGTATTCCACACCTACCTCAGTTCTTTGTTGTACAAACAGCTTAGGTACAGCTGTTGAATTCAAGCGTCTTTTATTTCCTTTGGCTACACTGAAATCAGATGGTGAAAAATGTTGGCTGCACACCCTCAATCCACGGATAGACTGAACTGGTGATCCGGTATCTCGATGAAGGGCGATCAGCCACAGTTTCAATCTTTCTGGATCGTGCAGGGGCAATGTGTGAAAAGTCAAACTTTCCTCTTGCACTGATGCCCACTGACGGAGTCTCACAGATTTCTCTTGGTTGAAGCATCCAGGAGAAGCACACACGCGCACCATTTTGAAAAAAAATCCACCGCCACGAGAAAACAATAAAGTTTGCGTGCACTTTCTTCTGTGTTGTGAATAGAGCTGTTCAGTTTGTAGTCCTCAACTCAATCCCGGAAGAGAACTAGCAGACTCGAACCATGGGTTCCCTGAAGCTTTAGAACCATTTGTTTCGAACCAGTGATTTGGAGCGTGTTTCAAACAGCCAAAGTCACGTGATGTCAATAAATGAGACTTCGTTACGTCATAACTATTTAGAAACGTTTTGAAATTTCAATGCCATGTTTCATAAATTTGTACAGATTTCAATGACACATTTGTATACTAAAAAGGAAGAGTTGTAGTTAATAGTCTTTTATTGACCTGGTTAACCAAGCTCCCCATAGAACAAACAAAACAAGCCCTACAATTTAATAAATGTACACATATTATCCAAACACTTCAACTGAGATGCTATTAAATGATTTGTTAATTGCATACTTCGGAAATAATTTTGTTAATTGCAAAATTATTTTATGCATGTTTGGGTTGAGTTTTTGTTGCATTTACACAGTTTTGACCAGCAGGGGTCACCAGCGTGTGGCGGTTCGAGCGCTTCAGAGGGTTTTATGATTCAACTTATTCTTGATTCGAATCTTTTGAAATGGTTGAACATATTCAATCACTGACTTGTTTAGTGGCCCTTTCTGCAGGTTATATCAGTAAGTGGCGACTTGAGGGTGACTTATTTGATGTTAATCAGTCTTTGAATTATTCATACCAACTATTTCTTAAAACACAGAAGCAGGGCTTATTATAATTTGTTAAATCAAGCTGATTCCAAAAAGAGCATTTGAGCGTCACATGCGTTTCCTAGTAACTAACAGACTCTAGTTTCCTAGTTCCTAGTAAAGCAAAATAAGCAGATTTATAATTTTCTCAATTTTGTTAACAGCTGGCCATGATTTATATCAAGCTATGTTTAGCTCAACTTTAGCATTGTTCAAATAGCCTGTATTTTTGTATTTAACGCATATTGAATTTATTTATTCTGCAATATAGTGCAGACCCCTGCAGTAGGCTAGTGCTGCACATGCACACCCCCTGTTGAAGACCACTGACCTATAGTTAATTCAGTTTCAGTTCTTGAAAAAAAAGTGCTGCTGCGAATACTTTTCAGATTCAAAACACTGTGCTTGTTCCTTCAGATTTAACCAATGAAATGGGTTAAATCTGAGTGAAAGCCCACATTCAAATTCTGTTTGCTGGTGCTTTATAGGCATGACTTACCATATAGAGTATGAGGCCTATGGACCACTTTTACGATACATCATTTGTGAATTGGCTGTTTTGAGGCTTGACATATGTGACCCTGGACCACAAAACCAGTCGGGTCAATTTTTTGAAAATGAGATGTATACCTCATCTGAAAGCTGAATAAATAAGCTTTCCATTGATGATTGATTTGTTAGGATAGGACAATATTTGGCCGAAATACAACTAGCCTATTTGAAAATCTGGAATCTGAGGGTGCAAAAAAAAATTGAAATATTGAGAAAATCGCCTTTAAAGTTGTCCAAATGAAGTTCTTAGCAACGCATATCACTAATCAAAAATTAAGTTTTGATATATTTACGGTAGGAAATTTACAAAATATCTTCATGGAACATGATCTTTACTTAATATCTTAATGATTTTTTGGCATAAAAGAAAAATCTATAATTTTGACCCATACAATGCATTGTTGGCTATTGCTACAAAATATACCCGTGCTACTTATGACTGGTTTTGTGGTCCAGGGTCACATATTTAGTCACAATTTCTTGTCATTACATGCAAGAAACCAAAATGGACATTCCTTAATTTTTTTCCTTTTTGTTCCACAAAATAAATAAAGTCATGAGGCTAAATCAGGAGAGCTTTAATTCTGGACAAATTATATAATAACTGAGTTTGCTGGTTGGCATGAAATCTAAAACTATTTGATTTTTAATATAAAATAAATAAATAAACTTGCACTGTCCTTAAACTCGCTTCATGTTATTGTTAACTGTCATTAAAACACATGTAGCCTATTTGTTTTAGGTAAGTAATAATTTCAAGTAGTTTCCTTGTCAATAAAGACCATAAACGCCCGGGAAAGTCCATGAATGAGTTCATAATTACTGTTTAAGGAAAATTCGTTTCTTGTTCAACTGTGAATCGCAGAAGAAAAAAAGAAAAACAGGTCAAGGGCGCGCGCTGAGAGAACCAGGTGCGGGCGCTCTCGTGGACGTCAAACCACATGATACAAGCAGACATCCGATCGCGGAAGTGCGACTTTTTTTGGACTGTGGAAGAGGGGGGTAGACTGGGGGAGGAAAGGAAGGCAGAGCCGAAAAGAAAAGTTTCATGACATTACTCGTACTCGACGTGTAAATGAGCATGGCGAGACCAGTGCTTTATTTCATGTCTGGACCGTCTTTTGTTCCTCAAATGTGATATTTTCAGCAGTTGATCTGAACAGTGTTGAGGAGAGCAGGACCGGAATCGAGGGGCCGAGAGGAGAGGAAGCGAGCGGGTAAGTTCAGGCAAAAGTTGACCACAGTCATGACTGTACGACCCGGGACAGGAATCCATACTGCTCCGTACTGGAACGTGCTCGAATGCGTGTGTTTGGCGAAATCTAGCAGTTTCAACTTGTTACAGCCTCTCAGGTTTGGAGTCTGACTTGAGGGTTTAACGTTACTTTTGTTTAAACATCGTCCGTTCTATGGCCTGTAATGACCATTTTTTTGGCATTGAGCAAAATTTTGTCCCATTATTACCCAGCGTGCATACTGTAAGACCACATTTGGTCTGTAATTTTGTAACGTTGTACTTTTTCAAGGCAGTGTAAATTTTATCTTTACATGATAGCCTACAAAGTGCGAGTACTTAATATTTGCCTTTATGCGTATTATGTTATAGAAATCGACCGATATTATCTTTTTAATGACTTAAACGTGTCAAATAACTGATATGTAGGACCAAATTATATTGTTAATACTGCTTTTTGTCACAAAATAAATAATCAGTTGACTACAACAATGAAAACGTAACATACATTATAAATATTTTATTTCAATAATAGTGATAAAATAATAATTATTAATAATAGTAATTATAATTAAATTATTTTCTAAATTATATTATAATTAAATGATTATAAATTATTATTATCATTATTTTAACACCTTTTATGTAAAGTGTTACTAACTTTTTAAGACTTTTAGCCTGTCTGTCTAATTCACTGTTAAGACACTCAGTCAGCAAATGGTTTCATTATCGGTAGATCTTAAAAACACAAAAATTGTGTTCATTATTATGTAAAATTAAGCTGATTCCAAAAGTAACTATTAAAGAACCGATTAACCATTTAAGTGCGTGTATTTTAGAAATATTTATCAAACCGATTATCAGTCCATCTCTGTTATGTTGTATTGTTACAGCGATTCAAATGTAAATAATCTCTTCTTGTTGTGAAAAGCAGTTGTCCTCAACATTAGGGCCATTTATCATGGACTGATCTCGCCAGCTGCGAATCCTACACCAGCATGAGCTCTTATCTGCTGCATGAGCAGCTGTCACAGACATTTGGAGCAACTCGGTCCAACACGAGGGACGAGGCTATGTGTTCCTATCAGATTCAGACGTCTGGCTGTGACATTAGACCCCAAAACCGTACACGATCTCTAGTTTGTACAGTCTTTTATGAAACAATGCCGGTGATGTCAGTCTCAGGAAACTGAGTCAGTAGTTTTGTTGCTGATGGAATTGTGTTTAAGATGAGCCATTCTTGACGGCCTCTATTTCATATTACATGAGTATATCCAAGCCAACTGGTCTCTTTCCATCATATTTTGTGTCATGTCCATGTGCTTATATTGGGAAGAGCTCTTTGAGCCTTGATTTGACTTTTTATGGTCTAATTTGGGCTTCAGTGATCGAAGCTATGGGATAGTTAAAATTTAAATCATTCATTAACTTGTAATTTATGAGTTAGAAGGTCAATTACTTCAAAATCAGAACTAGTTGATTGTGTTTTTCCCCTTCTTAGATCATTATATTTGAAGAAGAATGATTGACAGTAGCGCCATGACAAAGCCAAACAGGATTTATGACGAACTGACAGGCTTGCTTTATTGTAACTCTCTCTTTTTCTCTTTTCTTCTAAGTAGATATGTTATCAGGTTCCCTGCAGATGACACTAACTGGTGAAGGAAGCTCTAGATAGCTCACAATTTCACCTGATTAGAAGCAGGACGAACAGGCTGACAGTGGAAATTATTACTGCTAAATTGACTCTTTAAGACAGCCTGATATCACAGTGACACACACCTGCTCAATCTCAGATGAAAAATCGAGTGCTCAGAAAAGAAATGTATGTTTCTGTGGTGTATCGATCTGTCTGAGGCGTCAGATAGGCTTCTGAACCTGTCAAAACAGAGTAGACACTTATATAATCCCTTTTCAGGCCTTTTCCAGACTGTTTCCATTTTGAGAACTTCAGTTGGAAGTATTTCAAATGATTTTGCTTTTGTGATAAATAATTACCTATTGAATGATGTTTGCCCAGTGAATTGCAATCAGGACAGATTTATGTTAGAATGGATTCATTCTGTTTGTATTTCATAACTAAGGCCCAATGCGTGTTTGGTTTTTGGTGATGTTATTGATGTTTTCCACTCTCTGGCTTCCTATCAAGTTTAGAAACACGCCACTTTGAGCTACTGTCCCAAACTTCCCATCTAGTCTCCGAGGAGCACTCGACAGGATATCGTGTTCCTGTGCTATCAGAATGTCCCACTGAGTAGTTTGTATTTTTGATAGCCCAGATGACGCATAATTTTGCTAGGCAACAGAGAAATATAGTTTGTCTGGTCAAGTTGACTGCTTAAACATGTTTCCAGATCCAGTCCTTTACCCTGGGCAGGAAGTCAAATGGGTTTTTCCATGGGTTTCAGATTCAGCTGTGGCATATCTGAAGCAGTATTCACCACTGAAGGCAGCAGCTTCGTCCCAGCCTGCCCTCTGTCTCCTGTCATGAGGCTCCAGTATTGTCATCCTGAAGGTTTCTTTAGGAAGATACCTTTGTGCAGATGTTGGGTGAGAACTTTGGCCGGTACTAGAACAACTACAGCAGCAGTGACGTGTAGGTGGTCAACTCTTGAGTCAACAGGATGTTGGTTAGGTTTGCAACAAAGCGAGTAGTTCAGCTGCATGTAGAAGAGCGTGGTCAGATAGTGAAGCCACATGGACGATAAAAAGTTGTGCTCTACATGTGGTGTGTAGTTGAAATGTCATGCTTTTATCACACACAGACCTCATGCAGCATGCATTGTCTTTTGTTTCTCTCTCTTCCTCTCCATCTCACCACTTGATTGGTTGTCTTGTACCCATACAAGTAGGGAGGGGGCATTTCCTGTTCAATTCTGACCATGTTCTGTGTTTCCTTCAACAGACACAAGCACACACACACAGAATAGCTTAAAATTGGTCATTAAATAATAGAATACTGATATACTGTGCATTCCTAGTCTTTTTGATGCACATCTTGGAATTTATTTGGTAAATCATCATCATCATAGTTTATGGACAGAATTCATCCACTTCAAGTACGTGTATGTTTTTTTTTTTTTTTTTTTTTTTCATACATTTTGGAAATTTCATTTGCACTTTGTTCTTTTCATGATTTTTATTTTATGCAAATATTCCCAAATTTGCATACAAATGCGACCAGAAATCAGCTTCTCGCACAGTATAGATACAGCCATATTCTTTGTTTATAACTGATTTATCTGGCTTTTTATGAGCCACAAGCTGGTAGTAAATAGACCAAAGGTTCTCTCCAGTCACCCTTCATGTCTGGCACCTTAGTCTGCCTGTCTCTTTACAGGACATCTTGTCTCCTTACGTTAACACCCTGTCTCTGATTTGACATGTTTTGTTGTGGAGGAAGTGATGATTTTTTTTAGTTTTTCCCAAAATTTCCCTGAAATATTTCCCATCAAATTGGTCTGCAAATGTGCACACACACCTGGAGCAGTGCAGCCATTGCAGAAAATGAAGACCTCAGTCAATTGAAGGTGGAGAGAGTGCTGTGTAGGCCTCTCTAAATGCCTTCCCCACGCCTTCACAAAATGAAGAGTGTAGTATTTGCCTTTAAAGAGTATTTCACCCAAAAATGACAAATTTGTCATTTACACCCCTATATCATTCCAGCCCTGTATTGTGGATGGTGATTACTCTCAAGTTCTAAAAAGTTCATAAAATGCTGTATTATGAGTCTTCTGAAGCTCCACAATTGCTTTATGACATGGACAGACTCACTGATAAACTTCCCCTCTGACACAGCTGTCAAATATTTTATGAAAGAAAGAAAATAATAACGGCTCAGAATGACATGAGGATGAGTAAATGATGACTATGCTCATTTTTACGTGAACTGTCACTTTAAAAGTCAGTCCTAAAGTTTTACTGTGTGAGGAGTGTTACATGACCTCTGATCTTTTCCAGCGGTGGGACCTTCTCTAAGATCACACACATATCCTGCTCTGTCTTGGTGAGCTGTTTGTGGTTCCTGTGAACTTTTTACCTCCTAGGATGCTACGGCCTTTTGTCCAAATGGTCTCGCTCTGAGTAAACCCACACATGGCATACCCATCCACTGCGAGAGACACGCAAGCTGTTTCTCAAATCCTGCACTTGTGTCCCTGACGCATAGGCATTTGGAAATGCAAGCTCGCAAATGTTTTCCTTAGTTGAGATTTTGACAAGCATCCAGGGATGATTATGAGTTAAAATGCTGGAAGACTTTGACCTACTTTGTGAAATCAGTCTGTGTTTTGTTGCTCGTTTTAGCATGTGGTTAGTCTAAGGTCAAACCCACATTAGTTCTATTGTAGTGCTACATTATTTCTGCTTGTAGGTTTAATGTCACATATTATTAAAATGTACTTTGGTAATTATTATTTTAAGTTTTTCTTGACTTGGTGTATATAAACACATTGGTTGCTCAGGATTTACACATTTTTAATGAAAGATGAAGAGTTGCAGTGAGTCTTTTGCATGGACCGAAATAAAAGGTCTAGAAATTAACATATTTATTTAGCAAAGACACATTAAATTGACCAAGAGTGGCATTTATAATGTTACAAAATATTTCTATTTCAAATAAATGCTGTTCTTTTGAACTTTCTATTTGTCAAATGATCCTGAAAGCAAAATGTATCACTATTTTAGCCAAAATATTACGCAGCACAACGATTTTCAACATTGATGATAATAATAAGAAATGTTTCTTAGGCACCAAATCATTTCAATGATTTCTGAAGGATCACGTGACACTGAAGATTGGAGTAATGGCTGCTGAAAATTCAGCATTGCGTTACAGGAATAAATTACATATATTAAAAATATATTAAAGTAGAAAACAGTTATTTTAAATTGTAGTAATAATAATTTAAAATATGATTGTTTTTACTGTAGTTTTGATCAAATAAATGCAACCTTGGAGAGCATAAGAGACAATCGCACCGACCCCAAGTTTATGCACAGTAGTGTATAGTAGAGGTCAACTAATAGATTTTGTAGATTAAATCCAAAAAGTGAGTTGTTATTTTCTGCTGCAAGACAGGAAGAGAAAGTGGAAATTGGTGTTCGAGGAAGTGGGCACTGTGTATTTTAGCTGGATGGACTGCGGTAGTACTTGGAAAACAGAGAAGGAGGGAGAAACCTAAAATAGAAAGCTCACACTTCTTCTAGTCTAGAAGCCTGAGTGAATGATAATCTAATGTCCACTCAGAAAAGCCAACGACACATTCCCACAATTCATGCCATCGTGGCTTGAATCTTGATGTCACGTAGTGTAGATTTGAGTTGATAAATGTGCACTGTTAATCTTGGCAATCATGTCAATACGGGGACTATTGTGTGTTTTCTGGTTTCGTTAATAGTTCTGGTATGTTGCTAGAGCAGCATTTTAGTATTTCATGTCACGATTGCTGTATTTGCAGTGCATAGAACACCTGTGTGTGTGAAAGGTAGACTTTTTTTATACAATGTACATGTCTGAGAGAATCAAAGATATCGTAAGACCAATATGAAACCACATGTAAAAGATCTCTGGGGCCTTTTATGTTGTTTTCCTGCTTCACTAGAAAACCTGCTGGTTTTTACTTTCATTTTATCATGATTTGTACGAGATTCCCAGAGTCCTCGTGGTCCTGCAGAGGTCACACCTGGGTGAAAGGACAGGTTCTGTCTGTATGTAAACGGCTGTGTGTCAGATTGACAAAGAGATGTTACTTGCGTCTCCAGGCCTTCACTTAATCATTTCTGACTAACATATGTGTTTTCAGGGGCATGTATGGGCCGTGTGTCTGAAACATTACACTGCAGTGTAGTTCAGCTCAGTCCTCTGGTCAACCCTGTTATTATGGGCCGTGCAGAAAAAAGCGCAGGCTATGTTGGGCCTCTGTCCACTCCCAGAAAGAGAAGTGCAAACACGCACACCTTCCACTAATATCAACAGTCCACCTCAGGCTGATGCAGAACTGTGTACCTGTGGGACTGGCAGGACAAGTTGCTTGTCACTGCAAGGTTATTATAGAATTTAGAATTTGTTTTATTTTTAGTTTGTCCTTTCAAAACATTTAGTTTCATTGAGTTTTCACTCTGACAGATTAGATTTTTCTGTTTTCCAGTTGATTAACTGATGTAATTTTTCAAGGGTGTCTATCGTTATCGCTAGAGTTATCTAGTGTCTTTTTTATGTTTAAAGCAGCAGTACATTATATTTTGCTCTTTAGCGATTTAGGTGTAAAACTGCAAGTTACTTATGGAAGAACTTTGTTTAATAATTGAATCTTTATTGTCATTGTATGCACTGCATACAATGACAATAAAGATTCTAGGGATGTAACGATTACTGGTTTGATGATAAATCATGACAAAAGTCCCCACAGTTAGTATTACCGTTTCATAAGGTATCATTAAAACCATATTCGATTACTGCAATTCTAACAATTCGGTGGCACGGTTGTCATGGTGACCGTCACATCCCTATGAGTCAGTAATTTTTGAACATTTCTAGCACATTTTAACAATACCTGTGATAATTTTGGTCACTATAGTCGTGATAGTACATTTTCATACCGTTTCATTTCTAGTATGCACACAGTGGTACAAGTAACAAAATGGGGTACGAGTTTTGTTTCGGTTCAGCTTTTCACTGCAGATGAATATAATGTTATGTGGTAACAGGTCATAATTTTTCAGAGCGAAATTCACTTAGTGACATCAAAATTTTCCTCTTCCAAAAAGACGACAAAATATAAAAATTATGTAGAATTTCGACAAAACTAACCCAACAGCCCAAATAATGAGTCATTATTATGAGCTTACTGTTGTGGATTACTGTTGTCAATATTTTAGTTTTTTTCATTTTTAGCCAAGAAATCCTCTGTACTGAAGCTTTAATGAAAGCACTTTATGTAATTCGAAAACTTTTACTTATATATTCATGAAATTAAAATTAATTTATAGCCATTTTCCTACTTAGTTTTGAAATAAAGAAAATATATTTGTTTACTTTCAGATTTTCCAATTATATATTTGGCTAACAATGCTATTGCTCAGTTTTTGTTATAGTCTTGGTTAGATAATTATAATACACTGTGTTACTGGAATTCTGTCACATCGCACCTGGTTAGGACACGGTGTAAACTTTATGAAAAAAAAAAAAGGAAACTGTGATCAGCCGATTTATTTTTTGTCAATCTGAGTGGGTGGTTCTTTCCTAAAATAAGCTGCTAAATAGCCAGTAACCAGAAGCCTCTATGCTACTAATCCTGTACTGATTACAGTATATGCAGATATAATACATTGAAATTAAAGTGCCAGTCTAATACTTTTTTTGCATCAGTTTTTTTGTACACTAATTAAAATGCTTAAGTTATTATAGTTATACGAGTCTGTGTACCTTTCATCCTCTGCCCACATCTTCACATCTGCTAAAGTGTGAATGTGGGTTCGAAGTGCACCCACAATGCTTTTTGAGATCAGTGCACACTGCAGAGTAGTATCAGTGATAAGCAAAGAACACATTGTTACCAAAGTAACACAAAATGTTCCAGAGGAGTTGCTATTGGTTACTGACCACAGGAACAATTCTATTCTGGGTGGCTGTTTCAAGAATGTTACCTGCTCTGATCAGCTCCCAGCATGCTTGAACATGTGCGCTCTGTCACCCATTCAATCTGGAGACATAAGCGAGCTACAGCGTACGTACCCATTACCCGTCCTGACTGGTCATTCCTTTCATTCCAGGATTTGTCTGAGCACGACCACAGACATGGATGCAGACATTCTTTAATGTGCCGTTCTCTTTTTCGGGGTGTATTTTAATCTTGAACGCACATGCATGCATGCACAATCAAACTATCAGTTGGAGCCAGATGGAGTTGTGATGGTTTTTTTTCCCAGGTGCTATGAGGAATAATGACTAATTTAGAAGTTATTTTGCCATAATCCTCGACTGATTCATACATGAATAAATGCATACCTGAGCCAAAAATGTTTTTATGCCAATAAAACCCTCCTTTTTTTTCTTTTGGATGATTTTGGCCTTCAGGCTAATCAAAGGCTTGCTGTAATTGGTGGCTTTGCTGATGTCATGTTTTTTTTTTTTGTGTGTGTGTGCTAATATACGTTTACATGCACTTTCTAGGAAAACTGACACACAAAAGAGCGTTTTCCAATGGAGTATGTGGTAAGCGTTTCCCTAAACACACCTGCACGTACGTTTCCCGAGGCATGGAGGCTGGTCATACATTACCGAAAAACCTGACTTGACACATTTTGTCTAGTTAGTGTGGAAACCAGTAGGCTAACTTATAAACACACTTTATGCTATTACTCAGACGGAGACCCTACTGACAAGAATTACACCCATTATAATTGGTATGAATTCCTTGTCATCGAAGAGTAAGGTTAAATTACATTAATTTGTTGGGCGTGCCTCAATTAACTAGTTGTATTACAAGCCTCACGCATAATATGCTGCTTTTTCACTGTGTATTATGCAGGTAATTATTGAAATAGGCTTTGATTTTGTCCTCTGTGCTTATTTTTAATTGATGCGAGTCTGGTCCTTGCAGTTACATGGCAACAAAAGTTTTAGTACAGTGAGCCGGGTAAGAAGAGAACATCTAGTGCCGTCTATGAATATCTTTTACTGCATTCTGCACATGCACGCACACTGTGCTTTGTACATAACATTACGTTTCTTCAGGGAGTTGAAAATGTAGGTCATTAGAATTACCATAATGCTCTGTATCTCTCTGTGTTAGCTCACTTCCTGTCCTTCCGTTCTGAGATGCTCAAGAGTGTGTGGGTCTCTAGGTGAAACGCCTTCATGTTGTCATTGATGAGAATCATCAGCCTCTATGCCTAGGGTTACACTTCCAACATGCACCAGGTGATGGGATGGGTGTCTGGACCTTCACTTTGCCACATGTGTATTCCCCTATTCTTTTCTTACTACTTCTTTCTGAGGTGTGGATTTACTTTTTCATTTCATCTCAATGTGTTGGAGATCTTGAGTCATGGCACCAGAATTGTAAATTAAAGCGGGGAGTCTGGGATTTGTTGTCTTTTCTTACCTGCTGTGGGTTCCTCTGGGGTTCTTGGGTTCATCTTGGCATACATCATCTTTTCATTTTTGTTTGTACTTATTCTTGGAAGCTTGTGTTATGAATTGAGAGTCTTGATATTGCATTCGCTCTTTAATTTAAAATTTGTAGCTCCCGCAGGGCTCAACAATAAGGATTTTTTTTTTCTGAGCCCATCACAAATATATTTTTTGTGATGAAAAGCTTTTTTGTCTGTGTGTGTCAGGAAAAAACAAAAATAATTGTCAAATATATATTACTGCTGGAAAATAATGGCATATATAGATTATTTGTTCATTTTTAACCATTTGTCTCATGTTATCACGCTTTCATCAGTGATGCGTAAATTCTGGACAGTACTGATAAATCATATTTTCATGTTATGGCCGATAACTGATAAATGGCTGATATAAAATTCTGTAGTATGTTGTCTAAAACTAAAACACTGAAATCTAAAATCAGTGGATTTAGGCATCACAACATTATAATGTACAGTTTGAAAAATGGATATTTGTTTTGAACTCTGTTAACGATTATTATTTTTTTATTTTACAGTGTTATTAAATTACTTGTGTTTTAAAGAAGAACTTATTAGATGCCAGCAAAGGTAATCTAAATTATCTTTTAATTTTAACAATATTGGTTGATACCTATAAATAAATATACTGGCTGATAACCGATATGGTGCAGATATATTGTGCACCCCTAACTTTCACCAATAATTCTTACATTTTGCAATGCCATATGTCAGAGATCTAAATTACATTATCGTGGTGACATATTTACATCAGCACAATTTGCAAGAACAATTTCTAATGCTAAAGTTATGCACATCACTAATAAATGTAAGATGTATTTGTTTGAGAGAGCGAGTGACAGTTCTGTCAATTGGCCCAAAACACTTTCACCATCTTTATTATTGAGCCCTGCTGTGTTTGTTTGTCTGATTTCTTCAAATTTAAAAGTGTGTAATTGAATCAGTTGTCTTTTTGCATTGATCATGTGTTTGTTTACCCTGTTGTAAATGTTTGTCTGCATTAATTCATTTCTTTTGATTGTAGAGCTGTATTTCTTTCCTATATGTGTTTTGCATATTTTCTCTCTCTCTCTCCCTCCCCCTCCGCCTGTCTGCTCTGAGTTTGTGTGCTCGCCAGACATGCCCATGCCCTGGAGACAAGGACCATGATGCAACCGTGTTTAAGCTCGAATATTCCTTCCCTCCAGACGTTTCTGATGGACTTTTCAGCACAGAAGTGAGAGGGAAGAAGCAGTGCAAAAAAAAAGAATCTATGCACCTTTGCAGCGTTCGCAGTCCCCCGTGTCCTTAGAAAGCAAGAGCGTGGACAGAGTGCACTCTGGGATTTGTAGTTCAGCTGACTCTTCCTGGTAACCCTGAATTCAGGTCACTCGACTGAATGACTCACAAATCAACCTTCTAGTTATTCCGACACATCGATTAGACGCTTATTGCATGGTCGGTCTGGATTTGTAAGCGCATACTCCAAGATAACCTTGAGGATGCGTCAAATGACCTGCTTTTTGCTTTTGCTCTGCATATGCTTGTTGATGTGGTTGAGGATGGTTCAGACAAAAATTTGATTTATGTAATTTACTCACCCTCATGTCATTCCAACTGAATTAAGTTTTTGTATATACGATGAAAGTCAATGGGGTCCAATTTAGTTTTGTTTTAGACCCCATTGACTTTCATTATATGGACAAAGCAAGAAAGTAAGTCATACAGGTTTAAAACGACACAAGGCGAGTAAATTAATGACCGAATTTTCATTTCAAGGTGATCTGTATCTTTAAAGTCTCATAAATATTAAAAAAGTGTGAATTATGTGGAGGATTATGGAATATCAAGAGAAAGTAGACAGAAATTACTAGCCCCCAACTTGCTTGCTCTTAAGTTACCATGGGAGCGTTGAGGGCAGACTTCATGCACCTCATCCGCTTTTTCCCTCCATCCATTGATGCTCTTACTCTCTCTCAGCCCCCATCATAATTGTGTGCATTAGAGTGAGAGGTGCTTGGCTGCTTGTGCATGCATGCACACTCTCCTAAATGCATAAATGACTGACGCTGCAAGGAGAGAGAGAGCGAGAGAGGAGAGGAAGGGAAGGAGGGGGCAGGAGTGCAGGGGGAATCAGCACTAGCATCAGTGAGAGAGAGAGAGAGAGAGAGAGAGAGCATGATAGACCAGACAGGGAGGAGAGGAGAATAGAGGACAGTCGGCTACATCGCTCCTCACACACAGACGGAGGTGGAGAGAGGAGAGGATGAGAGACTGGGGGAAGGAGAGGACAAAAGAAGACCACTGTGCCGTTCATCACACCGTTCCAAAGAAGTGAGGCTGGACGAGACTGACGCTGAACGAGGGAGCCGGCGTGACTTTGTGATTTTGAAGAGAACAGAAGAAAAGAATAAAAGAGAAGAGCGTGTTTTTGTCTTTCAGGGAGGGGACTGAGCCAGAAAGCAAGTGAGGGAGAAGGAGGAGGATTGTCTGGCACTGTTTAAATATTAACGTGATTATGATTTGAACATGGAGGTTGTTCGTTTTTACCTAAAATGTGTCTCTCTCGTTCTCTTTTTAATCCAAGGATTTAGTGGATGAAATATCACTCTTACTTTCTGCAGCAACTACACCCTGAGGACAAAAAAAAAAAAAAAAGCTCTTTAAATTATTTTACTTTGACTTTTTTGAATAAGAACTTACAAACTCTTGTATTTTTAATGTACATAGTGATGTCTGTTAAAGAAACAATTTTATTGGTGTTACTTAAGAGTTATGCAGACAGAAATCAGGTTTTTTTATGCAAAACTTTTAGATGTCTTTCTTTGTAGTGTATAAACAGGTGCTTTCATAGATATCGGTAGATATTTCATAGATATCAGGACTACTTTTTAGCTTTTGCTAGTTCTGCTGTCTTTAGGTGGAAGTGTGCATGAGTCTGTCTTAAGTTTGTGTGTGTGTGTGTGTGTGTACACTCGAGCAATATTTGATATTTGATTTTCTCATTTGGACCAGTGCAACGACCGCTCTGTGCATGTGTTCAGATGTGTGTCTGGTTCTTTTTGAGTTTGGATGTCAACACTGATCACCGCTGTGGTGTTTGTGGCGGCAGCGGTTGAACTTTCCCGTCGTGTGCCAGCGCTCGCTGCAGAACATTGATTCACACTGGCTCTGAGCTCTCGTGATTGGACGGAGCGAGCCGACAGGTTTTGTGTTGGCGAAACTTGTCAGCTTTTGTTTGGGTTCTGTCATGACTCTGTCTCGCACGTTTTTTCCTCAGTCTGTTACCATGGCAACCGTGTCATTGGCATGTTAAGTTCTCACGCTTTGTCTTTCACAACTTCAGCGCTAGGGTGTTGCAGTATCCCAAGTTACGCTTTAAACCAGACTCTACGTTCAGTCTCACCAGTATTAGGAAAGAGTCGTGCCTTCAGACCTTACGAGGGTTCAAGGTGCTCGCTCTGAATCTTTAGTTCAATCGGTCAATCTCTAAATCAGAGTTGCCAACATTGGACTTATTTTTTCACTGACCATTAAAATCATTGATTCATGATGTTTTATATTGAAATGGTGTAGTTAAACTCAGGTTTTTCCATCTGTGCTGGAGCTCAACTGCACTAATTCAACATCCGATTTACCTTTAGGACAATGAGATTAGCCGTTTCGGCTCACTTTAATCAGAAAGACAAAGCGTCTAGCCTGTTAACTAGACCTGTGCTTGAAAATAGTCTCTCTGTGTGGTTGATTTACTTGCCTTTGGTTTCACTTCAGACGAACAGGAACCTCTCGACCTTTAGATACAGTGCAGCCACTGTTGGGTTGTCAACTCATTCACTCGTGTTTACTGGTTTCTGAAACAACCCATCATATCAAAACAGGGATTTTGCCATATTCCTAACCGACAGGTGCTACACCCAAGCTAGGTTACCATAGTGTGTTAAACTCTTGTTATTATTTAAATGTTTTTTTTTTATAGTCGGATTTCTACTTTGTACTCTGTACAGAGTACAGGTTCTCCTAAACACTGTGCTATTTCTGTGCCATGTTGTGTTGACGTCAATAAAGTCCATGACACTATGAGCGATTTGGTAATACAGCCAAGTCTGGGACACTTCTGTCTAAGTGCACTGTAAAAAAATGAGCAAAGCTGTTCAGACTATACTGAATACAGTGAGCTCTGCAGCACTAAACTACTGGTTCTGTGCCATGTCGTCGTGATACGGTTTACGAACTTCGTCTCGTAACTTTATTGCGCTTTGTCAACCAGGTCTGAGTGGTTCTCTTTGCAGGTCCTCTGTGAAGAATATCTCTGTAAGAATGGCCCAATGGCACCGCTAACGTGGCGCTTTGTAGATGCAGTGGAGTGCACATAAATCCCTCGGGTTTCTTGGGTCTTGTCGCACTCCAGTCGAGATAATAGGGCCGCCTCGTTGACTGCCAGTCACATCTGTTGGAACAACTTGGGATGTCTCGCATTTGTTCATGCACATCTGACGCAAGACACTCTGTCTCTTTGCAGCCCTGAGGCTTCTTTTTGGTGCTAAAGAGTACAAAAACAATCAGAAACACCTGAATGGACAAAGTTAGCCACAACAATAGAAGCTCAAGGTGTTTTTGTGGCTGCTAATGTAAATTATATGCAGTGAAAACTGTTGTGAATAGAACAAGACTGGATTTGGTTCAAGTCGGCTGGACTTGGCTATAAACTGGCATTCACAACACCAGTAGAAACTGTTAATGGTCTATAAATGCTAATCATTTGTGAGGTTTAGAGTTACCCTGGTCTGTTAGCTCAGAACTGTTAGGGGTTACAAGACTGTTGCCTCTCTATCAGAGGTTTTAAAGTGCTTTACACCGGGGATGAGCATTGGTGCAGTTATATTCGGTGTTTGACTTTGCTAAGTGACGTTTAGAGGGTAGGTTTTCACTCAGGAAACAGATCTATAAAGAACTGCTCAATCCAAGACTGTTTGCCTGATTTTAAGGTGTCATTTAGGCTAATGAGCAACTGATTGATTTTCCAGTTAGCGTCTAATGAGCAGATCTCTGGAGGCGGTACTTCAGATTTGGCCAATCGGGTCTCATTACCGTCACCCTGACAGTGCTGGAACGTGCTTGTTTTAGGAACATCATAGTTCCCTTGAGGCTGGATTGTCACACTTTAACTTCTTCACAGATCACACCAAACAATCAGTAGTTCTCTAAATGGTGCTCGAACCCATGTTATCTTCTATACAGTCATATTTATCTTTGACTTAACTGTTTCAGGGCTTTCTGAGTCTAGTTTGTCCTTTTCTAAATCCTATTTCTACAAACTGTTGTTTATCAGGGTTATTTATCTGTGTATAATAGAAAAAAAAAATTTTTTCCCCGAGTTTGTTGATTCAGTGAATTATTGTGCTAATTTGAAGATCGCAAAGAGGCTCAGGTGTTTTTTTTTTAAAGGCAAATAGCAGTAGCAGGACAGCCTGGAGAACGGGAAAGAAGACGTGGGAGGGGGTGCGGGGGAGCGAGAGATTATCTGGAAGAAGAGAGCAAGCGTGTTGGAGAGGGAGAGAGAGTTGGAGAGGAAGCTGGAGGAGGAGAGGAGGAACGCTGTGGGATACACGGTGTGGAGGCTGAGGGAGGGATTCCAGGAGAGGAAGGATAGAGAGGAGGATACCCTCAAAGGGACGAGCGCCGAGGGCGCGAAAGCAGCGCAGCCAGAGGTGATCTGGAAAAGACGAGAGGAAGAGGAGGAGAAAGATAGAGATAGAGCTCAGCTTGGCGACAGAGGTCCCAAAATCATCTGGAGGAGGAGGGAAAGGGAGTGACAGGAAAAGATGGGGATGTGTCAGCGCTAAGCGCTTTCAGATGTGTGACAGGACGTGAGGTGGCAAATTTAGTTTTACGGTACAAATAAACCTGCATGTACTCAGACTTCATGTAATCTAGTTGCTAGATAGTGTACATCAGGTCCCCTTTTTTATAAATTGTATGAAATTAAGTGTTGAATATAAGCCTGGCCTATAGTAATATCTGTATAGCATCATATTAATATATGTATTACATACATGATGCTTAAAACCTGTTAAAATAATCATTATTTTATGTTTTATTGTTGAATTAAAAATGAAACATTTAGCTGCACTTTAACTTCAGATTTAGCTTAATATTGTATGCATAATTTCATTTTTACCACAAAAATAGGATGGTTTCAAAAAAAGCGAAAATTAACAGACCTAGAGGTCAACGTACCCTTTGTTGTAGATCCCTGGTGTACATTTTTTAACACCTGGACTTGTTAAAGTCTTTAAACCAAACGTTGAGGATTATGTTGATCGGCGCCAGTCTAATCATCACTGAGCACAGCAGTTTGAATCATTAAATGATCCACATTCACTGGATCAGTACTTTTAGCATTTTCCATCCATCTCTTCCTGCTCTCTTCCTCTCTCGCTCTATCGATCCGTCTGTCTGACGGAAGCCTCCTCTCTCAAAGTCTCAGCTGCAGCTAATAGGCTTTTTATGGGATTCTGTCAGACAAGAGCTAGTAGAGTGGAGCCCAGCACATGCAAAGCGAAATGAACATGCACGTAAACACACTCGCATGTATATAAAACACAATAGTGCTCTTTCACACATCTACTGAGACAGATTGTGTCTGGAGCACTTATATATGACTATACCAATAACTTCATGACAATCATACTATATTTAGTAATTCATAGTGTCCTGAGAAGCTCTATGCAGACTTAAGATCTGATGCAAAACCTACACGCTGTGTATGACAACAGCAGAAAACTTTAGTACTTTTTTGCATCTGTCTTTTCGTCTCTTCTCACATCCTGTTTTTGATACTTTCCCGGACTGAACGGTCAGCACACTGTCCTCTCTCTGGTGCGATGATGAAGGAATCAGTAGATGCAGAGAAAAAGAGGACTATAAAAGACAAGGAAAGACAAGTTATCGATTGCGATAGATCAACGTGGAGAGACAATTAAGGACGTTAAGTGGACACTGAGACAGCAGAGACACCAATGGAGCTCATCCCCAAAACCAAATACACGCCCTTCAGGAGCGACTCCTTCAACTCAACAGACGAGACGGCGTCCAATCCCTCTCTCCCTTCTTCTGCTCCTCTCACCCCACTCACCCCTCCCGGTATCCCTCCTTCTCTCTCCTCCTCCTCCCTCACTCCCATCCTCCCCCCTTCATCTCCACGGCAGGCTGAAAACAGCCCCACCACCCTCTGCTCCTTCTTCCCCAGGATGGGAGCCCTGCGGCTGGGTGTGTCTTCCACTCTGCTCCCAGGCCTGAAGGCCTCCAGCAGGCCGGCTAACGTGCCAGGCGGTCAGAGAGGTTTGGGAGGGTCTCTGGAAGACACTGGGACCTTCGCCGCCAACTCTTCTCCTCCTCTTCCTCTCCTTTCTCTAACAGCCCCATCTCCTCCTCCTCGTCCCCCACAGGATATGAACCGGCTGGGCGGGGCCTCGCGTAGGGCCCGTGTGGAAGGGGGCCAGCTCGGCGGAGATGAGTGGACACGGCACGGCTCCTTCGTCAACAAGCCTACCCGAGGCTGGCTGCACTCGGACAATGTGGTCAGCAGCACTGGGGTCTCCTACACTGTCAGGGTAAGATGCGTAAGTCTGTTCGTCCAGGGCTGCGTTTTCCAAAAGCATTGTAAGCTTAAGTACATCGTAGACCCATTGAAACCAATGGAGCTATGGTCATCTTAGGCTTACGATGCTTTTGGGAAACGCAGCCCAGTTTTGTGTCCTCTTCCCACCCCTGGGTTTCCTTTCTGGTTGTTTTTAAAAAAATTTTTTGGCAAGATATGCATGAGTGTTCTATAGTGGCTAGACGGTGAGTGCACATCATTTGTACACCATTGCATTGTGGGACTGAATCGGTGCTCTTGATAATTCACACTGTGGTTTCGGACACCACTACAAATGGTTGTCCCCTCAAGTAGTGCACTAGGCTATATGGACGGTTTCAACAGCAACAACATAAACAAATGTTGCTGTTGACAAATGCACGTGGCCTATGGATAGCACGCTTTAAGCGGAAGGTGTGGCCCAAACTTAACTGAGGTCCGGTAGACTTCCGCAAAGAATCAGAGAATAATTTCATCTGGTTATATACTCTCTATGAATTGTGTATGTGACAAATAGTAATAAATAATAAATAAAATGTTACCCTCACGCTTTTGTGGCCCAAACTTAACTTCTGAGACTTCCGCAGATTAACAACAGCAAAGTTTAGAGTAGATTATTTCTGATAACAAGCAAAATATGTTTGATGCGTAAATCAGACGGGCTTATTGAAAATGCAAATTCATTCTCTGCCAGCAGGAGGCGCTTTTGGAGCGGCAGAAATAGGTTTCCCCAGTTTCTCCACTCACAAATGCTGCTTTATAAGGCATTACAGTCAAGATGAAATGAAAATGACATTGTAAATTTTCTGAAGACAGTCGGTTTCCTTCAGAGTACAAACACCTGCGCCGCGTTTTGATTTTGAAATGTGCAGTGCTCATGCTTATTCAATGAAGTCAAAGCCTTTTGGAAAATCTATTTGTTGTGGTCAGTGTTGATATTGTGACTGCCACAAATAAATAAATATATGGGAAACACATCCCACAGCACAACAACCTGAGCCCAACTTCTATCTACTTATCACCTTAACTTTAACTGCATTTGTAGTCAGTGCCACTAGCCAGACTGATAAACAAACACAGACCAGAAGTTAACTTCAGGCCAAGCGCGTGCACCCAATTAAACCATCTATAAGGGTATAAAGGTTGATTTCAGACACAGCCCAAAACAATATTACAATAGTAATTTTGTCATATTTTTATACTACTACTACTAAAAATAATTTATTGAAACAGCTTGAAAAGTGTTTTATTTATTTGTATATATATTTTTATTATTTTTAGTCAATGAAAGAAGCCTAACTTGGTTCTTGTAATGATTATACAGAAGTGTGAACACCCATATACTATTTCTGTTGGGAGCAGAGTTTGGGCGAAACAATAATTTGAAAACGAAAAACATTGCTTGTTAGTTTCTGCACATTGTTGCAGCCCTTATGTTGATATAAATGTTGGTTAACAGCTTGGAGTTCTGTTGCTTTTCAGTTATCTCAGTGAGTCCATTTTAGTTCAAGTCCATTTTATCTACTTAATGGATTGTTTTCTTTAATGTGTGGCGTTTTCTATGGGCAGGAACTACATTGAGAACTGCTTTATTTGATTAGTGCTTCGTAATTAGAGCATCAGTTCTCATAAAACACGTACACACACGCACTTAACCACATTCACGACAGCTGCCTGGCCAACTCCATAATCTTGACACAAGGCAACTGTGCAACACAACCATATTCTGTGCTCTCAATTGTGGTTGGAGGGCTAGCACAGGAAGTGCTGTGACTGAAGGTTTGTCTTCTTTGTCTTTGCTGCAGTATATGGGCTGCGTGGAGGTGCTGCAGTCAATGAGAGCACTGGACTTCAACACCAGAACTCAGGTTACCAGGTAACACACACACACATTCACTCTCGCTTGCACTTCCTCTCGTATTCGCTCAAATATCCAGTGTATGTATATCCACAGCGTCCCACAGGAGTGATTTAATCGTGCATTCTCTCCACATCCTAATGCACATGTGCACGAACATGCACTCTCTCACACGGGTCCGGTTAAAAGCCCCTCCTCTGATGAAAAATTCATGTTGCTCTCTCATAGAGTGTGACAGAAAGAGAACGCTAGAGAGAAATACTAAAATAATGAGCATACACAACCATCTTCTCATTCTCACAGCCATTCGGTTTCTTCCTTTGACACTTTTTTAAATAAAATGCATGTAGATGTGCACACGTATAAAGTGTTATGAAAGTGTTGGCATCTGTAGGACTATAAAACTGCAGAATACTTCCCGTATTAAACCACATTATTTGCAAAATGCAACACATTCTACACTGAAATGCTGTGCTTTTGTATGTAAGAAAGAGAAGAGGGAAGAAGGGAGGCGTTATAATGGCATCAGCCCTGCTGTGTAACCATAAAGTCTTATAATAGAATCCTCTGGAACCCTTGCGGTTTCCTCCCTTTTCTTCCCTGTTCATGTGTGTGTGTGTGTTTGTTAATGGATGCTACACACATTTGCTTCTCAATATTGACAGTAGCAGCTGCTCGATAAACTGTTTTCATGCATAATCCTCAATTTCGCTGGAGGGTGAAATGCATTCAAGAAAAAACATTAGGAGGGTGTGCGTGAGTTATTATAGTTTTGAAAACTTGACTAGTTTTTATTTAGTTTTTTCTATATTTTTAAAATCAAAATACACATAAAAAAGAAATAGTTTTTAGTTTTATTTATTTATCATTTAAGGTAGGGATGCATATTTGTATTACATATTTGTGGTTGACCCAAAACCCAAACTAATTATTTTCATGTTGTGGTCAATATATATATAAAAAAAGCAATATAGTAATTCTATACTTAAAAATAAAAAAAAGTAAAAAAAAAAAAGTAAATAAAAATTAAAACACTAAAAAGCATTAATTTCATATGCTGCCATTTAGTCATCACAAGGCTGCAATTTCATTAAATAAATAAATGTCCAGCATGTTTCAGAGTGAAGCTTTTTAGATTTGTTCCCCAAATTGTGCAGCCCTACATTATAATGTGCAGGTGAAAAATTTATATTAATTTTGATATTTAGTAGTGTTGAGCGTTTAAAGATGACAGCCTTGTTCAAACAACAAAGAACAAACCTGTTCTGCCTATGACAACACATAAAAAAAGCATTAACCACACAGTGATTGTGAGTCAAACAACTGCTTGTTTAATTGGGGAGTTTGACAGATACATTTATAGTCTAAAGTCAGGCTTCAGATTTAGAATAAATCAGACCGTTCAGTCAATCAGATTTAGAATTAATCACACTATTGATTGAAATAATTCTCTGTAATTTTGTAGCATTTTTGTTTATATTTTAGTGAATATTTATAATTGCAGTCTATTTTTTACTCTTGTACATTTTTTTTTTTTTTCAATTTATTTATTTTTTAATAGTTTTGGCTTTATAATAGTTTTTGTTAACAGTAGTAATCCTGGTGTTTTTGTTTGTGTGTCTACCTGCTTGCATGTGTGAGATGGCAGGAAGTGTAATGACTGGAGCATGTGTCTAATTTGTAATAGTCCCTCAGCCATATGAAATTTGGGAACGCATGAAAAGGAGTGTGATGGAAACTCTCATCTAACAATCTGATTATGTTCTCCTCACAATCTCTACACAGCATGTGTGTACATTTATAACCGTTTGTTTTGTATTTCAGGGAGGCAATATCAGTGGTGTGTGAGGCAGTACCAGGTGCCAAAGGAGCTCAGCGAAGGAGAAAGGTATTCAACACTTTATCTTATCTTACTTTCTCAGACACAGACTTTCAGCCACGCAATATATTTGCACTTTTGTTAGTTACACTTACAGCTCACACACCTCATAGTGTTCTAGTAAGGCCTGAACAGTTTCCAGTAAAAATACTGCGGTGTTATATTTAACACACATTCACATACGTTTGCTCGAAGTGTTGTGTCTCGGCTGGTCAGACTGTGGTATTTGGTTTATGGCTGGTTACAGAGGTTGTGGAGTGCAATACCTCTTTCGATTTGCTTATAGAGTTTGTGTGTGAGTGAGGAGCCATAGTCTGCCCTGGTTATGATCAGCACAGGCCTGTTTCACAAAGCACGCATGAATAGTGTGATAAGCGGAGCATCAGCGGAACTGCAGCAGCCGGCTTGAGTTGACAGCATTGCTACAGTGGCTCTATACAGAAAATAAAATGATTTCTGGCTTATCATATTGAGTTTGTCCTTTTAATAAAGGGTTTTTAATTCATAATTATTATTGGTAGTAGTACGCCACTTTAAGTCTATTCTATTTAGTTTTATTTACACAAACCTAAAACCAAACCACAAAGTGTAAACCATCTGATTCAGGCAGATTTACTGAATAGTAAGTGTTTGTGTTGCTGTTACTGCATGTGAAACTAGTTTATTCTGGCATTTCATGTTGCTTCATAAAAGCTTATGTTGCGAAATTGTATGTTTAATCATTTTTAGTTGAGAAAAATGGGCTCAGCACAGATACCTCATTTACAGCGACGCTAATCTGCAAAAGTTTGGTATAATTAAAGTTTGGAATAAATAAATAAATAAATAACAATGTTGTTCTGCCGTGGTACAAGTCCTTGTGGAGATTGAAAGAATGTAATCTTCTCCTGTTCCGTTGTCATCTCTTTTTTGTAGTTTTAAATAAATTATCTGTTCTTTGATATTTATTTGCCGCCGTCACGGCTGATGCTTCTCCGACAAGCTGCTGCTGCTTCGGCTTTTGCCGTGGTACTGCGGGTTACACAAGCAACATGCCCGTGGACACTGCAGACTAGCGGTCCGCATGTGTACTGCACGTCGACAACAACGCAGAAGTATAACTGAAAACCGATGCACAGCCTACGGAGTAGAGGCTACGGCGTATGTCCGACGCAGAAGTATAAATCGGGCTTTATGCTCAACAAAGCTGCATTTATTTGATCAGAAATACAGTAAAAACATTAATAGTGTGAAATATTATTACAATTTTTACAACCATTTACTATTTGAATATATTATATAGTCTAATTTATTCCTGTAATGGCAAAGTTGATTTTTCAGCGGCCATTACTCCTGTCTTCAGCGTCACATGATCCTTCAGAAATCATTCTGATTTGCTGCTCAAGAAACATTGCACTATGGGCGTCCTGAGTTCGAATCCCGGCTCGAGGACCTTTCCCGATCCTGCCCTTGTCTCTCTTTCCCACTTCGCTTCCTGTCAGATCTAAACTGTCCTATCATAGTAAAAAGTCAAAAACACCAAAAATAAATCTAAATAAATAAATAAACAGCTTAATATTTTTGTGGAAACCTGTCAAAGCTTTTGTAAAAATATAAATGTATTTTATTTAGAGCTTTGATCAATTTAATAAACCCTTGCTGAATAAAAGTATTAATTTCTTTGACAAAAATCTGACCCTAAACTTTTGGATGGTAGTGTAAAGTTCTGATTGACTAAACCTGACGTGTTGATATAGGCACTGAATGTGAGGTAAAACAAGCTTCAGACAAGACCAGACTATTTAAAATGTTCTCTATTTCCCATGAAATCTATTTTCATAAAATATTTAGGTTTCATCTTTTTATCATAAAATATTTAGCTTTTTACTTTTTTTGATCATATGTCTGATGTAATTAATGGAGTCTCTCTGTTTCTGTCTCTTTGCAGCCCTCCTCTCGTTGTCTCTCCTCCATCTTAGGGAAGAGTAATCTCCAGTTTGCTGGAATGACAATCGGCCTCACCGTGTCGACCAGCAGTCTGAACCTACTGGCAGTCGACTGCAAACAGGTTAGGCGTCACACATGCACACAAACATGAATACAGTGCCTCCTTTCGCTGTGTGAAATTCACTTTACCCGCAGCTAATGATGAAAGCGGCCTGCGTTATGCAGACGCTCTTCACAGCAGGACGGGATTGACTGAATTATGCTATCTCTTCCTCTGAATAAAACATTTCTCAGTATGTCTTAAAAGTGAAGTTTGCCATTTTTACAATGTTTAAAATACTTCCTCGTATCCTAGTTGTGCTATGTGTAGAGACAGCTTGAAGCAAGCTATTTAAAGTAGGTTAATTTCCCTCAAAAGTGTACACTAGTACACTAGTTTGGCTCCGATCACACATTGTTAGCGCTAAATAAGCTGATAAGATCTTCTACACACTTGTCATTCATACACTGCACTAAAATATATTTTTTATTATATTATATTAATTTAATTATTAATTATATAAATATTAATTTGCTGCTTCTGTGTGGCCAAAAATGTGGATGAATTATATTTCACATTTATTTCATACTAGGTATAGTTCAAATCTACTAAAATATTTACTGACATATCGCTCGAGACTTATTGATAGAAAAATTATAAAACTTTATTTGGAGTACTACTTGTGCACAATGCACATTTCTTAATATTAAGCCTAAAATGTGTTTTTATGTCATTATTGATAAGGATTGTATGATCTTTGAATAATATCGGTCTTTAAATGCAAGATATTTAAAGTGTACCTCAAGTATACTTGCAATAGTTCCACTTTAGCACAATCAAATATACTTCAGTGTATCTTTAGCTGACCTTCAGCACTACTTCTGCACAATTAAAGTGCATTAAGTACAAAATTAGTTGTTCCAGTTTAGCAGACTTTAAGTATACATACTTTAGTATACCAAAAGTACAATTGCAATGCATTTTTATTAAGTACATAAATATGTAAATGTATTTGTAGTATACTTGCCATGAAATAAATGTATTTATATTTATTTTTCACTAGGGAAGTAAAACTGCGACTGTCTGATCACATTGCAAGTGGTCACAGAAGAAAACAATGTTTTGTCTTGCCTGACCATCGTTATTGAGCTAAAGTAAACTAAACTATTTAACTAAAACTAAAAAATACTTGTTAATAGAAAACATAAAAAATAAAATGTAAATATTATATGAAAAGCTAAAACATTTCTAATTCTTAAGTTGAAGCACTAAATAAATAAAATATTTGTTTAATTAAAAATTTAAACTAAACTAAGACAAATAAAAATAAATTAAATATAAATAGTAATATCTTTAAAAAAAGAACATAGCAAAATTACTAAAAATTAAACTAAAATCAAATGAAAATCAAATCAAAATAAAAGATAATTCATAATAATATGATATAAAAAATAATACTACTGACACTGCTGACTATTTTTGATCGGCTCACCCAAGACGGGATCTTTATTTTATTTTATTTTGTGTATTTAAAAGTGGAAGTATATTAAAGTAGCCTGCATTGGGTCTTTTAAGGGGCTAATCAGAAATTTGTCGATGTTTAACTAATTAAGTGTGTTATCCAGAGGCCTGATAGATTATGTAAAGTTGGCGTAGTCGGCTGGAGCATATCCTCTGGCTTGTTTACAGCTGCACCACAGGACGTTTTTCCTCGCTAATAATTCTTCAGTTATATTCCAGTGTGTTTCGCATTAGCGCAGTGAGGTTTATCAGCAGGCAGCTGACTGGAGCCCAGAATAGGGCCTGGAGTAATTGCCCTGCTGATATGTGTTTATCTTAATGAATCTAAACCATGCAGAATTACTGCACACAACTGCTCTGTTCCTCTGTTAGACCACAGTCTCACCACATCATTTCTCCCCTTGTCTCCCTCTCTGTCCATCCTTTGCTTTCACTCGCTTCCATGATTGTTCATTCTTCATCTCATACCCACTGCACTTTTTGTCTTTTTTTTGTCACATTGTCCTCTTCTCCATCCCTCTCTCCCTACAGATTATCGCCAACCATCACATGCAGTCCATCTCTTTTGCATCAGGAGGAGATCCAGTGAGTCACGTCCTGTCTCTCAATATCTCTTTCTACTTCTTTCTCTTTTTACTAGGGATGTTGATCATCATTTTTAATTTCGTCGATTAGGCTAATCAGTTGTTAATTTAATCAACTGCAGCACAAATCCGTTTAGTAATTAGCCAAGTTGATGGCCATGGAAAGCTAGAGTCCACAACACACACGTGCCCTCGGATCACCTTTACAAATGAAATGGTTCAATGTAGTCATTGTTAGAGCATTTCTCTTCAAATGCAAGGACCTTGATAGTGGATTGAAGTACAAAGTGACATCAGTAGGGATGTGAAAAACTACATATTTTCAAAATCAATTAGTTGTTGAGTTGCCCGAGCAACTACTTGACTAATGTCTAAAATCATTAAATTATTAATTATAAAAAATTGAAATATATATTAATTAAAAATAAATTAAAGTTGTAAGTACAAACAAAAAATTTAAGTTAATTATGATTATTAAAGTAATTAATTTAATTATTGATTATTAAATAGAAAAATAATATAATATATGTATATAACATTTTATAATACATTTTAGAGTGTGTGTGTGTGTATATATTTATATGTAAAATTTTAATTCATGACTGAACAATTAAAAATTAATAATTTAATTAGAAAATAATAATTGTATATACTAATTATTAATATATATATATATATATATATATATATATATATATATATATATATATATATATATATATATATATATATATATATATATATATATATATATACTTAATATTTAATTGTAATAATTATAAATGAACAATTAAAAATGAATAAATATTTATTAAATTAACACCAAATAATACTAATTATTTATTAAATAATTAATTAATATATACATTTAAATTAATGTTTTCTAATTAATTTATTAATCAATTGTTTAATTATTTATATATATATATATATATATATATATATATATATATATATATATATATATATATATATATATATATATATATTTGAACTAATAATTGAACAATTCAAATTAATAATTAATGTAGAAAATTTACATTTATATACTAATCATTTATTTAATATTTATAGATAGTATGTAATTTAATTATTGATTTAAACAATTTAATTTAATATTAAATATAAATACTTTCGCATTTTATATTATTATTAGATGATTAAATATTATGTACATATCATCAATCAGGTTATTGGATGCATCCCTACATACCCGTTTCATTTCCTCGTTTTCATCTTGCTCTTGATTCTATCAGCTTTACTCTCATTCTGTCATTCCTTGCTCGTTTGTCTTATTCATCTGTCCTGCTGTCTGTAGTTATCTGTTCTTTTTTTCCCCCACTGTTTCCTCTTCTGTTTCCTGCCCTTTAGTGAATAGACTGCTTCAACTAAAAGACTTACTTTCTTCTGCTTGTCCCTCTGTTCTTTGTGTCTACTCTCTAATTTCTCTTAATGTCCTCCTGTTCATTCTTCCTTTCTTCTTCTCCATCCCTTTCTTTGTTTCTCCCCAGGATACAGCAGAGTATGTTGCCTACGTCGCCAAAGACCCTGTCAATCAGAGAGGTAAAAATGTCAAGACACTTTCACATTGAGTTCAGTCATATCTGTACATTTAAATTACTGCTTTACATGCTCAATTTATTTGAACTGATGTTAAATACTAAATTACTTAATTATATGTAGCATCATTTATTATGGCTTTGAAGGAGTCCCAAAAGATTTGGAATGACATGGTTTCGTTTTTGTGTGAACTGTCCCTTTAAGGAATGTCTTGTTCCTGTCTATGACTGATGTCTTCTATACAATATCTGATATTTGATGATCACCTCCTGCATTGTAGCGTGTCATATCCTGGAATGCTCAGAGGGCTTGGCTCAGGAGGTCATCAGCACCATCGGCCAGGCGTTTGAACTCCGCTTTAAACAGTACCTGAAGAACCCCCCCAAACTGGTTACCCCTCATGATCGGTGAGAGCATTTATGTGCCTGTTCAAACAAGTACTGCAAACATTTACATTTGTGTCAGTGTGTTTACTCGAGTGTTTATACATTGTTTAATGATGGTACCTCCCTAGGGTCTTTGGAAACCCCCTTAATATCCTGTATGTTTATTTACAGCATGCGTTTGCTGTCTGTGCTGAAACACAATGCCATTGTGTCTATTTGCACTCCGTACTCACATCATACACTGAGAAACATCTTATTACTGAATACTTTTTGCCTTATTTCCAGTTAAAATATCTAAAAATCTGACAGATAATCCAAATATACGTTTATATTCTACATACAATCTATGAAAACAAGTATTAATGTCACTTTTCAGCAACAGAGTTATTCTTAACTAAAGCTAACATTATTAAAAATGTTTTTTTTCTAACTGAAATAAGTTTAAGGTAAAACTACAGTTCAAAACTAAAACTAAAATACATTGAAGCTTAATAGAAATATAATGCAACTTATAAAACTGACAAAAGCGCATAAGAAAATGACTAAAACTTGAACTAAAATTTAAATGAAAATTAAATATATATATAAATAATGCTAAAATAACTCTGCTCAAGAAAGTGTATGCTGTTTTAAGGATTTGAGAAATTTTGACTAGAAAACAAATCAAAAATGCCTAATTAAAAAGTTGTTTTTTGGAGCGTATTTGATTTGTTTACCGTTTCTACTTCCTTTTTATTGAGTGTGTGTCTGTTCCTGCTGGTTGTTCCCTGCTGGTTTAAAAACAAAGCAATACATCATTTGCCATCATTCAAACAGCATGTAAATATAATAATATAGTAATATTTATCTTTACTTGTATTTCCCTCTCTCTCTTAGGATGGCTCCTTTCGATGGGTCAGCCTGGGAGGAAGAGGAAGAGGATCTGCCTCCAATCCCAGAGGTTCCGTATTACAATAACTTCCCTGGTAAACAGCCTCCCCCTGGAGGCTTGGTTGACATGAGGACTCGTCCTGGACACAGTACAGGAGCCACGCTGGTGAGACACACATTTGTATGAGCATGTGTTAGTGAACATTGGTGTTGGGGTTTTTAAGACTTATGAATTTGTTCATAACCACAAAGTTTTGTTCAGTGACTGTTTTTATGTGTTGTGTGTGAATCATGAAGTCACTTTGATTTGTTAAAAAGAACTGATTCGTTCGCAGTCGAAACAAGTCTTATACTTTTATTAAAATTTGTATGGCTAAAAATCTACTAAGAGAATTCAGTAAAGTGTTTAAGCATCATAAGCATTTTCCTTACAAATGTCAACAAAGCAGATCCTTCATTTTTCCTCCATTGTGAGAACTGCTAAGCATGAGTAAGCATTTGTCATGCTATACAATAAAACACTTATATACACATTGGCAGTCAAAAGTTTGGAATAATTAAAATGTTTGTTGATGTTTTGGGTCTCTTATGTACACCACAATTGACTTGATTGATTAAAATACAGTAGAAACTAATATTATGAAATATTATTACACTTTAAAATAACAGTTTTTCTGTCCGAACATATAATTTATCTCTAAATTTTGCAGAAATTTCAGCAGAATTTTCAGTGTCCTTCAGAAATCATTCTAATATGCTTATTTAGTTCTCACAAAACATTTTTTATTATTATAAATGGTAGAACGTTTTTGCTGTTTAATGTTTATGGAAACAATGATACACTACCATTCAAAGGTTTCTAGTAAGTACGGTTAAAAAAATAATACTTTTATTCAGCACAGATGTATTAAATCAGTGAGAGTAAAGTCATTCTATTTCAAATAAATGCTGTTCATTAAAGAAACCTGGAAAAAAAAAGTATGTTCCACGAAAATATACAAAATGATAAAGAATGTTTTCAGCATAGATAATAATGACTATATATATATATATATATATATATATATATAGGGCTGTCAGTCGATTCAAATTTTTAATCAAATTAATTACATGATGTGTCGATTTAATTAATCTAATTAATCGCAAATTACATTTGGCTGTGAAAATACCCCTCAAAAATTAATTAATTCTATTTTTGTGTTAAATGAGAAAGTATTAAGTAGACATTTAAAATAGTAACTTTAGAAATAAATATTTTATTTGTTAATTAAAAAAAAATTAATCGATTGACAGCCCTAATATATATATATATATATATATATATATATATATATATATATATATATATATATATATATATATATATATATATATATATATACATATACATATACATATAAATAAACATATACATATAGATAGATAGATAATTAAAATGTATTATTTAATTCATTATTATTAATAATAATAATGAAACCATAATAATTAATGATAATGATTTATACAATCATTAATTATTTATTCTTTACTTTTATTTAAACAAATGCATTCGTCTCAGTCTTCACAGGCCAGAAAAGCCACCAAAGCATTCACTCAGTTCAAACTTAGGCTCACTGTCTTCAAAAAACAGAGACTTCAGTGTACAAGAAAGATGATTCAGTGTATAGAAGTGAATTAGAATGTTTCATTCACTTAAGATTCGTTAATTAACAAAACTCCACTAGTTAATTATGTGTCAGCGCTCTAATGCAGTGTGTCTCCACAGCCCTATGGACAGCCCAGCCAGAACGACATTCACAAGCAGCCTCTGCCTCCTCTACCAGGTCAGGTTTGCTCAAACACGCATGCTTCACATTAATAACCCCTGCCCTGTTCCTTTCATAGTGCCACATAGTATTTGTCAGTCTTATATTGTCGCACTTCCCTTCATTTCATTCTCCTCTCAGCTGAGACTGTCATTCTGCAGAGTGAGTCAGCAGTTTTTCTGTCACTGTTCGTTGCTCTCTGTTGGATGTTGCCCAAACCTATTACACAGCTCCTTTGAGAGGTGGCTTCTGGATCGCCGGCCTTGCTGACAATGACTCAGAATGGCACCGCTTAAGCGCACTCACCTGAAGGTTAACTCACTTTAACCTCACAGTCCTCTGTTTCTCTCTCTCTTTCAGTGGGTGTTAAGGAGGGAGGCGTGTTTGACGACCCTTCGTACGTCAATGTGGATAAACCCCGCCTCCCAGCGGCAGCAGCCAATGGAAATGCTCACAAAGATGCATTTGACATGAGTGAGTAACTAATGCTAGGCGACTTGTTTGGAAAAATATCTTTATTTGTGATGTATGTCTTGATATTCATGTATTTGCTCTAAAATGGCAAAAATGGTGATTTTACTTTTTTCCTTAATCAGAGTAAAAATCTGTAAAAATCTATCATCATTAAAGCATGTACTCCACTTTATTTTTCACTAAATAAACACAGGGAAGAATTCTTCTTTTATTTATGTGCATTAATATAACAATAGCAGAGAGTACAAATCTGTTTAAAATCAGTGAAAGCATTATTTGCAGTTTTTGACTTTTTTAAATTATTTTGTTAAATTTAAAACTTAATTTTTGTTATTTTAATTTATATGCTAGAATGTAACTATTAATATTTTAATATATTTATCATTAATATTTACATTCAAAAGTTTGAGGTCCGTAAGATTAAAAAAAAAAATGCTTTTAAAAGAGGTTTTTAATGCTCACAAAGGCTGCATTTATTTGATAAAAATATAATTAGGAACAGTGATATTGTGAAATATTATTACAATATAAAATAGCTGTTTTCTATTTTAATATATTTTAAGATATGTATTCCTGTAATAGCAAAGTCATTACTTCAGTCTTCAGTGTCACATGATGCTTCAGAAATTATTCACATATGCTGATATGCTGCTTGAGAAACATTTATTATTATTATTATAAGTAATAAATAAGTGTTGTAAACATTATATTTTTATGGAAACTGTGATCATTTTTCTTTTTTTTTAGGATTGTTTTGATGAATAATAAAATTATTATTTGTAACTGAAATTTTCTTTGGAATAATGCAAACAGTCTTTACTGTCACTTGCATCAATTGAATGCATTCTTTGCAAATGAAAGTATTAATTTCTCTCAAAAAAATAAATCTTGCTTACCCCAAATCTTTGAACAGTAGTGTACAGTATATTTTTACTAAAATGTTTTAATACACTTAATACAAATGGCATACATTTTTGAGTGATGTGCAAAAAAAAAAAAAAAATTAATACAGATAGTTTAAACGGATTAATAATAAATGAATGGATTTTACCAACTTCTAACACTTGATACATATCAATATATTGCCCAGATTTTCACATTTTCTTTATGAAGATTCCTTATGTGTTTTGGATGAGTTGTTTTTGCTTTGTTTTAAAGAGAATATTTGGGTTTGCTGTACTTTTTTCTAGTTCAGTTATAGGTGCAGTTATAGAATAACAGTAAATTGTCCAAAGATACATCAGTATTGTGCTCTCTATCTTTTAGAGCCATTTGACGCTGCTTTAGGTGTGTCGGGTGCAGTGGCGCCCCCTATGGCAGAGCAGCTGCAGAACGAGCCCTGGTTCCACGGACCTCTAAGCCGCAGACAGGCCGAAAGACTCCTGACCAAGGATGGAGACTTCCTGGTGCGGGAGTCAGGCACCACACCAGGCCAGTACGTCCTCACTGGACAGCAGGGCGGCCAACCTAAACACCTGCTTCTAGTGGATCCAGAGGGAGTGGTGAGTAATATGATAAAATACACCACGCTCTCAATATTTTGTCCTTATCAAAACATAATTCTTTAACATCTTTTTTGCTGTCATAGGTGCGCACCAAAGACCACCACTTCGAGAGCGTCAGTCACTTGATTAGCTATCACATGGACAACCGGCTGCCAATCATCTCAGCAGGAAGTGAGGTGTGTCTGCAGCAGCCAGTTGATCGCCGTGTTTGAAGAAAAAAAAAAAAACACCACACATTTAAGAGAAAAAAAAATCCTCCCTTTCCTACTTTTTTGCCAGACTCTATTAGAGAAAAACAGTTTTTCCAACTGGGAGTGTAAGCTAATCATATATTCACAGAAACAGAATTTTGTACCGCATCAACCACCGGCCATGAAATTACAAAGCGATGCAATCATTCTACTCAAAGACTAAAAGGACACGTCGCTTGAAATAAGCGATTACAAAAAAGCCTAATGATGAGGCGTCTCAAAGAGAAGCAGATGCGTAATGGATGTGACATCACTTCCCAAACAAGACATCATGTCTTGAATTAAGACTGGGGTGCACCTGTAACCATGGCAACAGGCCCGGGCATTCTTCGAGTCGAGAGTTGATGTGAATGTACTAAAATTGCAGAACCTTTGTAGCATTCTAAAGATTCACATCTGGTGCAGTGGGCGAAATCCAAAGACTCGAGCTTCATATTGATCGTAGAGCCTTTTGTTGCGCTCGTTTGGAAATCTCACAAGACTGTTTGATGAATATGCAAAACTTTAAAGAGAATACAGAGCTCATTCTCCAATCACAGACGTCACATTCCCATCGGAATATCACTTTCCCAATTTTCCCGCCAAGAGAAATCACACAAATGCCTCTTATTCTCAACCTCACAATACCCTTTACAGAATTCCAAGCGTGATCCCCAAGAAAAATTGGGAATTTTGGTCATTTGGGAAGACCCCTGAACATATGTGAAAACTTTAGCAGCACGGATGCTGTGTGGATTTTTCCTTATGCAAATAAGCAGACGCTGTGAGGAACTTGCGCTGCACGTTATGAGAGACTACAAACTAGTCTGTGGAAAAAGGGAACGTTCCCTTTCCACGTAACTTCATATATAAGCCTGGGACAAAAGGGACGAGAGAAAAAAAAATACAGTGCAATCAGTGGACATGGGAATAGGACTGACGGTCTGTTGTTTGAGTTCTGATTGAAGCCTTCTTATGATGTCATTTTAACTAAGAATTTCTATATTTGTCGCAATGGTGTCATCTCGATCAGCTGACGACATCATCGGGATGGTTTTATTCTGGGAAATGGAGGCTCTATTTTTCTTTTTCTTGTGGACATTACTTCTGTTCGCTTCGACAATCGATCTTCACGTGTATCGAGGTGTCAGCTGCTTCTGTACGATCGGAGACTCGAGTTACAAGAGAAAGCGTAAGGAGGATACAATCTGTATTATAATACATGCATCCTTTTCAAAGATTCACTATAATCACTTTGCATTTGAACGACATAGATTGCAAGGGGACACACCATCCTGAAAGAGGAAAAGCACTCCGAATGAATTCTGAACGTGTCTTTGCAGCCACAAGTGCAGTTTCTGTTAAAGCCACAAACAGGAAACCACTTTTTACATCTTTGTTTGCTCTGATATTGATTGTGCCTTTTTACCAAACACAGACGCACCGATAAAACACAGTCGCCTTTTGTGATCCTAGGTAATCATGACACTTTCTTTTTCTGGAGAAAACACAACTGAAAAGATCATCAGCTGCAAAAACGACACCAGTTTAGTGAGGCTCAGTGCAGGTTTTGGGAAAGCATTCTTCGTTTAATTCTGCTATGCTGTTCTTACTGTGCTTAGTTTAGTGCTGGTCTTTGTGTATCGCATTATGTTGCTTAAACACCTTCTTCTATCTCTCATTTAGAAACCGACTTTAGATGACCCATAAAAGAACATGTAAATAAGCTTTGCCTATGCTAGTAGCTGTCTAAAACCAGTCATTCACTGTGTGGATCTGTGTCAAATGGGAATTTGCAAACTCACAGGATTGTACTGGGTGAAAAAACATAAAGGTGTAAGATTTGACATGCTCTTCTGAAGACAATGCAATCACTTTGTGTTTATCACACATATCTATGTAAACGATGAGGATTTGCTTAGATATACAAAGACCCTTATCTGGATGCATTGTGAATCTGAAATGGGCAACGGTTTTATTTTTAGTCATTTTAATGGATGTAACGTGTGGATTTTGAGTCAACGGTCAACATTCATTCCACATTATAAATCCAGATGGATCCCAGCCGCAACTGTATGCGACCAGCCTTCACGCTAATGTGGATTGTAGCCTGTTGTAATTCAAATGAATGCATTGAATGGGTTTTTTTAATCGTTTGACATCAGACTTTTTATGTGCTGATAGCACCACGGATCTGGTCACTAACTGCTAATGGAGTTTAAACAAAGTGTGTTTATGAGTTTGCGTGTGCGTGGATGCATACATATGCAGGGCTGGAATGGTCTGGAATAATCTGGCTTTTACAACTCTGACTCGCCACTGAACTGTTTGCTCATTTTCATATTTCACAGCGGCCTTTTGTTGCATGGAAACACTTCCTGTTATTGTGGTAATGGTGACTTTTGTGTTGTGGTTGGTTGGTTGGTTGCTACTTTCTAAGCCAAAGGCTTTTTTTTTTTTTTTCTTGTTTGCCTATATAAATGATGCTTCTTTTTTTAAATACATGTTTTTGATTATTTTAATTATTCTTTTTATGTTGTTGTTGTTGTTCTTTGGGGAAAACATAATGTTTACACCTGTATCAAACGATAGATTACATATATAAATACATATATCATTCATCCTTCTTGGTGTGTTTCATTTCGCATTCATATTACCTATTTTTGATCTAGATTAGTTTTAAGTTAATTAATAAACATAAATCTATTTCTCAAGGGGTTTGTGGCTCCAAATCTCAGAATCTTATTGCTGTAATTGTTCTTCTTTAAGATTAATCCTATAAATTATTCATTGTGACACTCATCATATTATTACAGAGAAAAGTCTGTATTTGTTTGCGCACTGTGCGTGAATATTTGGACAGTCATTCAGGTCCTTTCACTGCACAGTAGAGGAATTAGAGATGAACAATAGGTAGATGAGAGATGTTGTGAGGCCATTGTGCAGTAGGAGGCAAACAGTAAGCTGGCATTTTCCAGAGCTGAATAAAACCCATTTTACAGAAGGCACTGGGTCCGTGGATCCCACAACACACAGGAGTCAGTTTGCTCCAGGCTTTCATCTGAAGAGACGTTAAGGTTGAAGGAAAAAGTGGAGACCCACAACACGCAGCGTTGCTTCCAGTTCCTCCCTTCGAGGATCGCTCGTGCTCTCCAGTCGACCGTGGAGCAGTGGCGTGAGATGCACCCACAGCGTCCGCTGCCCCAGGCCATGCCCTCCTCACTGGGCCAAAACCTGAGAGATGCAGCTCTGAGGATGGGCCATGGCAAGAACCTGCTGGGAGGGAATGTGGCTTATGGAGTTGTCCAGTCTCTTAAAGAGTGCCTCTACTTCCTGCTCTGCTGCTGGTGCATCAAAGAGATCCTGGACTAAGAAAAAGGTAAAAAAAAAAAAATATATATATATATATAATTTTATGATGTTTGCCAAAGTAACATTTAATAACAATCAGTGTTTTAGTGTGAATTATATTGTAGTATGTAATTTATATATTATTTATTATTATTATTTGTGTGTATATATATATTACAGTTATTAAATATTATTATTATTATTATTATTATTATAGTATATTATACATAATAAAATTATTATAATAATTTAAGTACATGAAGTTTCTGGTCCCATTGACTTCCATATTATTATTATTATTATTATTATTGGTGACAAGCAACTGTTTGGTTACCAATGTTCTTCAAAATATCTTTTTTTTTTTTATGTTCAGCAAAAGAAAGAAACTCACAATTTAACTGCCTCTTTAAGTGCCAAGGCAGCCGTTCTAATTTTGTTTAAGGTTTTTTTTAATAAATGTTTCATCTAATATTTGTTTTGTTTTATTTCAGTTACTGAAAACGATTTTTAATCATTTTAATTTTGATTTAAGTCAACAATAACTAACTAATAAACTATTTTTTCTAAGCTGTATGAGGTTAATGTTGAACAATGATTAAATGTTAATTTATATCGACTATTTAAACGTTTACAGAAACAAAACAAGGGCTCACAAGCATTTAGCCTTGACCTTGTATAAGTGTGTGCAATCTAGTGATGTTACCATTAGAGGGCGCCCTGTTCAACTGAAAAAAAAAAACTAGTGAATATATTATTTTGAATCCTGAATAAATTTCATATTACTTAATTAGTGGGTTAATCGTCAGATGATATTTAAAACAGCTGTACAGTGATATTTATGATGTTTCCTTTTTCAGAGCTTTTGAGCCGGTGGATGATTCATCACAGATGTGTTGATGCTTTGGCCTGAATCCAGATCTCTTCATACATGCATAAACACTCATGTCTCATAACTATTAGAGGCTGCTGTAGCAATGCACTTTAAAGCAGCACATCACACAGGCTTCACATGAGGAACATAGACCACGTCCCTGTCAACATGCTGGTGGTATTCACACGTTATAAATGACACTGTTTGAGAAAATTGTGCAATAAATTAAAAAAAATAAACCGATTGTGTGATTCTTTTAAATAGCTCACAAGAAGGTCCTGAGGCTTTTTTAATTAGTTTAAAACTTAGGATACAAATGATGACTGTATAATGTGGGCCTAATAGTTTCTGTGTGAAGACACTATTACACTACCAAGAAGTACATTTGTGAATACAAATGCAACAAATACAGTATGCCATAAATATGAATTAGAATACATATCAAACATTACACAAATGCATACAGAATGTGTGATAATACATGCTGAAAACAAATAGCATATCAGATGCTCTATGCAAATAAATAGGCTATTGTAAACTGAGGCATTACACTAAACGCCAGTCTAGAAAATGTAGGTTATGCATGTTCATGCACCACAATGCTAGTGTGTTTTGGGTGGTTGATATGGCATTTTATACAGTTGCTAATTTAGTGGTTTTATGTTATGCAGATTGGGGTTTCAGTGTTTGCTTACTGTTCCATATCAAAAAGTTGTCTCAGGTCACACTTTCAAAAGTCTGGTCTCATTTTATAACTATAAAAGTATTATATACAACTATAACAAATACAAAACAGTTCTGTAGGTTCTCAAGAAACATAAGGAACAACATCAATTGAAATAAGGATACATAAGTAAGCAATTGAAGAGCATCACAAACATAATTCCGTTATTAGGAAAACGTTATATTCATCAGAGCAACTGGAGTGGCTCAAAACACTATTTTGTTTCAAACAGCTCTTGAAACTGATTTGAATCTATACAAATTTCAAATAGCAATAAAGCACACAAATGGTACTACTGTATATTAAAGTCTTGCTTAAAGAACACCCTCTCCATCTTTTACGTAACTAGACTTATACACCAAGTCTAATAGATATGGATGGAGGTTTGTTGGGATCCTTTTCCCATTTGTTTGAGAACATGCTCCTCATTTTCATGTCACCTGTGTTTGTCAGTCACACAAAAAAAAGTGTGCTTTGAAGGACGGAAGATAAAGTATGCTGCCATTGGTGGAGAACGCAGCATGTGGGCAGGATATATCTCAACGGCAAGCGCTGATTGGTGGAAAACTTTCAAGACCGAAGGAACGTCAACAAAACTGCACACTTGAGTTTGCAAATTTGCACAAGACACGAGAGTGTGGTGGAAATTAAAGCGGTATTAAAGGCGGAAGGTCCTTCAGAGTTATCAGGTATGCTTCTCTTTTAATACTTTTAGACATTTTTCGTATTTAACCAAACTCACATCGCACACATGAAGCTTGTGGGCTTGTTTCTTCTATATTTCCGGCATGTGCATGTGTGTGTATGTAAAGTGCGACTTTGACATTTGCCTGTGTTTTATTGAACACTCCCCTTTTGACTGTGTCTGCTTAAAATGTACACAGATGTCCAACATCTGTGTAACATACAAACACACAGAGAACATGCGATATATGGCGCATGGAAATAATAATTATGCTAATATTCGCATGACGTGAAGATGTGTCCTTGTATGGGCATTTTATGTCGGAGGAGATGATGGGAGAGATAAGAGAGACACAGAGGACATAATGAAGCTTTTCCTTTACATTTCAAAACTATCTGGACTCTCCTGGTTTAACAATTAAGATATTTACCATGGTAATCATAGTTTCCCCTAAAATAACATATTACACTTATTGTTGCTTCTGTAAAATAAGCACTTCTATTATCGTGTATAATAATTATTGCTAAAATGTCAGTGCTTTATAATTGTATTACGTTAATATGGAACTCCTTCCAACCTCGTAAAGCTTTCAAAAAGTTTTTTTTTTTAGTAAGTAGTAGCTGCTGCAATATTGTTAGTATTTTAGGAAGCTTAATAAAGCTAAGCTCTTGTCTGTGAACTTCAAGTGCGATATCTTTAAATAAAATAACTTAAAATATAAATAATTTTTGATAATATTTATAATTATTATTGTGTATTTTTTTTTTTTTTCGAATATTACATCAGTATTTTATCAGTATTTTCAATTTTTGTAATCAAATTGTCTTGGATAATATCAGTTTGGTGCACTTTGTGCTTCTTTCTGTGTTATTTTTAGCTGTTATCTATTTCAGACATTCTTCTATATCCTCAACTCTCATGGCTCATGACTACATTGAAAAAAAACTCTCATGGGAGCCACATTATTAGCAGACCCAAATTACTGCGAAAGGAAAAAGATCCTTATTAAAGAGTGAAGTGTGTCACAAAGTGGTACGTCGTGATTAGGCCTCTTTCATTTTTGAAATTTGCATGGAAGATTCACCATTTCTGCTTAACAGGATCCCATTCTTGATCAGTTTATGCCAGATCTATTTAATATTCGAAAGATTTAGCACAAATGGAAGAATGTTTGAATACGGTGCTGTAATGCATTGAAATGGCCGTTAGTCTTTGACCCACTTGGAAAAGTAGCTCACGTCTTTCTCGGTTTTCTGGTCGTGAGCAGTAGGTCCATTGCTTTGTTTTTTCAGTGCTGTCAGTAGTGTATAACTCCACCATTCTCTCCTGCATTAATGCCTTTAGGGCTGTTTCACTTGACATCCTTAGTTACACAGTTCTTTGCCAAAATATTTGCCAGCCAGGGAGCTGCTGGTGTAACCAATGGGACAACACAAGGATAATACTAATGAAGTGAAAACTCTTTCACTGCAGCTCCAGCTTTTCACTCTCTCCTTTACTCCTGTGTTTTTTCACTGGTAGAGACCTGTAGTGGAGATACCGTCCTCATTGAACTCACTCACCACCCTCTCTATTACATCAACATTGTTCTTTTTCGATTATGATATTATGTGTACAGCATATGTGATGTATGCCAATAGTTCTGTACGTGTTCAAGGTCCTTTATGTATCCTTTACTTCTCTACATTTTAACAAGTTGGACTCATGCAATGAAACTCAACCCACAATAGAGATGGCTCTTAAATGTTGTATTTGTCTATTCATTTGTTGAGCTGATGACTTTCTAAAGTGCTCATGTTTTTCAGTTGCTGGACGGAGCCACTAGGGGGCTATGTCTGAAAACAGCAACAGTGCCAATGGCAACAGCTGGACTCTTCTTACCCCGGAGGTAAAGGTGTGTTTCAGTGTCGGAGGCCTGGGTAAAAGTCTCTGTGGTCTGAAAATGTTCATGTTATCGCATACAACGATATTACATTCTATCTGTCAATTTATTCAAACCTAATATGCAAATTCATATATGCAGTGACTTGAATACACATCCTCTGTTTATATGGGCGTAGTATTTACAAAACATTTATGGAGTTTTTATGTAGTATAATCAAGAACTCATGATATTTGTAATAATAATAGTAATATATACACTCATATGGGGAAAATGGTATTACTTAATGTCCTGAAAGCATAATGAAAAAAGAACAAGGCAAGGTTAGTGTGGTAAAACTTCTGAATATGTACTATTTATGAATCTAATGACTAATGATATTTGTAGTAGTAGTAGTATAATTATAAAAATACATGAAAAAGGTATGAAAGTTTTGAAAATCCATCAATCAAAAAAAAAAAAATATACAGTATATACACACATACGGGAACATTTTTTAAAGCAGAATTTTAAGATAGATTGATACTCATTTCGTAGGATATTGTGTCAAAACAATGCTCAAATTATGTATGAGGTTAGGTTTGTTTGACAGAGGCACTTTTCATGTTCAGGAGTCTGGAGTTGAGAATGTGGGTCCTGTAGCTGAAGGTCTTAAGATCGAGGGGCAGATCTCAAAAGCACCTGAGCCCTCACCGGAGGCCCACAGTGACCTGGAGAAGCACTCCTCTAAAGCATCTGCTCACCAGCCCGAGACAGAGACATCCACACAGTTGCAGTCTGACCCAGCTCTCACCCATGGGTCAGAGCCTCCAGAGCTATCTCAGGTGTCCTTCCTTAAATAAACGCTTCAGATGATCTAAAATCCTGATGGCCATAACCTATTTTACTATATGACGTTTAGGTCACCCAAAAAAATAAAATTGTCATTTTGTCATCTTTTTTTAATGTAAAATAGTAATTAAATCTACCAAAATGTTAAGCAGGTTACGTCTCCCGAGACGAGTGAGGGTCGGGCCCAGCTGAATGTAGCACATATCAATGAAGAGTCCAGCTCTGTCAGTGCCACTGTTGAGGACATCAGCTCCTGGACCCCTGACCATGAGAATCAAGGTCTTTCAGAGAGCCCAGTTACTCCCAGGGCTGATGTCGATTCATTCTCTGACTCTTACACTCACATAAGTACTACCTCTGGATCAAGTCCACTTCCTGCCTCAGTTTGTCAGGAAAGAGACTGGTTTAAATCGGATGAGGATTCACTGAGGAAAACCATAACTGAAGGTGAGAGACTGTGCAACAAAAGTGATAGTGTCACATACTTTTTTACCTTTGTGCATTTATATCTATTTTTCTGTTTATTTGATTTTGAACAAGTTTGTTTTTAATATTTGTTGTCTGTATGTATCTGTGTTTTTTAAGTACTGTATATATCTTTAAAGTGTTGGTGGTGGTCAAAACGGAGCTTAACTGCAGTTGGCAGGTCTGTTATGGAATAATGATGGACTTGCATGATGACTGGTGGCAGCTTGACAGCTTGATTTCTGTTTATTGTTTTATATACATATATACAGTTATTTATATATGAAAACGGCGTGCCTGCTCTGATTATATTTCAGATGCATCATTCTCTCTGTTTTCTGCTCTCTTTCTTAAGGTGAACATTTGCTTGTACCTGCATCCTGAAAACTCTACAGATTTTGTTTTTATTTCCCAAATCTTTTTAAACGGTGTAAAATTGTGTGCCAGTGTTTGTCTTTAGGAAATGTATGCTCTCTTATGTAATTTGAAGAAAGGCATGAGGCTACAGCAAAATCATAGGAAGACTTTGGCCCTGGTACTTTCAGTAGCTTGTGTAACACATCAGCATACACTGCAATTCAAAAGTTTAGGCTCAAAGGGTTTTTAAATATTTTAAGGGATTTTTAAGTCTCTTATGCTCACCAAGGCAAAATCATTTTCTATCAGTGTTCTAACCAATGGGACCAGATTGTTTATACCTACTGTAGAATAGGTCATTCCAGGATGACACAAGTTTTTTAATCCTTGGGGAAGATCCTCCAACATGTTCTCTCTGCTGAATCCCTTCATCCATGAAGCATGTTTTATTAGATCGGGCTGGTTTTAACTCTTTGAGAGAACCTTTTTTAATTCAGTTAACTCTTTTGAAGAGATTTTTAACAGAGTTAAGCCACATACAGTTTTGGTGTTTTTAGCAAAAATAAATGATAAAAACATGATATAATTGTCATAATATTTCTCACTATGAAAATAGCCACAGAAGCTGGAATGGCGTTAAACTCAAACAAACAAATAATGTTCTCCAAGGCTGCATTTATTTAGTCAAAAACAGTAAAAAAAAAAAAAAAAAAAGTAATTGTAAAATATTAGTTTTTTTTTATGTTTTCTATTTTAATATAATTTAAAGTGTAATTTTTCCTGTGATAGAAATACTGAATTTTTAGCAGCCATTAATCTAGTTTTCAGTGTCACATGATCATTCAGAAATCATTCTAATTTTCTGATTTGGAGCTAAAGAAACATTTCTTATTATTATCAATGTTGAAAACAGTTGTGGTGCTTAGGATTTTTGTGGAAACTTACTTTTTTCAGAATTCTTTGAATAGAAAGGTCAAAAGAACAGCATTTATTTGAAATGGACATCTTGTAGCATTACAGATGTCACATTTGATCAATTTAATCCTTGCTGAATAAATACATTAATATCCTTAAAAAAATCTTTCTGACCCATCAGTGTGGCATGTTTTAGTCGTCTTGCTAATGTGTCTTGAGAAGAGTTTAATGCTAGATCACTGAAGCTGCAGACCAGACTGATGACGTGACCGTGGGGAGCTCCAGAAATAGAGCCTCAGTCTCAGTACACGAGCATAGCCTTGATTCGCCAGACAATCCTAACCCTACAATCAGAGAACTGTGAATGCTTAATAATATGTTCCAGGGCCAAAAAAGGATGTTCATGTCCTACTTTTGCAAATAATGGTAGCTATTATATGAAGCATCCATAAAAGCCACTTTAAACTATTTAAAAAAACAGCAATTTGGCTGCTGCACTAACCAGCTGGAAAAAGATTTTTCTTTTTTTTTTTTTTTAATGCAATTGCAATGCAGTTGTGTATTTGTGTAATATCTACTGAATATCCCCCAATAATCATGTGCCTGTTTTCTGTGTAGAGTCTAAAGAAGTGTTGGAAACAAACAGGAAGGAGGGGGATGGTTTACGAAAGAGAAAAATCTCCCACCTGGGCTCTTTGGACAAGACTGAGGCAGATGATGATGAAGAGGGGGAGGAGGAAGATTTTCAACCACCTCAAAGAGAAGAGGAAACAGTCTTTTCTTTGAACAAGTGCATCCTTGCAGCTGTCATTCTTCTAGGACTAGGAACCATTTTCTTCTCTGGTGAGCATGAGGCCCCTTGCTTTCACACTCTTGAATTAAATCAAATGAAATACAGATCACTGTATTCTCTAGATTCATTAGAAATCCAGTTCTTGGCATATTCAAATAATGAAATAATAAATGTATCATTTTAATAATGCTTCCTAAATACTTATTTACCATATTCAGCACCAAAAAGTGGGTCTTTTTTAAGTCGGGTATCAATGAAAATTGATTTTTTTTTTTTTTTTTTTTTATATATAAATTTTGTCATTACTAATAATATATTGTCAGCATAACAGTTTAAGTGAATTTTTAAAAATTCAAAAACTTTACATGTTTAAATTTGAATGTGAATCCCATTTTAGTCTGTTTGATTTCATAAATGGGATCAAGACAATGCTCTTAGGCCATCGTTATTAGGTTGTCAGTCACTAGAGACGTCTACATGAACTACATACTCAGAAATGTGTGATGGAGATTACCACACATTTATGGGGATGGTTATAATCAACTTTTCTAAGACTCATTGACAAACTGGTTTTGAATATGGTTTGTCATAAAATGAGGCATGTGACCTAAAGTACCTTTGCAGTGGCCCATATCACAGAGTGAATTTGAATATGTTCCTGTGTCTGAGACTGAGGTGTATTGTTCCACAGGTATGCTCATGGACCCAGATGATGGTAGGAAGAGTGTGAGAGTGTTTGTGTCTGTGTGAGTTTGAATAGAGCAGTGAGTTGCTTTAGCTCAATGTAATTTGCTGGTGAATGGATGCTGCAGTTGTAAATTTGCATGTGCTTTTGCATATGTGCTGGATATGAACCACTGGTTCTCAGCCTTTGGACTCTGTTGCCCCTCATTGTCCACAATAACATTCAAATGATCCACGACCTTTCCATTCATTCATGATTTGCTGGATGTGGTTAAGGATAAGAATTTTAAAAAAATATGAAATTATAAGAATAATAAAAAAAGTTTACTCAATTTCTCCTTAATAAAATATTTTAGAGCTTGGCAAATCTGGAAAAATGAATATTCATAAAATGTATTAAAATGCCCATTATGTAATTTAAAGGTTTATTTCAGCCAAAAATGAAAGTACTGTCGTCATTTACTCTAGTTGTTCCAAACCTGTATGCGTTTTTTTCTTCTGTTGAACATTAATAAGATATTTTGATGAATGATAGTAACCAAACAGTTGTTGGTGCCCATTGACTTTCATAGTATGGAAAAAAAACACTATGGAAGTCAATGGGGCCCAGAAACTGTTTGGTTACTAACATTCATAAAAATATCTTATTTTGTGTTCAACAGAAGAAAGAAAGTCATACAGGAATGGAACGACTTGAGGGTGAGTAAATGATGATAGTATTTTCATTTTTGGGTGAGCGTTGCAGTTTTCAGGGCACTGGCTAAATTGTTTTCAACTAAGCCTCATGATGCTCAATAACTCATGACAGTTGCATTTGAAATGGTTTGTGCAGCATGTTTAATTTCCTGTGATGTCACATGGATGTTTAACCACTCTGAACAACTGTGAAAGATTGAAAGACCAAATCAGATATGGCGACATGACAGTGACATGAATAATGCATACATTTAGAAAATGAATCAGATTTAATTCTGAACATTGCATATTATATTTAAGTCACTGCTAGAACCGCATGCTTTCTGTGTGATCCTCAGGCCCTAATTACTGAGTGTTATGGCTCCATGTTAGCTTCCTCATCTTCATGACATCTGTTGCATTTTAATGCGATTAAATTGTGATTGTTGTTGTTTTTCTTGATTTGCTTGATCTCCTGCGTTTTCCTCTCAGAAGCAGACATGGATGTTAGAGAGCTGAAGGACCCAACAAATCAGGTCAGTTCATTTGCTCTTCTTTTTTTTGTATGATTTTACAGACCTAACATTTATATTTTAGTTAATATATCATCTGTATATCATTTGTTTGTGATAGGAGTGGCTGAATCCTGAGATCTCCAAAGACACGCCTGTTGGTCTTCAGCCTCCAGATATTTTAAGCAAACAGGTGAAGGAAGATCAGCAAATATTGGTACTTCAGGAACAGCTTCAGGTACAGACATGTGCAGACCTGTATTAAATGAAGTCCAAATGAAGCCAAGAGTTTAAGAGTCAAAGAGAGTGAAACAAATTTACAAGTAAATAGACTGGTTCTGCTAGCGAACCTTTAAAAGTGTATATGTAAATGTTCTTTTATACAGTTCCTCAAGGTTTCTAAGACCAAACACTGTTGTAATTTACTTTTGCATGACTCTTATATTCAATAAGGCTAGTGCTGATATTACATCATTCTCTTTTGTTACAAAGAAGCAGGGAAATTTCCAGATTATAGGGTTTCTGTAGTTCAGTGTTAATTTTTGCCCTGTTTGTAAACTCAGCAACATCAAGGTGAACTGAAAGCAGCGCAACTTCAGGCAGAGGAGGGAGAGAAAGAGCGTGTGAGGAGAGAAGAGCTGGAGAAGGAGTATGAGAGGATAAAAGGAGAGCTAGATAGAGTACCTGCTCTTCAGAAGGAGCTGGCGCAAGAGAACGAGAGAATGAAAGAAGAAAGTGTGAGAGCAAAGAAAGAGCTGGAGGCCCTGCCATCACTACAGAGAGAACTGGAGCATCTGAGAGCTAAAGTTTCACAGCTCACACAGAGCACAGGTGCAGTAAACACGCATGCACACACACTGACAGCAGTCATCCATCAGTGAAACACATGTATTCTGGGTTTTGTTTTTTTCTATGAAAAATCAGATTAAAATTCAGTAACATCCATCTCCTAAACTTGTTTTAAAATGCAAAGCACATGAAAAAAATTAATTATAAATCATATATTAAATTATTGCTTTATATGTTAAATTGTTTGTTTTTGTTTTTTTGAGCATTTATTTATTTGTGTTGTGGGCAATGGATTTTTTCTTTTGGTTTTTGTATAGGATTCTGTGGGTAAAAAATATATAACTGCATCTTAACTCTCTTCCAGGAAGAGCAGAATCTGTTCCTCCCACCGCAGCTTCTCGGATGCCCTCTGCTGGAGACAAAAGTGATGTACCACCGATGGAAAGACAAGACATGAAGCCCAGAAAGACTTGGGACAAAAAGAGTGAGGAGAAGGAACAAAGCAAGGGAGACAAAGAATGGAAAAAGAAGAAAAGTGGAAAAAAGGAAGATGACAAGGAAAGGAGGGAGAGAGTGACTGAGGGAAAACATACTAAGGAACAGAAGGACTGGAAAAAAGATAAAAGCCACCAAGAGGCAGGGAAGCAAAAAGAAGAGAGAAAAGAGTGGAAAAAGGACAAAAAACGAGATTATGATAAAATGGGCAAAGAAAGTGAAGACAAGAAAGATTTTAAGGAGTGGGGGGAGAAAAAAGAATGGAAGGAAGATAAAAAGAGTAAGAAAGACAAACATGTAGGACAGGATGAGAGGAGGGGAGACAAAAAGGACTTGAAGGATACTGGAAACAAGAAAGTGAAAGAGGAAAAAGAATGGAAACAGAGAGGGGAGCGGAAAGAGGACAAAGACAGGAAAAGCGATAAACGGAGTGGTGGGAATGACCATAAAGAATGGAAAGAGAAAAGGAAAGACGAATGGAAAGGTGAAAAAGAATGGAGAAAGGAAAAGAGTGAAGGAAAACGCAACGATAAAACAGAGAAGAAATGGAAAGGAGACAAAGAATTTCCAAAAGAGTATGATGAAAAAGAAATAGAAGAGAAGCAGTGGAGAGGGAAACAAAGAGAATCAAAAGATAGAGAATGGTCAAGAGAGGGAGTAAAGGAGGAGAAAAAAAAGAAGGCGCCCTACCATAAAAACGAAGGGAAAAACAGTCCCAATGAAAAGGAGAAACATGGGCATGGAGCACCAGACGAGACCTTCTCCCATCACCATCACGACCATGAGAACTACTGGACCAGACAGAGAGAGCGCATTCAGCACTATGACGGGCAGCGGGAGACGTGCAGCGGTGTGGCAGACTGCGCTCGAGTCGAGGGACTCTCTCCCGTCGGCCTGCAGGACTTCCAGACCCTTCTCCAGTCCTACCTGAAGAAGCTCCAGGATCAGGACCAGACCTCCAGGAATGAGGAGCTCAATAAGCTGGTTAAGGAGTTCTTCACGGATGGAGTGTTCGCTCATGATCAGATGCCGTTCAGGGAGTTCGTGGAAGACGTGGGGGACATTTTGGAGGACATTGCTGAAGGAGAAGAGAGCGACAGCGAGGGAGAGGAGAGTGAGGAAGACGACGACGATGAGATGGAAGAATTTGAAAGGGAGGCAATGGAGAAATTTGCACTTCCAGAGGAAGTGAGGAAGGTTGAGAAGAAGGGAGAGCAGAAGAAAGAGAGCAGGAGAGTGAAAGTTTGAAGGTTCCTCATTGTGATTTAGAGGTTTAAAAAAAAAAAAAGGTACATCCGAAAACAGTCAGGCCTGATTTTCTGCTTACTAACGTGGTGTCATTTTAAAAAAGCTTGTTCATTTTGATTAGTATGGCTTTGCTTTTTCTTTTCATTGATAAAGCATTACTGTAAAACCTCAGTGATGATTTCCTTCTTATAATAGCGGTTTTTGCTCATTTTTCATTACTTTTACCTTTATTTAAAAATGTTATACAACATCAAATAAAGACTCGGTGAGAGTCGCCCGTTCAGTCATTTAAAGATCTGGGGCTGGATTCATGAAATGTTAAGAATAAAATTATTTTATTTTCTTCTTATTTTTTATTTTAAGAAATGTATAGAATATTGTTTCTTTGTGACAAGAATTCTTAAGAGTATTTTTTTGTCTTAAGATGGTTCTTAAAAAAGCTGTAAGAGAATTAACATTTTTGAAAAATATGTTCAAAATAATTCTAAATTATATCTTAGACTACACAGATGATTAATAAATTAATTGGATTGTTATGATATTAAAATATAAGCATTACAACATTATAATACTAGCTAAATATAATGCATATTACTACTGCATTTCACTTATTAATGTAATGTAGCATACTTGTAGGTTTGTCGGATGTATGTTCAAGATTAGAAATACTGTGGGTTATTAGACAAGTTGCTATTAGACACAGATAAAAGTTTATAGATGAATAAATTTACTGTTAAGATTTACCAAGTATTAAGTAAATTGTTGCATTATAAAGACAAATGTAACCTCAGTAGGTTATTATACTATCAGCAAGTCGAATCATTTTATTGTTATTCTTAAAAAGAAAAGAATCACTTAAACTTCTCATTTATCTTTAGAACATTCTTAATTTTGTTTTGTTATGAAGATATTCATGAATCTAGCTCCAAAAAAGAAGGGAACAGAGTCAAGAACTGTAGGAGTTTTCTTGGAACTGATCTACTGTTACGGCACATCAGGTTTGTTTACGACCTGGCACATCTCACACAAATATAATATTTGTGTGGGAATATTCATCAGAAGAATGTAGTTGTGAGAGTTACAGACTAGTACACTCATTTTTAATTTTTTACAGTAGTCACGTAGCGATTTATGTTCATTTTAGGATCATATTTAGCTTATAGACTGTACATATATTAAATGGGTTATTGGAGATTTATTAATGTTTATAATTTTGGCTCTACTTTTTTTTAATTCTTTAAATTATTTTGTTTGTCTTTAGGGTCTCCTGACCCAATGTTTTTGGTTTGTTTGAGTTTCACTAGTATTTATAACATTTTATGGAGGATATTGTTAGTAAGTAACATGCTTGTATTGTCTGGAACTTTGTAATCATTAAAAAGTGACAAACAAAAACACAAGCAAATCCTTAAAGAAAAGTGCAGGCCATCCTAGTTGTATGTAATGCAGTAAGGTGAGTGCAGTAAGGTTTGTAATTTTAAGGTGTGTAATTTTGTGTTTTTTTCCTCTGAATCTTGTTTTTTTGCACTTGTCAAATTATACGCTGTCAGGCAAAACTGCTTGCAACTTCACAGTCTGGCTTTCACAGATCCTGTGCTGGGTTGAACAGTCAAATGCAAAAACTTATATACTTAACTACTTAAACGCAGCATGTATATGTTTTTCACAGGCCACTAAATTGTTACAAAAAATGCAACATTGATAAGTGTAATTTGTTTTTGTTTTTTTAATTGTTACTCGCTAAAGTTCAAATGGTTGTGTTTTTTTAGGAAAACTTCTAAAAGAGGCCTGCATCAGTGACTGCGATACCTTATCTCTTCATCACATCGCTTGTAGTTCCTGAATAGAAACGTAAAATAGAAAAAGGTTTTCTCAGTTCCTCCTGTGCTGCACTGTATTTGAACATATTTGGTCAGAATGTCTGCGTGAATGTCTCAAATGAACTGTGAAGTGTTTGTTATTGTTGCTTGTTTTGTGCACATGCATTTACAATGTCAGAACTTTATTAAACGGTATTAAACTGTCCAAGTCATTTAATGGAATAAAGCAAATCATGAATACTAGCATACTAAAAAAAAGTATCCTTCTGTATTGATACAAATTTTATTCATAGTAATTCTGAAGAAAATCACATATCCTGCATATCCTCATTGAATATATGGAGTGAGATTAATCATCTGTATTTTATCTTTGCTTCAGTTAGATTAATGTTAAAAATGTCACATTTCAGAAACATTAAGACAAACTGGTAGCTCAGTGAGAAAATAATTATACAGACCTAACATTTCTAAAAAGAAAACCTGTGCGTTTTCATAGTGAAAGAGGAAGTGAGGAAAATAGTAGTTCACACAGAGTCTGAACAAGTGCAGCGTGACGTTAAATGTAAATAAAACTCTTCTGCAGAGTGAAGGCAGAGGAGTAGATTTGTCTAGAGTACCTCTACAATGGGTGTGCATGACTCCAATTCCTTCTGGTGGAGATTTACACTGGTTTTAAGTATCTGCAATATCGTTTTTACTATTATACCTAAACGCTGCATAACCATCGATGAACATCTCCTCCGAGACATGCCCAAGACTTCAAACTGCTACTATTATCCAGGAAGGGGTCTATACGCAGACTGCAATATTATAGACCTGCGTACTGATCTGTCAGAGGTAGGCCTTGAAGTTAAATCCCTTTGTGTTGTTGGTGAAATTTCAAGCATTCCTGCTGATGCCTTTTCACACTTACCTTCTTTGGAGGTCCTTCAAATAGAAGGGACCAGACTGGAGAGGGTTCAATCTGGTGCCTTTTCAGGACTCCCCAATCTGAAGCATTTGTTGGTTCTTTTCAGTGATGCAATTTGTAGGTCTGTCACCATGGAACCTCTCACATTTGCTGGTTTGTCTAATTTGGAAGAGTTGACACTGAGAGGTCTTAAGTTAGTCAATGTATCCAGCACTATATTTGATCCGTTGGTTAGCGTAACCAGCCTAGAGATTACCAGAACTTGTGCACAGGACCTTAGTGATATTTTCTGTTATCTTCCGGATGGAATGTCCCATCTGAAGAATCTGAGTGTGATAGACAGTGGGATTTCAACAATTGAGACCAAAGGATGTCCAGGGGGATCAAAGACATGGCCTGTGACTGTCCTCTCTGGGATTCAAAACCTTTATCTAATAGGGAACAGTATCAAAATAATTCAAGCTAACTCTCTAATTGCGTTTCAGAACCTCTCCAGTCTTTTTTTGGAGTTCATAGGCGAGTCACTGGATAGTATTTGGGAGTCTGGGATTGGAAAAGTCAATGAGTTGAGTTTGACAGGAACTGTAATAAAAAAATATTCAACAAACTTCAAAGATTTGTGTCATCTGGTCACCAACCTTCATCTTCAATCCCTCAGCCTCATTTTTACATCAACAGACAGATTGGCTGCAGAGGACTTAAAGAAGTGTGGGACAACTTTGACAAAGTTATTCATCAGCGTATCAGAAGTAGGCCACCTGGACTTTAGTTTCTGGACAGGTAACACAGGTTTTCAAGCACTGCAAATGTCCTATATGAAGTTGACAGATGTTCCATTCTGTGTTGCTGTGAATGGGACTGTCTGGTCCTTAACCTTGCTGGACCTCACTGGAAACTCAATTTCAGAAGTTGGCAGAGACCAGTTTGCTTGTATGCCTCTTCTCGAGCAGCTCTTTCTCAGCTATAATACCATAAAAACCCTACAGCTGCATGCATTTCGTGGTTTGCGTCGCCTCAAAATTCTCAAAATCGACTCGAATAAGATCTCACAGCTTACTGCGAAGGATTTCAGATCCCTTAAGGCTTTGGAGGTCCTGCATATCAATAATAACATCATTGAGACTATTGAGGACGGGGCATTTCAGGATCAGCAGGAGCTTCGTGAGCTGACACTGGGTAGACTGGAGTATATTTATGAGTTGCATCTAAATAGGATTTTTTACGGGTTCCCACCGAAAATACAGCGACTAAGTATTGATGCACATTATGGAACTACTTTTTACCTGGGACATACATCACAGCCTGAGGTAACGTTTGTTTTGGAGCTAAATGGAGACAGACTGGATTTCGCGGACTGTAATACTACTGTTTTTACAGCAGTTCGAGAGCTGAATGTGATTTGCACCCATTTCATATGCAAGAATGACTTCATGGCACCTTATTTCCCAAACCTGGAATCTTTTGTGATTTCAGGAGGAGCTGAACGAGCGCCTCTCAGTGACACTAAAATCAGTACTCTGCACCATCTCAAGCGTCTCAAGCTCATCAACCTGAGTTTTTCTAACTATACAGATGCTGGAAGCGTCTTCTGGAACCTAACAAGACTCCAGACTCTAGTGCTGGTAAACTGTCATATGAGCTTCCTGACTGAGAGTATGTTTAAAGACCTGACGTCTCTGCAGCTGCTGCGTCTCTACAGCGACAGTCCTCTGGTCTTGACTGATGGCATGTTCGAAGTTCTTCCAGCGCTAACAGTGTTTGTTCTTGATAAAGTGGATTTCCAGTGTAGTTGTGAAAATGGCTGGATTCTAGATTGGGCGGAGAGCACGGAGAAAGTGCAGGTGATCTACTTGCAGAAGCAGAAGTGTGTCTGGCACTATCAGAAACTCAACTTCTCGGCAACCATGGAGAAGCTGTGTCAGACTGACGAGCAGTACATTTGCTATGTAGCCACAGCTGGAAGTGTTTGTCTTCTGCTGTCGGCAGCCGTTGGATATCGCTTTGCTCGCTGGCCTTCTGTAGTCCTCTTCTTCCGCCTGAGAGGATGGGTGGAGAGGAGGTTTGGTAGGCAGTGGCACAGGAGGAGGAGACGAGTCGAGGGGGCTGATGGAGAGATAGAGGAGATGCGGTATGATGCCTTTGTGTCTTTCTGTAGCCGAGATGAGGCCTGGGTCCTGGGGGAGATGGCTCCTCGGCTGGAGGAACAAGGGAACCCGAGACTGAGGCTGTGTCTGCACAACAGAGACTTTGAGGTGAGGTTGAAATGAAGTTCTGTTTGATCTTCTGAATGTGAAGTAGTTGAGGTTGAGTTGTTGATGTAACTGCTTTTTGGTTATGTTATCCATCAAGATGTAGTCTCACTGTAAAATAATTTCTTGTGAAACGTCTTTTAGGTGGGTAAAGATATCATGGACAACATCACTGAGAGTATCTACAGCAGTCAGTGCACTGTTTGTTTGATCAGTCGGCGGTATCTGCGCAGTGATTGGTGCAGTCTGGAGATGCGAGTGGCCAAACACCGGCAGCTGGAAGAGCAGAAACACCGTCTCATCCTCATCTTCCTCGAACACATCTCTCCATTTGAGCTTTCTGCTTTCCATCGGTAATTAGGATAAGATGGGAAAACATGCCCTACTTAAGAACAATGTGCATTTACTGTGAAACTGAAGCATATTCAGAGATGAGTTTAGGAAGGATGACAATGGATCAATCAATATACACGACTTTTCAAAAGTTTGAGGTTCCTAAGATTTTTTTCTTGATTAAAAGTGACAGTAAATACTTCTATAATATTACAAAAAATAAATAAATATTGGTCTTTTGAACTTTCTATTTATCACAGAATATTGAAAAATGTGAATCTTTAAAATATCATGGTTTCAAGCAGCTGTTTTTAACATTGATAATAATAAGTAATATTTCTTAAGCAGCAAATTGGAATGATTTCTGAAGGATCATGTGACACTGATAACTGGAGTAATGATGCTGAAAAATCAGCTTTGCCATTACAGGAATAAATTACTTAAAAAAAAAAAAAGTATATTCAAATTTAAAAGGTTATTTTAAATGACATACTACTGTTAATTTTAACTGTATTTTTGATCAAGTAAATGCAGCTTTGGTGAGCATATGAGACTTCTTTCTTTCTTCAAGCTTTTAAACAATATTGTATTATTAGTGTAAACTTGATACGATTTTTTATAATTTAAAAGTTACACTATTAATTTACTAAATCAAGTATTGTATTAATTTGCTCATTTTATAAATCGGGTAATACTTTTATCATTCCCTTCCATAGTTTGGCCAGACTAGTGAGATCACGTACATATCTGGACTGGCCAGACGATGAAGGTGACAGAGTGCATTTCTGGGATCGTCTAAGGAGGAACATTGCAGAGGAAGACATGGTGAGTACAAAGAAGAAGCAGGAAACTGGCAGAAGTCTGAATGACACTGAGATTGGAAAGATACGAAATGACTTCAACAGCACAAACATCTAGACTGATGCTTCAAGAAAGAATCATGTTACAGGTGTTAAACTATATATGAATTGTTTTACAGGAAGCTTCTTGAAACTACACCTGGTGCGTTCCTGCTTGAACACAAAGACAGTTGTCAAAACGCAATGATAAAACAAATCATATTACTCCATTTCATTTAAAATAAAATACTTGTTACACTTAGAAATGTGATGCTTATCAGTGTTAATTCATGAGTATGGGTAACTTGTTGACTCCATATGTTCGTGCTTTTTTAAAATTTGTCTCTGTATGATATTTATTCCTAATTTTTAAACTTAAATATTAAATTCATAAAATGAATAAATTGTACTCATCACATAGGTATGGTAATGTCTAGTAATGTTTGAACATAAATTTTACATTGTGCTACACAGAGTGCATGTTAAACTTATTTGAATTCATAAACACTCAAGTGTAAAAGCACACAGATTGGTGCTTAAAGTAATTTCAAAATAGAAATATTTTCAGTTCCCATTATGAATGTTCTTTTTTTTCTTTTTACTGTACCGCTAAAGTGTGTTTAAATTCTTGAAAATAGTTTTGTAGACATACAGAAGTTGTACCTATGTATGAATTTTCCTCCTCCTGTTACCTTGTGTTGATGTGCTCTGTTTTACTGTAATATCTAAGCAAGAACATAATAATAATAATAATATTGTATAAGCTATTAATACCATGCTGCAAGAATTTTGGTTTTGGATGTTTTGTGGCAATACCTTAACTCAAGTACTAGAGGACGCTGTTACACAAAGAGGCTTGTTCTGTTCTCTCTCTCACTCTATCTCTCTCTCTCTCTCATTCATGGTCAAATAAACTATAACCTGATTAAGCACTATGAACCAGCATGTTTACACAGGGCAGTTTATAGTTTAAGTCTTTACTTCAGTGACATTTTTGATGAAACTCACAAAACCACGATTAAAACACAGCTAATAACACAACCAAGATTATTCCAAGCTGTTTAGAGCCCTCCAAAAAATGTGCATTGGCAAAACTACTATAAATCAATGAATTTTTGTTTAAAAAAAAAAATTGCCAACATAATACCAGCAGGGTAGTAGTTTTGTTTTGTCAGTCAATCAATTAATCCCTGTCATGTCATCTATTAAGCTGATTTGCAATAGTTCTAAAACCATAAATCTTTCAAGAAGAGCTTCTCACATCTGCGCTTGCACAATCCATTTTCTGGCATGGAAACGTCAGAAGTTACACCTATGAAGTTGAGCAACCTTCTTTACAACTGAAAACTGGGAGAAAATATTAAGAAACAATTGCTTCATAAAACATAAATATTAGATTACATAAAAGTATTTACAGGTTATGTTGTATAATTATCATCACTATTGTTATTTTTTTACAATTACAATGTGATACAGGAACTAGAGGTATTAGGATTTAGGCTCAGATTGTAGGTGTGTCCTGTTTCACAATGTGTGCTAATCGTGGTTTTAACAGTGTTTGCTTGACATAATGTGCTAGATTTTACATCCAGAAAAACATTCTATGCTTGTCAAGACTTATCTAGGTCCCAAAATACTACCCATGGTGACTACTCACATTTTTAAATAGTTTACTAAGACGGTAGTTAGCCGTACATCCTAATATGTGTTTTCTGACTGGTTAAATGTGCCATGTTATATGAATGACCTCATATTCTAAACAAAACAAACAAATCAATAAATTAAAATTAAATTAAAATAAAGAAAATAAAGAAAGAAAGATAAAAGGGGGGTGGCCTTTTTGCTATCTTAACCTACTAGCCTGGGCAGGTCAGATAGATTCAGCCAGTAGAGGGCCTCTACAGAATTTTTACAATAAAATGTAAAAGAAAAAAAAATGTATTTGACCTATTTAATTTTTCTTTAGTTTTGACTTTATAAACTGTTGAACTTTTGCTTTGTGATTAAAGTTTTAATGGCACTCACAGCCATAATTTCTGTTATATTGTCTGGCAATAATTAGGATGGCAAACAATGCAAAGGCAAACAAAACCTACATTAATGTTGCATACATAGTACCAAACAAACACAGAGACTGTGGGCTTAGCAAACAGGGTGGAGGAGAATCACTGGACTGTGGGGGTTTTGTCTTGGTAATTGGAAAGCACATGTTCCTGATAAGTGTGTTCTGGTATGCTGTGCGCCCCGCAGCAGACAGCTTTCTCTCTCACATAGCTGCATTCTTTCTCTCTCCCGCCCACCCTCGCATATGCTCAAACATAACTTCATGCTACAGAAAGAAAGTTACACCGAAAAGAAAACTTTTAAAATGTATATTTTGATCAATGTGGCAAAGTTGGCCAGAAACTTGGAAAAAAGTATCTGACTAAGCTGTCAAGGTGTGGCTGGATGATGATCTCACTATGCTAGTCTCACTAAGCCTTTGTGCAACAATCAAATGCATGTTCCTACTTGTGCAGGCACACACTCACTCACTCACAGGCCATTCAGACATGGGCCATGCAGTTGGCACAGAACTCACTGCAGAAAATGGCTGTAGATGGTAAGAAGAAAAATGGTTGAAGTGGTGTTATTCACTTCCTAAACCTCTTCTCACCTCTCACCTCATTTTCCAGCATGATTATGACAGTACTCAGGGGAGTTATGTCCGCACAACACCTCTCGTGAGTAATATATCCTGTTTTCCCCACCCATAAAGTTCTGGGTATACGCCCAGTCATTTGATGGGAAAAAAAGCAACTTGAGAAGATTGGAATTCGCAGAAGAAGCATTTTTGTAGGCTCTGTTCTGGCTTAAGTTAGAGGCAAGAATCAGCAGGAGAAAAGTTTCCTTACAAAACTAGGTAAGCATTCTAATTTGATCCTAAGAGGTTTGTAGGACAACCCTATTGTTTATTTGATGAGATTTGTCGGTGTAGAATAAAATAAGATGTTTTCTTCTGGATTGTATAACATTTTTAACCAGGGGTTTCTGTGTTTAAGGATATTCATCATTTAGCTTGTTTTGTTTAGTAATCCCTGCTGAAAAGGGCGTTTTCTGGTTTCTGTTGGTCTCTGTTTGCTGTTTTTTATGGAAGTTGAGGGCACTTTTCAGCTGGTCGAACTGGTCTTTTAGCTGGTTTTAATGTGCTTGAACTGTGGAACACAGAACTTTGGCATCAAGTTAACTGGGTTCCATAAATAAGCTTTCGTGCCCAATGCAAATGTGTCACTTTCCGTTTAATCCCACTCTGCGTGAATATTTTAGTCCTTACGCGCGAGCGTAGGCTCACTTGTCCGGTGACTGCAGTAGCCGATCCGATTCCCTATAGATGTAACGCAAGCCCTTCTCCCTTACACCAAAGAAACCAGAAACCTGGTATTTATTAATTCAGAGCGTTTTCTCAGAGCGCACGCGTGCAAATCCTCCGCGTGAGGTGAATAGATTCGCTGCTTATTATGCGCCGTTTGCTGTGATAAGCCCTGCAGTCGACCTTACGGGAGTTTGGGGGAATGCACTCGATCCTTAACCGGACGAAACACGACCTCAATGTGTCAGCGGCGACACGGCCACCAGAACGACGTTAATTATGAATACAGAGATAAGACAGCAACGGTGGGAGCTGTCTGATAACCCAGAGAGCTCGAGACAACTTGTTCACCGTTGCCTTCAAGTGCTGACAGCCTGGTACAAGCTGAGGAAATGATTCACACATCACGAAGAGAGAGAGAGAGAGAACGAACAAGCTTCTTATTCTACGTTTACATACATAAGTTACACTAGAAAAACGAACACCGCCACTAAATAAAAAATATTCTTAAAGGGACAGTCCACTCCCAAAATGAAATTGCGTCATCGTTTACTCACCCTCATGTTATTCCAAATGTGTCACTCTGTCGTCATTCACTTCACTGTATAGAAAAAAAGATGGTTGATTTTACATATTAATATTACAAAGTATAAATTCTACAGTTAGTGATTTACATCTAGGCTATATGTATAGAAAGGATATCTAATAGCCTAAATGAAGTATCAGTTATTTTAGGAATCAGATCATTCAGTCATGTTAGGGCAATGAGTTAACGGTGAGAGCTGTAAGTAAGGTATGATCTTGTGGGAACAAGAACATCTTAAAGAAATAAGAGCCGTGAACCACCTGTCCGCACAAGTGCAGCAGTTTATGTGAGAGCTGAACATGAGAAATGTGAACAAAGCCTTATTCTTTCAGTCACTTTCTCAACCTCATTCTGTACATTTTCATCCAGTGATGGTTGCAAGTTTGGCATTTTTCAGTAACATCAGGAAACAAGGGCAAACCACAAGTAGCCTGGAGGGACATCTAGAGGAGCAAGAATGGAATGCAGTTCATTGAAGAAAACTGTGAGGAGAGCACACTAATAGATGTGATTTCGCTACTATTGCATTTTTATTTGCCCAGTGATCAGAAAAATCATCCAGTTGACCTTGTTTAGGGGAGACAACATAGGTTTTATTCACAGTGTCACCACAGAGCAATTTGTTATTTGGGAAGCTACTGAACTTGCCAAGCTACAAGTTTAATAATTTTAAATAGCTACTGTATACTACAGTCAAGCTACTGTTTTGAACGGCAAACACTTAAGAGGGAAATTTATTTGTAAAAATAAAAATCATTTTTAAAAACAAATTGCCCTGTTAGCTCTTTGCAGTACATTTTCCAAACAGTAGACTGCAATGTAGCTTCTTCAAAATATTGAAGTAGAAGAATGATATAACTTCACAAAATATTGCACAAGCACAATTATGATTTTGCATGAATGAACACTTAGTTAGGTACAAATTAACAGTATTAAACTCGAACAGGTACATTTTATAATAGAATAACAACACAATAATTTACACAAGTGAGTCAGACTATGTATATTTAGGGGACTCGAATCAGTTAATAATTTAAAAATCTGTTCATTTACATGAACCATCTGAACAAACTGATTCAGTAGAATGAATTGGACATTCCAACACCCCAAATAATGTCATGTTTACATGACAACTAAACAGAAAAGTTTTTCCTCTGCGTTTTTAAAAAGTTGTTGCGTAAAGACAACAATGTTGTCAAAACGATCCCCGTTCACACGGATCCACTAAAATAACTACAAATGCTGTTCTATTCATGCCAGGCCAGTAGTTGGCGAAGTTACTTTGTTAAGAAACACATGTGCACATACTAATAGACTGAACATGTAATACGCAAACTTGTCGTCACCATTTTAACAAATTCGCATTTTTGTAGTTTACACGATAATGGTATCATTTTCAAAACTTGCACTTTGAAACTCGTTTTCGAGTTTTATTTTCAGGCCCCCAAAATGCCATTGTTGTGTATATAAAAAACGCATAAAAATAGTGTTCAGTTTTTATTTGAAAATGGTGTCGTGTAAGAGAGAGGGCGGTTTAGGACGAATCGATTTACAATAATGATTTAACAACAATATGAGATGGGACTATTTAGGATGAACTGATTCACTGAAATGAATTGCACTTTTCAGCACTACAAATAACAGAGGGTAGCATTTAGGACAAATCAATTCACAATAATAATTCAGACTTTCCAATGATATTTAGTTGAGAGGGCTTTTGTTTATTCCTTCAACTCAGCATTTAGTCATGTCACACCACTACTTTTTGGGTAAAGTAACTCATTATTGGAAAAGCCTATTAGGCCTATAAAATCGTCTGATCTTAATGCTGCTAAAAATGCAACAAAGTAAGCTAGCATCGTCGCTACTTTTAGTTAATTGCTCTCCAGCACTTGAAGCTGTTGTGTTTAGCATTTTGTGGCATTACTTGCAGTGCCTTTCTGTGTGTTTTTAGTGCTCATTTCCATTTAGCAGCTGGCATGTACTGCAAAGGTTCATGGGTTTGTTGACTTCTGAATTTCACAGCCTCTCATTACATGACAGTTTGTTTGGGTCCTTGTTTGGACTAATCACAAGGAGCACCTATCAATCAGCCTGTCTGATGTTTTGCCTTAGTCTGACCAAGTCTGAGCTTGAGTATCACCTAATGAGTGCATCTCATTTAGAACAATGACAACATTTTTAAGACAAAGACACTTCTCTCTGTGGCAAACACAAGCCTCTCACAGCTAAACACACGACTTTACAAATAAAATCTGTCTTTCCACAGCCACAACTACAGTAATGCAAAACCACACTGGTTGCTCATAAGAGAGAGGATTAATAATCATGCTTATCAGTAAATTCCAGCAGGTCTTCTTCCAGTAATTTTCACCCAAGCCCTGCTCAGGCTTCTCTCTCTCTTTCTCTAATTAGGTTAATAGAGGGCCATCAGTAATTGGGAGGACAGCAGAGCAGTGGTGTAGTATACTAATGTTAGTGGTGTAGTGTACGTATTCAGGTGTGACGTCTGTCAGATGGAAGATTTACCTGAAAGGGGTGGCCTATAGAATTACCCATACGTCACACGCACTTTAAAATCACATTAATTTTGTGCGTGCATGTGCGTGTTGCAACTCATCTCAAGGGAAAATGCAGGTCTTGTTCAGACAGGCAGCAAAATCTGATTACTACACTAGGGATGCACAATATACGGGAAACATATTGGTCATCATCCAATATTAGAGTTTTTTGGATATATGAAATTGTGCATTGTCATTTTTATATTAAGATAACCTTTCACGTCATATAGGCTAATGCTCACTAAGCTAGTCAATTAAAACACTAATAATTTAATACAATTGTTAAATATAATCTTCAGCAGGTCTCAAAAGTATCATTTGTTTCTCTTTTTTTCATTATTATAATTTTAGTATTACACAAACTAGTATAGAATTTCAATATCAGCCATTCATGAATATTGTCCATAGCTTTTTTTTTTAAATCTGTAAATAAAACAAAGATTATTAGAGTACATGTACCAGAAAATACTATTTCAGTTTTTCTACTTCAAATTTAAACATTTAATTCAATGTATTACTTGCAGTTTCACTGTTAATATTTGTGAAATTTACCTGCAAAATATGAGTGAAAAAAGTTTTGAAGTAAATCCTACACCTTTTTTCATATGTATTATTGTGGCCTTCATTGGTGTTTTACTGTACCTTGTGTTTGTTATGGATAAGCTTGCTAAATGTCACTGGAAGGAAACCCAAATTAGATCATTAATTATTTGTTAGTGTCAAATATGAGATAGGATCTAGAGTACAAGAATATGAAATGCAGTAGGTTACACTTTATTGCTTTACTTTGTGTGTCAGTAGGGAAGGTAAAAAGGGGTATTCATCCAAGAGGAAAGGCCTGTGTGAGTGGGCATCCTTCAAAGAGTGTGTATGGGCTTTTGTGTTTGTATGTTGTTAGATGAGAGAGAGAGAGAGTGTAACAGACATGTAGCAGGCAACCCCAGCGGTAATGTGAGCCTGTGGCCTGAGTGGATCGAATGTCCGTTAAAGATCACAGGTTCCATTGTCTTGTGCTATACACTCTACAGCTCCACACACTCCTCCTCTGCTCCTCTCTCCCGCCTCTCTTCTTCATGCTCTTTAATTATTCTAGCATCATCCCTCTCCTCAGGTCACTCATTTTCCAGTGCCTGCCCTTCCTTTAGTCATCCCGCTGCTAAAATGTCACTTACTAACATTAAGACTCCATCCTAAAAATGCAGTGTTTTCCGATCTTTTTATCTCAGGTACCACCGTAACCCCTTCAGTAAGTTTGCATCAATACCAAAAATGAATTTCTATGAACCTATATGAAACTACAGTAAAACAAAGCCATCATTTTTACTAATGTTAATGAGAAGACCATCAAAGGACTTTTATGGCAGGCATCCATAATTATATTAAATAATTATTATATTATATTATATTTATTATATTATATTATATTATGGACTTGTCATCCGTCAGGTGTTTACCTTTATTTGGCCGCAGACACTGGAATAGGCCTCATTCCTGTGACCCTGGAAAATGGATTAGACTATATCATAATACATTATATTAAGTCATACTTTCTGGGTTTTTTTAGGCTAGGCTTAACAAAGCTACATCAAATTATTTACTTATATTACTATTTATTTATAAGTACTCCCTGGAAATTACCTCCCACTGTTAAAAACTAATTTTCAAAGTTTTAAATAAAACCGATTATTGGAGCACATTTTACAAGAATTACAATTTCTGTTTTCTACATTGAAATTTCATGTTTAATTATTTGCCTTTCTTTTTAATTATTTGTGAAATTTACTTCAATCATTTCAAATCATTTCAAAGTAAACTTTACACCAATGTTTTACACATAATGTGACAGGATGAAAACTGAATCTTTGTTTATAATGTATGTTCTTCTCTCCTTTATACAGTTACAAATATGGAGGGTGCCATTAAAACAGTTGTTACGCAGTTCCTGTCTTCAGCACGGGGAAAAGAGAGCCTGGGTGGGAAGAGCTTCCAAAAGTTAATCCAGAGTCAGCTGGGAAACATCCTGAGCGTAAGTAACAAATCTCTCATTTTGCTCCATTTAGTTGACACATAACATGTCCATAGACTACAAGATTAAGATTTTAGGTTTCAATGTATACATGTATAAGTGAGTATGTTTGTTAAATAATTGTTTAATCATACTTTTGCCCTCATTGGTTTAATTTAGGTGGTCCTGTCATGTGACAATTAAATTAGAAGTAAATATTTCATAATCTCTCAATTAATATGAGGTCATAAGTGCTGCATGCATAATAATTATAAAATAATTAGCTAAATTAATTCAACGTAAAAGTAATTTAAATGAAGTATAGCATGTCGCACTACAGAACAAAAACATGTCAAGACTGCACTTCATTGGCTGTCTGTGTTTTCTGGACTAAACTTGATTGGGCAATGCTAAATAGTTGAGGATTTCACACTCTCTCTGTCTCTCTCAGGACACTGACAGTTCTTCAGCAGTGAAGGACATGATGAAAGGCCTGGATGACAATCAGGACGGGAAGGTCAGTTTCCAGGAGTACCTGACGCTGGTGGGCTACCTGGCCAACTCAGTGAGTGAGCAGAAAGCACAGAGCAGTGCAGCCGGTGGACCATAAGAAGCCCAAAGCATTGATGACACTGACAATCATTTGTAACGTTGGAGTCTTGTACCACTAATGAGAGACTGGGGCTAGATGTCACAATTTTTTACTTATTAAAAAGTTTTCAAGGTGCTTGCTTTTTTTTAAAAAAAAGTAAAACCATTGTTTTGGCCAAAACACACTGTATTAATAAATTGTGTAAAATTACCGTAGATTTACATACATAACAAAACACAACTCCTTAGCCCTTGTGACTTCCTGTTGTAACAACTAGCCCTGGTCTCCAATGCAATATAAAATCTGCAATGATCTGAAAACACTTTTAAAGTCTCTGATATCACAATGAAATTATAAATCTGTTTGCATGTACTCGCATTAATGAATTTATAAAACAATGTCTGACCTGTGGCCATGTACAAGTGCTAAATCAAGTAACTTTTTGTTGCATAAGTGTTTGCTTTTTTGTTATTTTTGCTTTCCATGTAAACAGGTTTTCATTTCTAAGCTCATGTGTTTTCATATATGATTTAATTGTTTTACTGGGAACAAAATTTGCTTGATTAGTGCAAGGCATAACTGATGAATGCAAGCCATCAAATATACTAAAAATAGAGTCAACATCAATGTCCTACATCAGATTTGTCAATTTAAAAAAGTGAAATTTTACACAACTGGAGAAGTGTTTTTGTATAACCTTTCAATTAAAATATGGAAATAATGACAAAATTGAAATTTTAGTCATCCTTTAATTTTCAGACATGTAATACAAGCTAAACATCATTTTCTGGGTACAGCCTGTGCCCTAGCAGGAATACATGTTTTTATGTGTACACATTTTGTGTGTTTGTCAGTGTCCTTTGAATTCGTGTGTGTGTGTGTGTGCGTGTTTGTGTGTTTTCAGTCCCAAGCCTTGGCTGTCATATGTGTATGGACACCATTTGCTTAATGATGAATTAACACCTGTGCAGCAGTATCAGGTGTGACAGGACCACTTGTAGTCAGATGCTCACTCAACACACACACACACACCGCTGAGAGATTATCAGCACCTCTAAAGACCCTTGGGTTGTTAGTAACTACATTTGTGCCATGTAACCTTGTTTGGCCTGTAACATAATCAGTCTTCAGGCACCTGACCCCATTTCATTTTATGGCTTATGATCATTACCATGATGCTAATAATTGTAGAAAAGTGCATCAAGAAATTAATTACAATTATATAGACTTATATACTTACATATATAATGTGTTAGATAGATAGAATTAACCATTAAGAAGCTTAACCAATCGCTAATTATATTACATAACATAACTTAAATAATATAGACATTAAAATATAAAAATAAGTTTCTTTATATGTATAAAGCATATTTTAAGGCATAACTGCTGGTTCTATAGCTCGGCTGATTTTCATTATAGCGATGTTTGTGTCTAAGTCATCAATTACAGCAGATAAATCATTTAGTTCGGGGTGCTGAACTATCACGTCTCTAAAAGTTTAATGTGACAAGAACCGGTACATATAACTAACCTTTAGGATCAAACATATCTATTTACCCAAAAGCTCTTCTATCAGGTAAATCCAGGTCTTCAGAGCATGTTTATATACATGAATGTCATGTTGTATCATTAGATAAGCTTGAAAACATGACTGGTAATATTTAATGACACAATAAAGTCAATTACATGTATATTTTAAAGAAAATTGCCTCAAATTGATTAATTCAAATCTTACGTTGATACATGTAGTCACGTGTATATATATTCATGATTCACAAACTGAGTTAACCGAGTGTCGATCAATAAAACAAAACATCGATTATGTGGCTTGTTTTCATTTGCTCAAGTTATCGTCTAATGCAGAGAACTTTCTCTCTTTCAATTACGACGATCAACATCACATTTACTCCTTTATATAACACTGTTTTCGTATTTTTCCTTACATTGCAAATGTGTAAACAGAGAGGACAAGAGGTGGGAAATAGGTAGGCAGAGACAAATGAAGGATGGATGGAGGAAGGGAGGAGGAGTGTAAGGTATGATGGGAGGAGGACCAAGTAGGTATATAAGATGCTGCCCATCGCCTCCGTCTTCACCAGCATTCATCTCTCCTCAAGGAACAGAAGAGCAACAACCTTCTAACAACAAGGTAAGGGAAAGAAAAGGATGGATGGAAGAACAGACTGTAATCTGAGAGTTTGGTTTTGTGCTGCCTGTTTCTAATGAGCTTCTGGACAGAACATTATTGGTCAGATCATGTGCTAAAGAAAAATTTGATATAACGAGCTGCTATTGGACAACATTCTCTCCACCTCAAGTTTTGCTTGGCTTGTGGCTCATCTCTATAAAGTATCTGAGGAGGCTTTTCTTCTCCACTGAAGTTATTTTTGCCAACACAACCCAATATGTTTATCAGTTCATCCATCAAGACAGGGCTAAGCTCAAACCGAGGGCAGTGCTTGGTTAAATATGTGTGTGTGTAGTGAGTTGTGGGCACTGAGATTGGCTCAGATTACACTTGGCCGAGTAACTTCCTCCCCAGGTTCGGAGTGTTTTCTCCAGTTTAGGATTTCACTCTTATCAGGCGAGTCACATTTCCCTTCTGTGGTTAAGTTAAGCCCCTTGTAGGATGATCTGGAGAGGGAAAGAGGGGTCAAAGCATGTTGAGCTGAGAATATATTACTGCTTCTTTTGCAATGTTTTTACTGTTGTGGTCTGATGACAATAAGTCTGCCTTGTGCTATTAAATATTTAAAAATGAGCCAAAAATACTCCCCCTAAAGAAAACCTTTTGTGCATCCTTGAGTGCATTTATAAGTCTAAATACAGCCGCTCGCTACAGTGACCAATACATCTTTCTTTCCAGAATGTCTAAAGTTCTAAACTCAGAGAATGCCTCCACGCTGGAGAGCGCCATGCAGCTGATGATCCAGACGTTCCACAAGTACTCTGGAAATGAGGGCGACAAATATACTCTCAGCAGGCAGGAACTCAAAGAGATGCTAACACAGGAGCTGGGCAGCTACCTTGGGGTAAGGAGAAAACAGAGTTTTGATTTCTTTGCGAAAGTCAGATGTTTCTGAATAACTTTATCTGCGTCGCTCTTGCTTCACAGAATGCACAGGATAAGGATGCGGTAGATAAAGTTATGGGAGACCTGGATTCAAACAACGACGGTGAGGTGGACTTCACAGAGTTCGTCATCCTCGTTGGTGCCCTCACTGTTGCCTGCAATGACTTCTTCCTCGAGTATCATGAAAAGGATGGAAAGAAGCCTGAAAAGAAAGAGTAGAGTTGCATTTCTCTGAACAAATGCCAACACATGACCAGCGAATGATGATGAGGGGGAAATGAGAGGAGAAGGGAAATATGTGTGTGTGTGTGTATGAATCTTCCTTAGTGACACATCATCTCTGCATCCGCATCCTGCATCCATGCAGTCCTGGGTACACAAAATGTTCCATGAGGCACAACATGTTTCCAACCCCTGAACCTATTAGACGCATTAGGAATGAGATTGTGACATGGTCTTTGTTGAATATGTGAATATGTGTTTCTTCCTTTCTTTTGTTTTTTAACAATTGGAGTTGTTGATTTTAAAATAATATCTCCATATAACAATAAACTGCAGATTTAAAAATAAATAAATGCAGTTGGTGTGCTTTTTTTCGCAGCAAGTGCAATGGCAGAGTGTTTGTTGAAAAATGGGGTATAATTAACGACTTTAATTAAAACATTGAAAGTGTAATGAGAAAAAACACAAGGCATTAGCAGTAGGTCTTTTTTTATTTTAGAAAGAATGATTGTTTGAACTTATCCAATTAGCCAGTAACGAGTGAATTTCCCATACGCAACTTCCGAAACGCACTAAAATATGCGCAATGTATAGCTAGCTAACTATAAGAGGTTCTCAAATGTGAAGAACCAAACTTAAAACTTATCTTATACACTTATCTATCTTTAAATGTATAGACTTATCTATCTCATACACAAACACTTGTCTATCTTACACATTTATCTTATACACTTATCTTACAAAATGTCTTACTAATTTTCTAGAGGTATATATAAATTTAAAGACTATACAAAGTATTGCTGCTTCAAGTCGAGGCGGCAGACGCTACCAGGACATGCCGGCCCTTACAAGATGCTAAGGCTTGAGTGGAGGGATGGAAAATCCACTTATATCAGCCCGCCAGATGCAAAGCTTACTGAAGATAGAAAACAACAGGTTGGCTGTGACAGGAGTTGTTTTCTTAAGTTCTTCATGTCTTACTCCATGACCTGATTAAAAAAATTATAAATCAGCATTAATAGTCTAAATACATTACAAATTTGATTTGGCAAACCAAACCAAAAATGACAAAAACATTTAGCTCATCTTAGACTTAGTACCAGTCATGGAGATGCATCTTCTCCAGATCGATCCTCTGCTGTGGATCAGACTGCAGACATGAAGAAATCATCTGGCAGCATTCTGTCCAAAAAGATGAGAGACGTTTGATTTATTCTTTACACCTGCTCTCTTTCAAGCTATGGGTATTTTTTGTGTGATTTAGAATACAGATTGTCAGATCTGATACAGATCTTACCTTGTGACAGGCCAGGTCTGGTCCAGCTCCTCTTACTGATCAGATCCAGGTCGTATTCTGTGGGATAATATCCGCACGCCATCATGAACAGGAGGATCCCCAGCGACCACACTGTTGTTGGCTTTGCATGGTATCTGACGTTCACGGTGACCTCTGGTGGACAGTATGCTTTTGTGCCTGGAGGAAAGAGGTTTTATCCATTTAACACATTTACACATCATGTTGACTATATAGGATGCAATTCTGTGAGATAATTAACAAAGCAGTTCATGACACATACCACTGAAGACTTCGTAGCCAAATTTCTTAATTTGCACACCACACCTGAAGTCAATCAATTTCACCTCCATAATGTCCTGGTTTACCAGCAGGTTCTCCATTTTTATGTCCCGATGAAAGACACCATGCTTGACACAAACGTTAGCGGCTTCAATGACCTGCCGCATGAGGTTTCGTGTCGTCCCCTCATCGAGACTCTCTCCGTGGAGCTTTACGAAACTTTTTAAATCCATGCAGGGCATGGGCCGCTCCATGACCATAATGAAGTGGTCTTCGTTGTCCTCCCAGTCCAGAATTTTTATGATCTCAGGAGCTCTGGGGCTTTTATTGGCCATGAGTGTCAGGCCTATCTCCATTGGGATGCCTTTGGGATGACCAGGCTAGAGGAAAGGAAATATGATGCTTAGATGCAGATGGTTTCCCAAACACTGACTTGGTTCACAAATCAGAACAGTTTGCCTACTGAGAACTCATTTGTATTCTGTGATTAATATTAATAAAAAGATGTTATAAATTGAAAACAGTGACTGAGAAGCAGTAATATAGAGAGCGCAGCCTACTCACCACTCTGATATATGGCATGTTTGGTGACTTCACTGAAAATTTCACAGCCACCTGATCAACAAAACAAAAAAAAAACAATTAGCATGTGCACAGAGGCCATATCGGTCTAGCCATTAATTCTGAAGAGATGAGTAAAGTTTTGTAAGTAAAAGAAATGGAAACCTCAAGTCCATCCTTGCAGCGAGTCCCTTCGTAGACGAAGCCAAATCCTCCTTGACCCAGTTTTGGGCCGATTTTATAATGGCTGCGGATGTGGCCTATTAAAAGATAAACAATTGCAGTTAGTATGAAATACAATTCCCTTTCGAGGGAACTTCGAACTGCGTCCTCTAGGGGTCGCTATGGGGAACGCCGTCAGCGTGACCCGTGTCTGAAGCATACATACAAAAACACCACCTGTTGGCCGGCGACAGCCTATGACGTCACTACCGGCGCAACCACAGTATAAAGGGGCGCCGGGAAAATACATCATCCTCTTCTTCGTCTTCAGTGACTGTTTTGTTTGAAGGGTGCATGGCTATCTGAGGATATATATGTGCTAGCTCAGGGACTGCTCCCCTTCCGGGGGGTTTTAAGTAGCAATCTCCCTGAGCCCTTGCCTAGAGTGTTCCCCTGCTAGGATTGTGGCTCTGGAGGGCTTACCGAGGTTTCAGGCAGTGGCTAGCATTGCTCCCCTCACCATAGAGGGTCACCTATGAGCATGCCGTTTCCTTCTGAGCGTCTGAGTTCCCTCTCGTGCTGAGAGTTGAGTTCTCCACTCTCCGGAGCTGTCACAGCAGCCTCATGCTCTCCTGGTTGGTCGAGCCAGCATTGCTCCCCTCACCATAGAGGGTCACCTATGAGCATGCCGCTCCCTTCTGAGCATCTGAGTTCAACCTCTCATGCTGAGGGTTGAGTCCTCCACTCTCCAGAGCTCTGTCATCAGCAGCCTACAGCTCCTTGTTGGTCGAGCTAGCATTGCTCCCCTCAACATAGAGGGTCACCTATGAGCATGCCGCTCCTTTCTGGGCATCTGAGTTCCCTCTCATGCGGAGAGTTGAGCTCTCCACTCCCCAGAGCTTGGTGATAGGTTGCCCTTGTATCTGAGCTCCGTGTCAGCAGAGCTAGCAGGTTGCTAGGCCTCTCTTTGCCTCCCTGTTAGGTTGCTCTCCTTGTTGGTCGAGCTAGCATGGCTCCCCTCACCATAGAGGGTCACCTATGAGCATGCCGCTCCCTTCTGAGAGATTGAGTTCCCTCCCATGCTGAGAGTGGAGCTCTCCGCTTCCCGGAGCTCTGTGATTTAGAGGTTGCTCTCCCTGTTGGTAGAGCCAGCATTGCTCCCCTCATCTAGAGGGTCACCTATGAGCACGCTGCTCCCTTCCGAGGGCTGTGATTCAGCGGCCTCAGGTGCTCTCCTGGTCGGTCGAGCCAGTATTGCTCCCCTCATCGAGAGGGTCACCTATGAGCATGCCGCTCCCTTCTGAGCTGTCACAGTAGCCTCAGGTTGATAGGCTTCTTTATGCCTCCCTGCTAGGTTGCTCTCCTATGGTCGAGCTAGCATTGCTCCCCTCACCATAGAGGGTCACCTTTGAGCATGCCGCTCCCTTCCGAGCATCCGAGTTCACTCTCATTCTGAGAGTGGGGTCCTCCGCTTTCCAGAGCTCTGAGTCAGCAACTTCAGTTTGTTAGGCCCCTCTCGGCCTCCCTGTTAAGTGGCTCGCTTAGTGGAGTAACAGCCTCTGTGACTCCCTAGAACGGTGTTTACAATCTATGTTATGGTAAGTGTGCACGCTAGTCTCTGTGCACTTTCTAAAAATCCACGTTGTGGTAAGATCGCACATCAAGTGTTTTGCGTTCTTTCTAAAATCCTGTACGGTAGGGGTTATGCGCTGCGGCTTCGTGCCCTTTTCTTTGAGTTGGTCAGGCCCCAGTTTCGCCTTGGGCCCCACTCTGCCTATGTATCACAGTGATACTGACTTGAACAGGGTTTTGCTACCAAGGGTCTGTTGAGACAGTTCCCTCATTGAGCTCATGCAGAGCAAGCGGTAGCCCCTGGGTGACAGGCCAGGACCTAGCTACTATCCTAGGCACTTGACCGTATCCCCTTAAAGGAATCTTTTCTTATGATTCTAAGCCTTCGAGCTCTACCCTGGGTCCGGGAGTCCTGGCCCTTAACAGGTAAGTTTCAGGGTATGCAGCTCGGGTCTTTGGCCGTAGGGGATAATGTCACTGACAGCCGTCTAACCGTCCCAGGGGCAACTCCCTTAGCCGGGTAGAGTTGGTACTTAGTGCTCGCCTTTTGTGCTTGGCTTGCACTCCCCTCAGCATGGCGGCATGGGTATTCCGTTCCCCATAGCGACCCCTAGAGGATGCAGTTCGAAGTTCCCTCGAAAGGGAACGTCTCAGGTTACGTATGTAACCATGGTTCCCTGAGAGTAGGGAACGAGACACTGCGTCCTCTAGGCGCGGTGCCATGCTTTGGACGCAAGCTTCAGACGAAGCAGTGGATGACATATTTTCCCGGCACCCCTTTATACTGTGGTCGCGCCGGTAGTGACGTCATAGGCTGTCGCCGGCCAACAGGTGGTGTTTTTGTATGTATGCTTCAGACACGGGTCACGCTGACGGCGTTCCCCATAGCGACCCCTAGAGGACGCAGTTCGAAGTTCCCTACTCTCAGGGAACCATGGTTACATACGTAACCTAAGACGTTTTATATATACATTTTATTTCACTGAAAAAAAAAAGTACAATGAACTTAGGTGTTTGTCACTTACAAATTAAATTACATTAAAATAAGTTGAATCTTGTATAACATAAAAAAGCTGAAAACTGAAACTTTTTTTAATGATTTAATGTAAAAACATGCCATGACTCATTGATCATTGTTTACAGTGTTTATAATTCATATTAATATTTTGTAATTCTTATGGATTTATTATTCTTACCTTTGCACGGGACATCCTGCTCTAGCTGTTCCTCAGCAGCAACAGGGTGGACTTTAGAAGCTGGAGCTATAATATCAAATCAAATAAATCAGTAAAATAACATATACTCAAATTAGAGTGGTTCTTCATTTAGGGGTACATTTGACTTGATATGTTAAAATTAAACTTCTCTCAACAATGTGAATTGATTTAATCAATGTTTAAGCTCTAACATACTGACTGGTTTGGTAATGACACCTAATAACGCTATTCTCAGATCATGCTCTGATGACCTTGCTCTCAAAAACCTTTAATTTAATTTCTGAACTGTCACTGTAAAATGTTTGGTGTGATAATGACAGCAGTGTTTTGGGAAAATGATTCTTAATTTAAAAAGGAAGCTAAACAGAAGTTCCTGTAATTGAAGTATCAGCCTAAATTCAAAACATGACATGTTGATGTGATTGTACCATCGGTAAATGTCTGATATGATCCGGCTTCTGCCTGGTACTTATTCTCAGCTTTAGCCAGATCGTATTTAGTGGCTCTCCGGTGAGGAAAGCGGAGAGCTGGCCACCTCCAGAAGCTCTTCTTTTTCTTTTTCTCCTCTCTTTCTGCCTCCTTTCCTCCATCAAATCCATCAGCAACAACAGGCGCCTCATCAGGCCGATGAGGAGCATGGTTTTCCACCGTGTTACAGGTGTGTTTGAGAAGAACACATGGTTCTTGTACATACTTCTCAATCATTTTTTTTCAGTCGTGAAAGTAATCTCATGATAACAATATTTATCACTCGATAAAAGTCTGACAGCTATCAGTTGATCAATCTACACTCCGAGACTTCAACCCACAAAATGAGCAAGTTTCAAGCCTAGGCGAGACGTTCTAAATGTGACGTCATAACAGCTTGCACAGAGGAGCTGAGATTAGAAAAAAAAAAAAAAAAAAACATTTGAAAAATGCATCAAGTGGTCTGGTCTATTGGGGTTTACTATTCAATGGTCAGAATTCAAGGCCACTTTCACACAGCAGCAGAATAGAGAATGAGAATTATGTCACATTCTTTTTACTCCACGTTGCATTTCGGGAAGGCGCCGCCATATTAGCTCATTGTAACGAGTCTCAAACTCGCTGTATTTTTATATTTATGTCAACAAATGACAAGCAAAATCAAATCCCTAGGAGGTTGTGAACAGTTTTATAGCATTTTAAAATGCTGGTTTAATGTACTAAGACAGTGATGCTAAAAAACAGGTGAGCCAGAATATTAACGCGACATGTTTAAACAAAGCGTTTTCATCCCTTTAGAAAACCGTAATGTAGAAAGCGCTTATGGATTAAGACAGTGATATTTAATGTTCATATTTTGGGCTCATCTGTTTTTCTGCACATATTATGATTTATTAGAAAGGTGTGTACAGAATGTGGTCTTTTTGTCACCGTCTCTGTGCATTAAGCGTGTTCTTATGAGAGGAAAATGCTTAACGTAAATAAACGCGTTGCGTTCACATTTTGAGCTGCTTATCTGCACATAGTATGCTTTACAATTTTGTCTTTATCACTGTCTTGGTACATTACCCACTTTAAGTCCCCTGTTCAAGTTCTGCTAATTCACATGTCTAGTGAGAGTCATACTAGCAAAGAAGGTAACGTAATTATTAAACCAACAAAATCAAATCTTTCAAAAAACACACAGAAATGTGATTCTTTTATTGAATGAGAGGTTTAATCAGTGAACAGCTTTACTATTCGGCGTCTTTGACCTGCTTCCTTTGGTGTTTTTACACAGAAAAAACATACTGTTTTATAAAGTTTTCTCTCAGAACGATGATATGAGTTACTATTGCAATTCTCGATGCAGCATGAATGACATACAATGGTGAATTTTTTCACAATCACGAAAAAAAAATCATATACTCAATAGCGGAAAGGCAGCGCTATCCTGCAAGTATGGCGGATAAACAAAGCAGTTTCCTAGAACTCAGTCACATTCTCATTCTCTATAGGTTGACAGTCCATTTGAGTACTTAATACAGTTGCGTTCACACACTGGACAGATTTACCGGCGTGACAGCCGCATTCACACACCTGTATATTTTCAAGACTCAGAACCGTATTCTCGGAAAACGCGTTGTGTGAACGGAAGAGGACTGGACAACTCTGTCACATACAGTGCGAGAGAGAGCCGCTCTGCTGCACAAACGCGCGTCTACGTGTTTTAGGTAACTTACAGTGATGGAGAAATGAGCTGTGTGTTATAGATTCAGTCAGTTTTCTCCACCGGAGCCGCTCTCGTGTTTTGTGTTCTGCGCGCGACTCATATGCTAGGCCTAAGATCCCTACCCAAATATTACTGCTTGTCGCTAAATTAAGATTTGACTCGCAGCTTGATTGGACTAGTGTCAGAAATTTATAAGACTTCAGTTATGGACGTCGCCATCTTTGATTTTACTTTGGTCACTTACTGGTAAGGAATACGGGCCTGACTCCCGTTGTTCAGATTCGAGACGCTGTAAAGCTGCACGTGTGAACGTCACATTTCGAGACTCACACCTGGCTGTAAGTAAATTCGGTTGTCAATCCCAAAACTGACAGTGAACCTAGCTGAATGTCTAATGATATTTGATAGGAATTATATAATTAGCTGTATTTGCGGTATGTAAATAGTCGCGAAACCAGGACTGCTTAAAGTTTTTGACAAGTAAAAGCGATAAAGAAACATTCAGTTTCCAGAGCGGAAACTGCTTTTAGCGAGCGGCATACTCTGTTCTTGTTGCACTTAATTTTGTTCAACTAAAATTATACTTTGCCCACTGAAATTATATGCCATTTAGAGTAAAACTGTCTAAATGAATGAATATAAAACAAAGTACTGACTAAATGTAAATAATGTCGTCAAAAGACAAATGACAAACAAAATACTGTGTAAAAATGAATACTGACAAGAGTCTTGACCATTAGAGGGCAGTATTGAATCAAAGCTGAGCTTAGACAGGAAAGGTCTCAGGTATTCAGAAGGGCGAATCGATTTTTTGTGTTTGCAGTCGCTTACTCATTTTAGGAAAGACTGCATGATAATGCTCATGTATTATTCAATAAAATTATATCTTCTTGCATTCTACATGAAGCATTCACTATTTTCGTCACCAGGGATGTAGGAACATACAAAAGCAAGGTCCTGTTTTATGTAGCATAAACTGAAGGTCACATTAATATAATATGTGGACGTGCATTTCCTTTCTCTAAGCTGCTCTCATGAAAAGCTGGCTTGAAGAGCTTTCATAAAGGAGGATGCGCAGCCAACTTGAAATAAGACATGAATTTATTATGTTGTCAGGAGGTGGCAATGCCAACGGATGTGAGTTTAGAGACTGGTGAACAATTCCATCTTGTTTGAGGGTTTAAACAGAAATGAAAAAGACATTGTATTCAGTGCAAAACATTAAGTTCGACTTTCCCTAACAGAGAAATTCCAAGTGTTATTTGTGCAAATAGGCCAAGAATTGTCAAACACAAAGAGATGATGGATTTCTAATCTTTATTTGACAGGATAAATGTGATCGGTCAGCCAAAGGAGGGAGGTGAGGATAGGAGACGGGCATTTAAGTGCCATAAGTGTGAATAAGACGGTGCATTCTTATTGGCCGACACAGGTATTTTGACACGGAATCATTGTGACATCACACTTCTGGATTATTGCAGTATTGAAAAGGTTGACTTGATCATGACATGGCATAACATATGTATATAGGGAGATACACTCCTCCCTTTGTCTCTTCTTTTCATTCCATTTTTTCTCCTTTGATGAATTAGAGAGACTTAAGCACTTATGGTTATGAAAGCTGATTTGCTTGCTCTCATGGACAGAATGCTTTAATGAACAGAGGCACGACCCTGTGTGGCGAATACTGACTTATGTCTCGTCGTCGATGTCATGCGGTGAACACACACATTGTGAATCACTGGAGACTTCCTGCCACTTGGAGCCCAAACAAAGACAAAAGTAATGTATTCATAGTTTGACTTTCACCCTAAGACTGTTGTATTTTTAAAAATGGTCAAGATATGTTAATATAATAGTGCAGCTGTACTATGCAGCTTTGTGGTTTGTAATAGGGCTTTTTTGCAGAGCACTGCTGGTGAGGGAAATATGAGAAGAGAAGAAAGACTGAAAAGGCAAAGCAAGAGTGTGAGGTCATTTGAAGCTCTCAGGAAATATAGTCGAGAAAAAAATGTAATCCATGGGTGAACATGTTTGCATAATCTGCTTTCTGAAAGATGAGTTTTGGAGATTCCCTGCTTCATGAACCGTATGGATGAAACTGATAGAGAAATCCACACTTAAAGTCTTAACTGCCAGCTAGTGGCCCTTGAGTTCATAAGGGTCAAATATGATATGCAAATAGGAAGAAGGATATGGAGGCTTAATTAGCAGAGGAAATAGCTAGCAATGATATTGCCTCACTTTGCTTTTATGAATTATTACGAGGTTATATATAATATACACTACAGTTCAAAAGTTTGGGGTCAGTAAGATTCTTTGAAAGAAAATACTTATATTTAGTGAGGATGCATTCAATTTATTAAAAGTCACAGCAAAGACTATTACATCGTTACAAAAAAATATATTTTTCAAATAAATGCTGTTCTTTTGAACGTTACATTCATCACAGAATCTTGAAAACATGTATTATGGTTTCCACAAAAAAAAAAAGCTGTTTTATAAGCAATCAGCATATTAGAAAGATTTCTGAAAGATCATGTGACACTGAAGGCTGGAGTAATGCTGCTGAAAATTCAGCTTATGTAAACAGTTGTTTTAAATTATAATATTTTGCAATATTACTATATCTTGGATCAAATCAATGCAGCCTTGGTGACGAAGTGAGTCTTCTAAAATTTTACCGATCCCAAACTTTTAAATGGTAGTTTAAATATTTCAATCAAATGTGTTAAATGGAGCTGAAAGTACCATAATTCTGGAAATAAATCATAACCAAATTTGCCAAAATACTTAATAGACAAACAAGAAGCACAGACTCTGGGAATGACAAGTGTTGAAATTATCCTGAGATCTGCTGATTTACAAACACAGGTTCACTGACTTTTATATCCAGTAAATAATGACAAAATCAAGGAAGGCAATGATTCACTGACCAAATGTGCTTTTAAATATGAGAATGGTCATAACTAGGGATGCACCGATCCGATACTCAGGATCGGTATCGGCTCCGATCCAGTCATTTTCCGCGGATCGGGTATCGGAGACGAGACCGATCCAAATCCGATATTGTGTGTATACTATTCTGTGTTATTGTTAAGCCCCACGAAAGCACAAAAGCATTATAAAGCACCATAAAGTCAAAGTCCAAGTGTTCTGAAGCCGTTTCATAGTTTAATGTGAGGTACAGATGAATATTTAAGTCGTTAAATTCAAGTTCACATAAACTCTTCTCTCTGCTGCGTCTGTCTGTTATCCTCCGTTCAGCGTTCAAACTGCGTGTTGCGTTCGGTTACTACAGTCAAAACAATGAAACTCTCTTCAAGAGCGCTCAATAACTGAGATTTAAAACCGTTAAAAGAAAAGGCTCAATAAACTATCGCGCAGATTTAATAAGCTATGCATCAATATCTCTTCCCTCTGTGCTTTGAACTTCTCTGACCGGAGCTGCGCGCTGTGACTCCGTGCTGCTTCAAGCGCATCATTCTGCGCACGGGATGCGCATAAGAGCTTTGTGCCGTTCTCTATTGGAGCTTTTCGTATTATAATACTTTTGCGCAATGAAATATTATTTATAGCGTTTCTTGTACTGTCCTATCAAGGCTATTAATAATCTAATGTATAGAACAGTAATGGAGGCAGGACTCCTCTATCATATGTTGCTGCCTTCATTACTGTGCTATATATTTATATTTATAAATAAATACATTTACCTGTTTTCATTAATGTATTTTACAACAATGCAAAGAGCAATGTGTAACATTTTACCAGGTTTAGTCCTTCACATATTCACTTTTATTTGTTCTCCACTAAATAATGTTATTTCACTAAATGTTTAGATTGTTTACATCTGGTCATTTCATGTTTTTTCTCTGATCTGATAGGCCTATCTATCTGATTTGTTAAAACGTTTCCATTTACACTTGGACACATAAATCTTCACAAAACGGATATAAATCCGATCTTCAATTCCCGCGCTGTATATAAATTTAACGAAGTTCACGTCAACGAAATCAAAAGCGCTGCATTTTATTAATTATCAGCTCATTTCCAGATCAAAGACCACAATACGATAGCGCGTGGCATCAGCACTGGAAAGATAAGCCTGTCTTATACTTTTAATGAAGATGATTGTGTTGAGCGTCTGTGTCTTTCTTTCAGTTTCACTCGCGGCAGTTTGCGCGTCTGCGATGCTCAGCTACTCATCCGCGGTGAGGCTTGTTGCATTAGCGCAGTCATATCTGACTAAAATGTCATATAGCCTATAACACTGTCTCACACGTTTATTATTTTTACATTTTGGGAGGAGTAAAATTCACATATGTGGCTTCAACAACCAGATGCATTTACACATGTCCAGTTCGTCTGGAATGTGGCCCAGACCTCCTCCTGAAGTGTTTTGAGAGATCGGATTTATATTACAAAACGCATGAAGTGACCAGGTGTAAACAGCCCCTATATATATTTTCATGTTATTTTTCATTAAAATGAAGTTGTCTAGTAGATTGTGTTTCACACACAAAAGAGTGAAACAGAAGTATAGAAACTCTACATTGATTAAAAAAAAAAACTAAAAAAAAACACTGCGCTAGGATCGGATCGGATCGGTATCGGCCGATACTCAGAATTTTCTGGATCGGATCGGATCGGATCTGAAAAAATGGTATCGTTGCATCCCTAGTCATAACCAATGCTTTATATTTTCATGAGAAGCTATTATGTTTTTGAGGAGGCAGTAATGTGGTGTGAGAGGATTGATGGGAACAGGGGAGATAGACGAGAAGGACAGAAGACAGACAGAAAGGAGATGAAATGCAAGCAAGTATAGGAGGCTTAATAATAGTACTGCTCAGAATTTCATCATGACAACTTTTCAAGTCAGTTTGGCCTTTCAGTCTCTTAATTTTGAACTCTCAGGTTTTTTAAGACTCGTCTATCTATGTATTAGCCAGTCTGCCCGACCACTGCAGACCTCTGTAAAGTATTTAGGAGCTAAAGGGACTCATTCAGCTCAGAGCTCATCTGTTCAGTGTTGTCCTGAAAAATCACAAGGCTCGGGACGAGATTTTTATGGGTGGGAACCCTGTCCTACATCACAGCGGGCCCCCTTTTTGGCAAATTCAACTGACTTTACCACCATACCTTCAGTCTTTATAAACAGTCACTGTGTTTCATGTCTCACCAGGCATCCTCCCTCTTTATGTTGTGTGTTGTAGTAATACAATTCACACATTTATTATATCAATAATAACACAATACTGCATCAATGCCCGTTCTGAAGGACCAGACACTCGTGTGTTTGCACAGAAAAGAGAATGTTGTTGCAATACATGGATCATGACAGGCTTCTAGTCCATATGAAATAAATAAGACAGATGAAAATCTGATAGAAATGTTGTTAAAACTTACATTTAAATTCATCCCTGTCTGACTAGCTTGCATGTACAGGTAACAAACGGAAGTCATGTGACTCTTGAGGAAGCAGACTGCTCGTTTTGGAGCTTGTGGGCGGTGGATGGCTTTCTATTTGCAGAGAAGAGTGCTTATTGGCTGCTGAGCAAAGTAAACAGGTGTCTCCTTTCTCTTCGATTGGCTTGTGTGGTTTTTCACCTAAAAGGAGGGGAAGGTGGACTGGACGAGAGGCCTGAACGAGAATCCTGGACTAAATCCCCACTCTGTGTGATATTCCAAAAAAGGTTCTTATAAACCTAACATTAGTCCAGAGTGACATTTGCCCTCTCCTTCGGCAGACCCCCCCTCCTCCCTTCGCCCTCCCGTCGCAACTGATGGTGGGTAGCGTCCATTGGTGTGGCAGTGGATGGTGGTTAGTCAGCCGGGTGTGTTGGTGATAGTTTTGACTGTGTAGTTTTGGAAAAGAGGCTGAAGAAACATTCCGATTGTGCCAGAGACGCACACAAACACAAAGATCCAGAGAAACAGACGATCGATCACCATGGCCACGTACTTCCAGTCCTCACTCACCTGTAAGACAAAAAGAACAGCAGATGAAATAAGGAGTGATGGTTGAGTTCATTTGCTGGATTCCATGGCTGTAATATGTTCTGTTTTCTGCAAAGTGGCAACCCTCATAGTCAAAATACTATTGGTTAAACTGGCAGTGGGCGGAATCACACAGACCAAAACAAAACAGACATTCCGACACGGAACACACATTTCATAGTAGAAGAACTGGCTGTATGATTGTTTTTCAGAGAAACACGTATGTGAGCTTTGCATGATTCCTAAATATCTGGAAAAAAAATCGGAATTTTTATGCATAAGTCCAAAAATTACATACAGCACCTTTAAATAAAACTATTACAAATTGTTTTCATTAATTTAAATAAAACGGAAATAAAATATAAATATTAGATGATTTAGATGGCTACTAACAGAAATATGTTTAGGCTGAAGTACTTAAAATTATCAAAAATTAAATAAAAATGACAAGCACAACAAAATTTAAACTGAAATTAAAACGTAAAATATAAAAGTAAAAGATAAGTGAAAATATTAATAAATTCTATAATAGTATATAAATAATTTAAAATAACACTGGTGTGCCGTATGTGTTTAAGTAGAACAGAGGACAAAGAGAAAGACAACAAGGAACGGGGTGAAAAAAATTCTCCCCAAAATTCTTTATATTTTTTTTAGTGCTGTCAATCGATTAAAAAATGTAATCGCGTTAATCACAGTCATGGACTGTGATTAATCATGATTAATCACAAATTTAAAATACTAGGATTTACCTGTAAATGTGTTGAAATAAAGAAATGCATGACAAACTAGTTTAAGGAAACATAACCTTTCACACCTCCGCCAGGTATGAGACATAATCCTTATTATTCTTTTGTTTTTATTCAGCCATTATCAGCCTTTATACTGGCAATAAAACGTTTACCAAGCCACATCGCTTCAATCCCAGTATACATTTACCCAACTATTATCAAAAGTATTTCTAAGTAAATACAACAAAACATTTTCTTGCGACCTTACATGAAGTATTATGACAAAATGCATTATGAAGAAGAACTGGACCTGCTCTGCAGGTGCATAAGAGCTTACATTAGCATCATGCTCCATAAGACAATTTATGAGATTAATAGTACACTTTTACTCAGAACTCACTTCAAACCGCCATCGAGTGTTTGTAATAACCTGAAACTCACGTTGTTTGTGATGTTACAACCGCCTCTCCGTTCTTAAGTTGCCAGGTGTACATTCCAAGTACACATTAGTAAAAGGATCTATTTTAATTTTTATTTGTCTATATACACTCGGCTCTGTAATTTTTCCCGCGACTGTATTTTCAAAATAGCCCATGAACACTTGTGCAGCAGCCGCTACCCTGACAACACTGTTCGCTGTACCCTCATCACACACTGATAGATAACCTTCCGCGCTGCGATGACGGGAAGAAGTTGGGGTCAAACCTTATCAAACGATTAATTTGCGTAAAAAAAATATTAACGCGTTAAAAATTTAGATTAATCACATGCGTTAACGCGTTAAAGTTGACACCCCTATTTTTTTTTATCTGTGACTTATTCCAAACCTGTATACTGTTATTTCCATAATTATTTCCCATTCTATCATTTTCTTTTTTCTAAAAAGGACAAAAATGCACCACAAAAGCCACTTTTTGCAGTTCATATTAATTGTGATTTAAATTAAGAATGCTTTTACAATTCTGATTTAATTCATGAATTTATGCTCAGGTGGCATAAACAGATAATACTGCAATTTGAATTTTGAATTCAATGGTAAAACATTAAAATGAATGGAAAATAAATTTAACCTAATTAACAGTGAAAAAAGAAGAATTATCAAGACAAACTAATGCTGGCTTGAAAGTTATAGAGTCTGAAGTTTTATAGGTGTTCAAATAAATTTTCCCGGTTTCCCAGAATTCCATTACCTGTTGAATTTCTTTGCCCAACTCTGGTATAATGTTTGTCAGATAACCTCATCCATAAATGGCAATACAAACTGTGACTGACTCTAGTACATGTCAGTCCAGCTGCTCTTCCTGTCTAAGTGGGCGGTTCTTGACTAGAATATACTGTAGTTTGGACAGACCTTATGACGTTTAGTCTCTGATGACTATAAATGACCATACGTCAGGATGTTAAACCCGGGCCACAGATGCCATATTTGATTTGAGAACCTCAGTAGAGAGGAATGAATAACAACAAATGAATCAGAAAAGTAAAGTGTCCTTTTTGTAACTTGACAGACGTGCTCACTTTGAACTCATCACATTGCAAACAGCTGCATGACTCTTCAAAATTCTCCTTTTGTGTGAAAAGATAGCAGCAAATGGGTTTAGAATTTTCATTTTTGGGTGAACTATCCCTTTAAAAAGGCGAAATGTCAAAAAGAGATGAAGATGTCAGATGTAAAAGGGAGACAGGACATAGATGAGTCACACATAAAAGGTGGGGGTGGGGTAAAAAAAAGATTGAGAGGTAAACATAAGATGGGAAATTGGATGTGAATGTGTAGGAGTGAGTGAGAGAAGGGAAGAGAGAAGAGGGTGAAGGGAAAGGTTAATGTGAACAGAGCCTTCATTCCACCACAGTGCTCTGATGAGGTGAGACACAGGGGACTTGAACCGTAAGCACGGCAAAGGCTGCAAGGGAGTTGGCATGGAGATGCCTTGTTACCATGGGAATGAAACTGTGTGCAGGTCGAGATGATTGACAGAATTACTGAGTGCCGTTAATTTTACCCCATGTTGAGTGTGTTCCTGCTCTTAAGGAGAAACCAACTGCTCAAGCTCACTTAAAAATATTGCTGAGTTATAAAAATGTATTGCTGACTGTTCTAACTAAACAATATCATCAAAATAATGTGAAAAGATAAAGAAAAAACTCACTATAAATCTATTAATATCTCTTTGGCACTTAAAACTGACCCATTTAATAGATAAAATAGTAACTTAAAGGATTGTATGACTCATAAAAGACAAATACTGCATTTGTATTTTTAGAATAAAATAATAAATTCCAAAAATAAAATCATTAAGAATAAATTACTGATTTTTAAATATTTTTTGGTATTATTACAAATATTATGTGTGTCATAACATTTTAATGTAATTGACCCTTTGCAAAGACCCCCCCCCCCCCCCCTCGTTACTGTAGCTATGTCCGACAAGCCATGCCGCTCTCACACCACACATGTTCTCACGCAGTGAAAAATACATCGCTGAGCAAAAAAACAACAACTGATAATTCACAAACAGACAAGACAGAACAGGTTACTTTTGGTATGAAAAAAAGTCTCAGCTTTCAAATTTTGTCATTTTTAAGAAATTCAAATAATAAATACCATTTTGTGACTCTTTAAAGGCGCTGGACTCTTCTTAAGCCAAAAAATACCATAATATATTTGTAGATATTTAGGAAACAGCTGTTTCTCTGAAAAATAATGCTATAGCAAGTAATTCTACTCTAAAATGTGCGTTTCGGGCAGATTCCAGGTTGGAATTGAAGTACCCATTTCAACTGCTAGCTGGCAATATTGCATACTGCACAATGCTCTATGAGCAGAGGAACATTAAAACACAGTAAATCAACTCATCAAATTACAGTGCAAGGCTTGTTGCGTGTCCTCAATCTGGCAAACCCGCCTGAGCGTCGAGTCCGAGTAGGAGGAAGTGGGAGAAAAGGCTCTCTCCAATATTTTGAATTTAGACTGCAGTACCCATTTCAACCGCTAGCTGTCAATCTTACATAGTGCACCTGTAATGTGTCGTGACTAGGGATGTAACGGTATGCAAATTTCTTATCACGATTATAGTGACCAAAATCATTACGGTGATCAGTATTATCACGGTATTGTTAAAATGTGCTGGAGAAGTTCAAAAAGTACCGACACATAAATCACTTCACCAAGTTTTATAATTAAAAATCAACAAACAACAAATAAAATGACTTTTTGTTTGCATAATCACTAAAACAATAACATGACCAATGATGTTCGGATTTTAAATGACAACTTGACTGACACCAGTTTAATAGCATGTTCAAATATCTAACATTCAAATAAAGCTTTGAAAAAGTTTAATAAAAATCTAAACCTCACATTTCAGAAAAGGGTTAAGTCAAAATGATAATTAATAAATGATTATATGTATTTTATCTGCTCCATAAATAATTCTAGATAACTTATCTGAATTGTTTAAATGTGTAGAATCCACATAAGCTTGTTTTTCATCAACCGGTCAAAATTTACAGCAGGGCATGCAAATTCAGTCCGGTTTTGGCCAGACAGAACCTGTACAAAGGCTGAATGTAAATATATGTCTCTGTAAATCCACTTTCTGACACTGGGTGGCGCTTATAGAAAAGCTGAATACAGCTGTTTCCCATAACCTCCGTGAACAAAGCAGTATTGAGATTAAGAAGATTAAGAACACTTCTAGGTATTACATGGAGCGAAGATGAAAACAAAATACCATCGAATCGTTTCTGAAGACAGTCAGAACCTTCAGAGGTACATTCATATAATTAATTAATTCAGAAATTCATTTGCATAATTCCCTCAGCACTCTTTTAAAACCTCCCAGCTTTTCCGCCCTATTTTCACTCAAAAACGAAACTACTCTGCGCGCACGTGACTGTAGCTACGTTTACATGGACACTTTGCTTCCATCGGAATGAATTCATTCTATTTTTTGTTATCAACATTTTTTTTTTAAAAAATTCACACATAACACAACACAGCATTCAAAATATAACAAAACAAAACAACAGACACATACTCAACATCTCAAAGTCCAGTCAAAAGGGAGGGAGAGAGGGAAGGACAATAAAAACACAAAAGTCACTCCTCCATACAATCACATATATCAAACAAAAAACACTGCCAAGCGTCAATGATCGAAGGCCTGGCCCCACCGACTCACGCCATTGTACATTCACATGTCACTATTTGCAGGAGGCTACGATCCGATCGAAATTTTAATCAGATCTGGCCAATTCAATCCGATTGACGTGTTTACATGTGACTTTTTTATTCCGATTGTGCTTTAGTCCTATTATGATCGGATTATTATGGTCCATGTAAACGCAGCTACTGTTACTGAAAACTGTGCTTTAAAGGGATCCCCGGGTATTAAGACATGTATAGCTTAATATAACGTAAATTATGTCTCTTATTTAAATACGTAGTAGAAAACCCATGAAAATGTATGTTATTTAAAAAAACTACATTGTTTTTGGACTATGGGGGGCGCCATTATTTTATGTGCACAGTACATTCTGCGTCGATGACGTCAAATGGTTGAGCCACTGGCGCTTATTTCTATAGTCTTTGGTTTTTTACCGCAACCGAAAATAAAATACTGATACACCACATTGTGAGGCTTTTGGTTGTAATTTTCAGTCGAAGGGCAACAAGAGAAGCAATGTAAGACTTCACTGCTTTCCTAGCGATAAGAAGAGGAGAAAAGAATGGGAAGATGCCTGTGGACGAATAAAACTTCCTAAAGACCAACTTCTTTTTCCTATCCACTTTAGCCCTGATGCTTTTGAGTCTTTTAGTAGATCACAGCTAGACAAGAAACGCTAGAGGAGTTTCTCAGCGTGGATTTCACTCATTATCCGGGGCGTTTACACTCCTTGTGAGGAAAAATCGATAGTACAGCATTTGGTTCAAGCCTGTATACTTGCATCCATCGCCACCTGTAAGCTCTTTCAGTAGCTGTGGTCATCATATCAGTATTTTATTTTCCCAGTTGTCTATTCCGAGTTGTGTTGTGGTAAAAATAGCAACAGGTAGTGCTAGTAGCTCACCGAGTGCAACCATTTTACATCATCAGAATAATGGCGCCCCCCATAGTCCAAAATATGTATAAAACGATGTGATTTTTTAAAATAACATAAATCTTTGATGGGTTTTCTACTACATATTTCAGTAAGAGACATCATTTACGTTATATTAATAAGCCATACATGTCTTAATACCCAGGGATCCCTTTAAGCTGGACAGTATTTATTTATTGTGAGTTGTTCAAATCGTGGTAATCGAATACGGTTTTAATGATAATTCAAAAATGAAACGGTAATACTAACTGTGGGGAATTTTATCATGATTTATCGTCAAACCGGTAATCGTTACATCCTTAGTCGTGACAGGTCGCTGTAGCACCTCAGTTCAAGCGGAACGTGAACCAGTCATCTTTTCATATTTACTTAAAGCACAAAATAAACATGAATGAACATCAGAAGTATCTTGTTTCAACTGCGGAGAGATGTCAATACACCATTTTTCAAGTTCAAGTCCACCAACATTAATCTACTCTCAGGTCTGGTTTGTTTGTCAGACAAAAATGGCAGATTCTGCAATATGATTGGTCAGATCGCCTGTCAATCAAAATCCCTGCGAGGGGTCAATTGATATATCTATTTTAATATATATGTTCAGTGCTTAATCACCTCAACTTTCTAGAAATAGATCAGTTGGCATCTATCACTTGGCTTGTAAAATGCACATCTCTGTAGAAAAAAAAAAATCTCCTCCAGTATCATTCAGCACGACTGCTACTCTCATACGTGAGTAATGCTGAGACTCAGACGGTGTTTGACAGAATGGGACTGTAAGCCATTTAAATGCCAACAGTGAGTGTAGTGCTGATGTGTAGCTGTGCTTTGGCTAAAGACCACATCTCTTTTTTAATGCTTTAGGACTTGCCTGTCAAAGCCTCCACATCAGAGATTATTAAACCACAAGTGTGGAGTTGCATATTGATCTGAGTGTGTCTGTGGGAATGTGTGTAAGCTTTCACTGAGATCGTAATGAATGTCAAGTTTTGAGTCAGGCCTGGATGATCTAATGCTCACTCTAACAGTTTTAGTGTTATTTCTGACTTTGTTTTAGATGTAGTTGCCAAATAATTATTTAACATTTTAATATAATTTAGCAATTAGTGAATAGAACTTTGGCGTGCTTCAGTTCTGCTTCTCTTATATCAGTGTAACACTAGTGAACCGACCCATCTTTTCATTTTTACACTTCAGGAGACACAGGTCCAGTTACTGAGTAAGCAAACGAGAAATAGAATCTGGACACTGGTGTGACAGCTACAGTATATGTCCAATTAAAAAAGGCTGTAGGTGATATTTTGTCTGGATGACTATGATAAACTTCATTTTCTTTATATTGTGATCATGATTACTGATTGAGTTAATAAACTTTACATTAAAATGCAGCACTTATTTTGAGCATGACAGCTGCATACCATAGTCTTTAAGCAGGCCACACATCAAAAGCAAGATGAAAGCTGCCTTCCTGATTTAATGTGCTGTTGATTTATTGTAAATCTAATTAAAATTTGTCTTAGCAGCATGACAGGCTGGTAGACTAATTAAACACCTCTGATTCACCACATAAAAAAAGTTCTGTCATCATGTTACTTACCTTCATGTCATTACAAACCCACAAGACTTTTGTTCATCTTTGAAACAGAAATGAAAGTATTTTGAAAGAAACATGAGAAATTTTAGTCCCTCTACTTAATTAAATTAAACTTTTGTCATTAATCACTCACCCTCATGTCATTCCAAAGACCTTCGTTCATCTTTGGAACACAAATTAAGATATTCTTGATGAAATCTGAGAGCTTTCTGACCCTGCATAGACAGCAACGCAACTATCACGTTCAAGGCCCAGAAACATAGTAGGGACATTTTTAAAATAGTCCATGTGACATATGTGATTCAACTGTAATGTTATGAAACAATGAGAATACGTTTTGTGTGCAAAGAAAACAAAAATAACAACTTTATTCAACAATGTCTTCTCTTCCGTGTCAGTCTTTGGCGTGTGTTCACGTGTCATTTGTGTTGCGATCTATGGGAGGGTCAGAAAGCTCTTGGATTTCATCAAAAATATCTTAATTTGTGTTTTGAAGTTGAACGAAAGTCTTGAGGGTTTGGAACGACATGAGGGTGAATAATTAATGACAGAAGTTTCATTTTTCGGTGCATTAACCCTTTAAAGTCCATTCCAAAACTTTTATGCTTCAAAATGTTCATGAAAATGTCTCTTAAGAGACATGACCGCATTATATGATGAGCAGATTTACTTCAGGCTTTTATTCACATACAAACATTGATCAACCCACATACAATAAATATACTGTAGTCAACCGAAGCTTAAAGGGATAGTTCACTTTGAAATTAAAATTTGGTATCTATCAGCTTACCCCAAGGGCATCCAAGATGTAGGTGTCTTTTTTTCTTCAGTAGATCCAATTTTGATATTTTTAGGTCAAACCGTTCTAGTCTGTCAGTCATATAATGGCAGGTATAGGTCACTGTCTCTATAAGAGGGAAAAAGAACATGCACAGAGAAACCCAAATTAAACAATTCCCCATCGTAACTACACATTGATGGCCTAAGACACGAAACGAGCGGTTTGTGTGAGAAAACGAACAGTATTTATATCGTTTTTTTACCTCTTGTACACAACCATGTCCAAGTGATCTGAGTGAGCACACGCATCCGGTGTGTGACGTGTGTGTGCGCGCGCTCTGGCTCATGCTGCATTCACACGGGGCGTCGGCTTCAACGCTTGAAGGAGGGCGTGTCTGAAGCGTGGTGCTGACGCGCCGTCATAGTTACAACAACCAATCACATACTTCTCTGGTGTTGCATGAACGGGATTGGGTATTTGCATGAGGCGATCTGATTGGCTGACGCCTCCGTTGGCGCTTGAAAAGTTGAAAAGTTTTCAACTTCTGCCGCGAGCAGCGCCAGTGAAGCGGCGCGACGGACCCACAATTCAGTTCGGCAACGCTTGACGTCACTCCGTTCAAAGTCAACGAGAGGCGTTGACGCCGACGCCCCATGTGAAAGGGGCGTTAGTCTGCGCAAGCGCCGGAAAGCGCCGGAAGTGATCTCTCGCGCGTATACTTCACTCATTGCCAGAGCGCACGCACCCACGTCACACACCGGATGCGTGTGCGCACTCAGATCACTTGGACATGGTTGTGTACAAGAGGTAAAAAAACGATATAAATACTGTTCGTTTTCTCACACAAACCGCTCGTTTCGTGTCTTAGGCCATCAATGTGTAGTTACGATGGGGAATTGTTTAATTTGGGTTTCTCTGTGCATGTTCTTTTCCCCTCTTATAGAGACAGTGACCTATACCTGCCATTATATGACTGACAGACTAGAACGGTTTGACCTAAAAACATCAAAATTGGATCTACTGAAGAAAAAAGACACCTACATCTTGGATGCCTTTGGGGTAAGCTGATAGATACCAAATTTTAATTTCAAAGTGAACTATCCCTTTAACCACATTTGATTAATGCGTGAGAACAAATCTCACGGGTCAAATCTGCATTGACTTTCTGTGGAAGGACAGACATTTCAGGTTTCATTGAAAATATTTCATTTGTTTTGAAGATGAGCAAAAGTCTTACAGTTTTAGGACAACATGGGTGAGTAATTGATGACATAATTTTCATCTTTGAGTGAACTACAATACAGCATGCCTTCAAATTTAATGGTATAATTGGCACTTACTCCGATTATCAAAGCATGCCATGATCATACTGCAATCATAATTACTTATTCAATGAAATGTGCAGGACTAATAACATTTTAGCTTCTTGATGTTCTCATATTTCTAGTTTGAGTCATCAAGCTGGTTGTCGGTGGTACTACTCTATCATTTAAGACACAACAATGAATGGGAAGTATTATTTAAATTATGACTGCTATGAATGATAGCATGCTATTGTTTCTAATGTGTAAACACTCATCCACACATTCAGATATGATTATGAAACAGAATGACTCACACTACGGTCGTCGTCCTCGCTCTTCATGTGGTTTGCGATGAAACGGACTCCGTCTACAGCCTCCTCGAACCCTGGGCAGGCCTGGGCCAGCAGAGCCTGTGTGAGGACTGTAGGGGGCTGCTGCTTCCCCTGAGGTATAGCAGAGCTTTGCAATGGATTTGAACCTCCTTCCCTGGCCTCTCTCCCACCTTCCCTTATCCCGTTTAGTCCATCTGTTGACCCCCCTCCGCCACCCAACTCTGCCCCAAACTGTTTAACTGAGGCCCGGTTCACATAGCACGTGCATGCCTCATTGTTCTCTTTGCTCCCTGCCGAAGAGCCGCCCAGGCCCAAACCCGCCATGAGCCCGGCAGGCAGACCCGCTCGCCCACCTTCCTGCTGTTCATTGGCACGCCGGCGTTGGCGCAAACGCTGACGCTCGCTGCTGTTGTGCGGCTGCCGCATGAAGAGCAAAGCAGGTAACTTATTGAGGAACACCATCTTCACCCATGGAGGCATGGTGTGTGTGGTGGGCGACCGGTGATGCACGTTCAGCACACAAACACTTGTCACAATGGAGAATGTGACTAGCACCATGGTGAACATCAGATACTTCCCGACCAGAGGGACGTCAAGAGACGTGGGCGGCACGATTTTGGAGATCAGCAGCAGGAACACAGTTAGGGCCAGTAGCACTGAGATACAGAGCGTCATCTTCTCCCCGCAGTCTGACGGAAGGTAGAAGACCAAGATGGCCAGCGATGTGATGAGGACGCAAGGAATGATGAGGTTGATGGTGTAGAAGAGGGGTTTGCGCCGGATGACGAAGTCATAAGTGATGTCTACGTAGGTTGGGTCTGAGGGGTTCTCGTTTCGACGGCCGGGCAGAGCAATGATGTCCCACTCGCCGCTGGGTGTGAAATCGTCCATGCTAGCCACGTCCGCACGCAGAACAAGGTCCACTTCTGTGCGGTCATAGGTCCACGAGCGGAAGCTCAACGTGCAGTTCTGCATGTCAAAGGGGAAGTGCTTCACCTCAATTTTACAGGCACTCTTGTAGATCGCTGGTGGCAGCCAGAAGACACTTCCATCGTAGGAGATGACGGCATTGGAGTAGAAAGACACCTCATACATGCCGTCAGCACTGATGGGGAAGGAGACAGAGAGGTTATGAAATGGTTTATACTTCAAAGTAAGCTTTATCAATAGCATTTGTGGCATAATGTCGACTATCACATAACATAATTTAGGATTGATTGCTGGGACTGATTGCGGAGTTCGATTGATCCCCCATCCCCCTGCTGGACTGGATTCACACTGTGTTTTTGGTTCAGAACCACCAGGGTTTCTGCAGGTCCTTAAAGGGTTAGTTCACCCCAAAATGAAAATTCTGTCATTTATTTCTCACCCTCATGTCGTTCCAAACCCGTTCATCTTCTGAACACAAATTAAGATTTTTTTTTATGGAATCTGAGAGCTCTCTGACCCTCCATAGACAGCAACGCAGCTGTAATGTTCCTAGATCCAGAAACGTAGTAAGGACATTGGTAAAACAGTCCATGTGACATCAGTGGCTCAACTTCAATTTTGCAAAGCTACGAGAATACTTTTTGTGCACAAAGAAAACAATAGTAATGACTTTATTCAACAATTTTTCTCCCCCGAGTTACTGTCTTCCGCCATTTTGGAGAATATCACAATGCATACGCATGCTTTACCCTAAGCGTAAACAACGCTGATTACACTAATTACGTTCATGCACACACTTTCCCCCTCTAATGTAAACAGCGCTGATTACGTTCTTGGGTACTCTCCAAAATGGCAGACGACGTAAGTCGGGGAGAAGAATTGTTAAATAAATTGTTATTTTTGTTTTCTTTGCACACAAAAAGTATTCTCGTAGCTTCGCAAAATTGAAGTTGAGCCACTGATGTCACATGGACAGTTTTACCGATGTCCTACGTTTCTGGACCTGGGAACATTACAGTTGCATTACTGTCGATGGGAGGGTCAGAGAGCTCTCAGATTCCATCAAAAAATATATTAATTTGTGTTCCGAAGCTAAACGAAGGTCTTACGGGTTTGGAACAACAAGAGGGTGAGTAATTCATGACAGAATTTTCATTTTGGGGTGAACTAACCCTTTAAAAAGTCTTAAATTTAGTTGTATCATATTTAAGGCCATAAAAAGTCTTAAGTAGTTCAAGAGAGTCTTAATTATGATTTAAGAGATCTTAAATTTGGGGACATAAAGACAAGAATTGCGATTTGGCTGAATGTGAAAAACTTCAAAAGGCTATAATTTCATTAAATAAACATGATCACGGCTTGTTTCAAAGTCAGGTGGTATGCTGCTTTTTGTACTGGGAAACTGCTACATTTCTGCCATTCAGAAAGTGGCACCTGCTGGCAGGGAATTAATGTGCACTTTCAATAAGCTTATCTGCTGAAAATCAACCCGTTTTTACAGTTGTAAATGTGAACTGGTGGATCGGCAAGAAGATAATGCATGATAAAAAAAAAAAAAAATTAAGACAGTAAAATAAGTTATTTCATTATTTTAGTTTTTTGTTTTTGTGAAAACCTGTATCTGAACTGTAAGCTAAATCATGCTTTTTACAGTCATTTTACAGTTTAATGTTATCTTAGACATTGCCCTTCCCCACTCATATGGTATTAATTTTATTTGTGCAGGTCTTACAAAAGGTCTTAAAGTCTTAAATGTGAGCTTAAAAGTCCTGCAGATACCCTGGTATGTTTGCGTCACCAGAGTAGCAACTATTTACCCCTTTTGCTAGGAATTGATTATGCAGGAGAAGACGGCAAAATGAATGGATAGCCTACAGTTGATTGCTTCTAAAGCACCAACACATAACGGCTCATGTGTCTATTTGTCACAAATGTAATGCAAAGGTTCAAAAGAACGCGGGAGTCAATTTCTGCTGAAGGTGAGTGGAAATGAGATATAAATTCTCTCTGCTTGCAGCACTTCAGTAATGCTTGTCAGGAAAGTGAGACAACACATTATACCGTTTGACCAATTCATATGTCATCGATAGCTATTCGTCTTCTGTGATATAAAACAAATGCGCATTCACATCAGAAATTAATTGCACCAAAGTTTGCATATACTGAATCCCAGACCATCCCTTAGACAGATTTGGGTATGGTTCAAAAGTTCAGAAAACAGCAATCATATTATCCAAATGAACTGAACTCTGGTGTCAAATGAAACCAGGTGCACACCAAAAGTGCAAGTGTGAATGCCCGCTTGGACTCGTCACTCGTCATTTTTTTAATGGCACATATTAATACAAGTGCCAAAGTGTAAGGCAGTAGCGCACATCCCACAAACCCAAATAGGGCTCTGGTGCAGGACAAAAAAAAATCTAACTATAACAAAGAGACAAACGTAATGTCCGCACACTGAACTGACTGCTCCATAAAAATATATATTTTATTGCAACGTTTCGACCATCGGGTCTTCGTCAGGCACAAATAACAAATTAATACAGGTAACATAAAAAGCAGCCATATTTATTTACTTATTTATTTTTCTTTAAAAGGTTTACTATTATTGAAGTGAAACTGTCAAAACTTTTCTAAGTGGATAAACTTTTGGTTATGTATTACTGATATAATTTGTAGATAGAGATTGCTTTATGTAAACAGTGCTTTACAGCTTTACAGTTTTGTAACGTCAGTTTCTGGTATCATTGCACATACAGTATTGTGTGAATGTTTGTGAGTTTCCGTAATCATGACAACAGACATTTAAACTTACCTAAAGTTACCTTAAACCTAAAGTACATTTAGCAGATAGCACATTGTATTCAAAGGATACACTTTATCAGCTTGTGCATTTGCTACAGTATGAATCAAACCCATGACCTTGAAAGACTTGATATTGTAACTTTAAGCAACATTACCCAGACATGTTAAAGCACACAAGTCACATGGCAAGATAATGTGCATCCCTATCCCTACATATAATGATTACACTGTTTGTCTATACTTTTAATACAGTGTATTTTAATATTGACTGCCTGACCCTGTTCACTTCAAATGTAAGTGCCTTATGTAACCGTTTAGTTCAGGCATTTCGTGCAGACACATCACATTTACTAGGTACATAATCCAGAAAATATCATAGCAATAGTAGAAAATGGAACTTGAATCTACTGAGCGTATTTGGGGCCTGTGTGTGGGTGTCTCTGCACAGAGTTTATCAATGATACATAAAGACAAACACAGGGAGGGAGGCTGGTGTTAATTAGGTTGAATTTAAAACATCTTCCATTGACAGTGAGAGAGGAGGAACATGCTTTATTTACAGTGAGGTCATGTAATGTGACACGAGAACACCGCTAATGAGACACAGACTGATAAGCAGGGATGTTATCTACCCTCTAATGACAGAGGAAAGGTATGGGTGATGGAAAGAAAGGATCAGATATGATAAAGACCAGTGTTGGGCAGTAACTAGTTACTGTAACTTAGTTACTGTTATGATATTACTTTTTGCAGTTACTAGTAGTGTAACTAATTACTAATAAGATTTCAGTAATAATATTACAGTTACCATCCATAAAACAGCTTAGTTACTTAGTTACTTTTGATGACTCAACCCCGCTGATTTAAAATCCAACAATCAAATAATTCCTAGATTTATTTTCATAATTTTCACGACTCGCACATGCATGTGATGTCCCCAGTGCAGCAGGCAAGCTTGGAATATGGAAAAGCTTACATTCAGCAGATAGAAATATTGCATTATATTGATTTTGTCAGGAAAAAAGATGATCTGAACACTGTTGTTTAAGCTGTGGCTTTACTTTACTTTGGCATTACATCCCACCCACATCCCTCTGATCAGCATGTGCTACATTATATTACTATAATTAAAAATATTTTTGGAAAATTAAACAGTTTCTTACAAACTTATGTGATTTCATAAAATACATAATGAAATATAATCGTATATGGGTAACGGAGAAATTACAATTAGCTTCAAGCTACACATGACAATTAATGAGATTAATACAACACTTCTACTTGAATGTCACTGTTAATCACTATTGAGTGTTTGTAATAACTTCTGACTGCGATCCAATGTGGATTTTGGTCAAATGATGAGGCATAAATATGTTGTTAGTAACATTCTAGAAGAATTTTCTGTGGAAGATACACAGTTACAACTTCTGTGGGGCGTGAAGAAAAAGTAATGTAACTAGTAGTGTAACTAATTACTGTTACCAGAAAGTAATAAGTAAAGTAACAATATTACTTTTGAAAGGAGTAACTAGTAATGAGTAATATTTTACATTCTTTGAGTAATTAGCCCAACACTGATAAAGACAGTGATAAACTGACTAGATAAGTACTGTAAATACACAAAAGCCCTAAATGGGATGATCTTTGAGACTTACTTGTTGTAAAGAACAACATCAGGTAACCAAATATGTTTGGAGGGAAGACGGACCTTCTTCATGCCATCAAACTCATCTGGGTTCCATGTTAGCCGGTAGTCCTGCCATTCCTGAGGACAAAGTCAAAATAAATAACCATGGTGGACTCAAGAGAGGCTATGATCCCTGGAGAAAGCAATCCATTAGGGTTTCCATTCATCTCAATTGCAAAAACCTTGACCCATTTGGATAAAAGTGATATACGCTATCAATTTTTTGGCTTTTTCCCCTACATTTTCCTTCTCACGTTATAAAACAGCCATTTCTCGTTGACCTGTGAACAGGAGGTGTAACCAATTCCACATGCTGTTAAGATCGTGTTCATCTGTCACACACACCACTGCTCTCAGTCAATTAGCAGTATATTTAGCGTATGTATAAATGATCTGTCGGTTTTCATTACTAATAGAAATGTCCTAATAAACTAGATTAGAAGATTAGAAATAATTACTTGAGGCCATAAATGCTGACAGATTAAACAGACTGCAAATGAGAGCCGTCAAAAGGCGTAGCCTAGCTAATGGTAGTCATATTATACACCAAAAAAGAGTGATAAATGTCAAATGATGGTCATTTAATACACTTCCTGTTGGGTTTGGCCAGATAGTGACCACTAATGTAATTATATTAATTTTTTTACTCTGACCCGCCAATTGCATATACATACACACACACACTGGCTAAGAAAGACACACAGTGGCAAAGTTTTGTGGGTAACCTGTCCTGACAGCAGCAATAACTCCTGCCAACTGACATCTATGGTCATAGTGACCATGAGCAGATGATTCAGAGAGGGAGTGACAGAAAGATGAAGAACGAGAGAGATGTGTAAGAGAGTACTGTATCTGTACAAACAGATTTTCATGGGTTGTTTTGTATGTAATAACAGCTTGTGAGATACTGATTATGTAAACAAGTTGAATTTGAGATTTCAGTTCAAACTGAGAGTGAATATTCTGCATATTCACACGCTTAACAACGTTTGTTTGTTTTTTTAATTATGGCAGGACATTTTTAATTATTGGTACCTGTTGATGTTAGGTATTTAATTGTGAATGCACACTTAAAGTTAATCTTTTAAAAATAAATGATTTAATAATAGTTATGTAAGCTTTAATAGAAATCAATGGAACATCAATTATAATGACAGAAAAACAAATGTGTGTCTGTGAAAACAGTACATGTGGATAAAATGGGGCATAAATAATGCAAGTATTGACTGACCTGTGTAAGCCAGACATTGGTGGTCATGATCTGTTCTCTCTCATGCTGTGTAAAAGAAAAAAACAGACAGAAATGTTAAAAGTTGATACAAATTGCAAATTAAATACAACTTAATTATAAAAATAAATTATATTATTTTTATTTATTTCAGCATTTATTAACATTTATTAAATATATTGTAATTATTATTATAGATAATATAATATAATATAATAACACCAAGCAGACCGAGAAAAGTAAAAATAAATGTAAATAATAAAAATAAATCTGTTTTTGAACAACACATTTAAGTAAATTATATAGTTTTATTCATTCCTGCATTTATTAAAATGTATTAAATATATTATAATATAATAAATATAATACCAAGTACAAAAAGAAAGTATTCATCATGGTTCATCATTTCATGGTTTAATATCTCTTTTTATTGACTTTAAGGCTACATTCTTGAGCATAATGTTTCTTTTATGGATCAAGGACGTTAAGAAGCCCCTGCCTGCTCTTCAGTGATGAATTACACAGGAATGACACCGCTTTCCTCCAGCTTTCAGCCCAGGTAAGTGAGCTGTTGATTTACAGTGCATTACAAGCATGAAGGAAGCATGTAATCGGCTGACAGCTGAGCGGTTAGCATAGAATGATGAGTGGTCAGTAAGCATGGGTAATTTGCTGCACCTGTGGGAAGAGAGATGGCCATTTCCTGTTGTCCATACTCGCTTCTTACAGCATACTGACATCATTTTACTCTAAAAATCATGCTAATACAGAAGCCTCTAAGCCTAACTGCATTATGTCACAGCTCCATTTTAGGCCTAAGTAGGCTAACTGAGCTAAGATACATAATACCACACTGAAAACCGGCCAAATTTCAAAACAGAAGAGATGTTGAATAGACAAGAGGGTTTCATTAAATGCTCTGGCTCTGTTACGGATGACATATTTGGTTGAACTCTTCTGAAGGGAACTAGTGTTATGATTAAGTGAAGTACAATTCATAAGGAGGCACAGCATGCCCAAAAAACTAGAACAGTTTAGTGAAACCTTTCTTCACATGCATATTGTATGTAAATATGAGAGAACAATATGTAAACATGTCCACTGACCACACTGATGAGCTGAGCCAGCGAGACCATCAGCTGCACTGTCACCAGTTCTGAGCCATTAGTCGCTGGTCGAATCAGTTTGTTATAGTGGGCTGGATTAAGAAGATGCTCCACCAGTCTCTCCTCTGTATCTGCCCCATCACTGCCTGTAAGAGATATACAGTACCATAGATCAATACGCATCCCACATTTAAAAAAAGATTCCCATTTTTGGAAGTGGCATCTGCTGTGTAGTTTTGTTTAAACCTGAGGCACAGCTGCAAAACACGGAAAACCTCCTCTCTGGAGAAAAGCTTGGATTTATGAAACATAAATATGTTATAACAAAATTAATGCAACTTTTCATGGAAACCACAGAAAAAAATTTTTTTTTTTTATTATTATTTTTAATAAAATTACAGTAGGGAAAAAAAATATTTGATCCCCTGCTGATTTTGTACATTTGCCTACTGACAAAGAAATGATCAGTCTATAATTTTAATGGTAGGTTTATTTGAACAGTGAGAGACAGAATAACAACAAAAAAATCCAGAAAAACACATTTCAAAAAAGTTATAAATTGATTTGCATTTTAATGATCATTTGATCCCCTATCAATCAGCAAGATTTCTGGCTCCCAGGTGTCTTTTATACAGGTAAGGAGCTGAGAGGAGCACTCTCTTAAAGGAAGTGCTCCTAATCTCATCTTGTTACCTGAGACACCTGTCCACAGAAGCAATCAATCAATCAGATTCCAAACTCTCCACCATGGCCAAGACCAAAGAGCTGTCCAAGTATGTCGGGGATAAGATTGTAGACCTACACAAGGCTGGAATGGGCTACAAGACCATCGCCAACAGCTTGGTGAGAAGGTGACACCAGTTGGAGTGATTAATCGCAAATGAAAGAAACACAAAATAACTGTCAATCTCCCTCAGACTAGGGCTCCATGCAAGATCTCGCCTTGTGGAGTTTCAATAATCATGAGAACGGTGAGGAATCAGCCCAGAACTACGCGGGAGGATCTTGTCAATGATCTCAAGGCAGCTGAGACCATAGTCACCAAGAAAACAATTGGTAACACACTACGCCGTGAAGGACTGAAATCCTGCAGCGCCCGCAAGGTCCCCCTGCTCAAGAAAGCACATGTACAGGCCCGTCTGAAGTTTGCCAATGATTCAGAGGAGAACTGGGTGAAAGTGTTGTGGTCAGATGATACCAAAATCCAGCTCTTTGGCATCAACTCAACTCGCCGTGTTTGGAGGAGGAGGAATGCTGCCTATGACCCCAAGAACACCAACCCCACCATCAAACATGGAGGTGGAAACATTATACTTTGGGGGTGTTTTTCTGCTAAGGGGACAGGTCAACTGCACCGCATCAAAGGGACGATGGACGGTGCCATGTACCGTCAGGGCCAGGGCATTGAAGCCTGCCAGAGCATTGAAAATGGGTCATGAAGGGGTATTCCAGCATGACAATGACCCAAAACACACGGCCAAGGCAACAAAGGAGTGGCTCAAGAAGAAGCACATTAAGGTCCTGGAGTGGCCTATAGCCAGTCTCCAGACCTTAATCCCATAGAAAATCTGTGGAGGGAGCTGAAGGTTTGAGTTGTCAAATGTCAGCCTCGAAACCTTAATGACTTGGAGAGGATCTGCAAAGAGGAGTGGGACAAAATCCCTCCTGAGATGTGTGCAAACCTGGTGGCCAACTACAAGAAACGTCTGACCTCTGTGATTGCCAACAAGGGTTTTGCCACCAAGTACTAAGTCATGTTTTGTGAAGGGGTCAAATACTTATTTGACCCATTACAATGCAAATCAATTTATAACGTTTTTGAAATGCGTTTTTCTGGATTTGTTGTTGTTATTCTGTCTCTCACTATTCAAATAAACCTACCATTAAAATTATAGACCGATCATTTCTTTGTCAGTGGGCAAACATACAAAATCAGCAGGGGATCAAATAACCCCCCCACCACTGTATATATATATATATATATATATATATATATATATATATATATATATATATATACAGTATATATATATATATATATATATATATATATATATATATATATATATATATACACATGGGGGCACGTATATATACGTATCGGTCAACAACATCACACGAATCCGGTTCGGTGCACGATGCCTTACGAACGAATCTACTGGCAATTTTGCCCACCAATACCAGAAGGGAGTGCCAAGCAATGCCAGACGCTGTTTGTTAACAGCGAATGCAGAATGAACTTGCCAATGGCACAGAGGTGGCCGCGCTGATGTTTGGCTCACTGTATGGTTAGATAACTGCACCAACTGGCTGTGTTAGCAATGCTGGAGATGAGTGTGTTTTGTGCGTGTGTGTGTGCATGGGGGGGACAATGCTTCTGTTTCATGCATGTCAGAGTTGTTTACACTGTTAAAGAGTTGGATTCTCATGCTAAGCATGGACAAAGTTTAAAAAAAAATTGGGACGTATAATCACTTCAACTGTTTCCTTATACCAGAGTCATTTCTGTGCTAAAACATCTCACTTCCGTATAACAGAGTATTTCTGTGCTAAAAATCTCACTTCCGGATACGTACAAGTTTCGGAGAGTTTTTTTCGATCGATGTTCTTGATGACGTAAATGACGGTGGAACTCCTTATATGGGCATTTCTCCCGGAAGAGCGCGCCCATCAACGCGCTTCAATCGGCAGGTTGTGCAGCACGGGCCTCGCTCGGGAAGAATGTCTCTAAAGAAGTGTGTTTTTTGGTTGTGAGGGAAAGATAACCTTGTTCAGCTTCCCAAAAGAACCCACCGTTACGTGAATAGTGGATATAGTTTGTTTTTCCGGGGCAGCAATGGAGTTTCTCAAGTGTTTTGTTGACGAACGTTTTATAAACAAGGCCCAATTCGACGCTGGATTTGCACATCGTTTAATACTGAAAGATGGAGCGGTCCCAGCTCTAAAAGATCCCGGTCATGATTCAGAACTGCAGATGGTAAGTGAAACGGCATCAAATGTCTGTGTTTTGTTGGCAATCGGCGCAAGTGCTCGTCACTCTTTAGCTCCGCCCACACGGCACGCCTCCAGGAGCTCGGCTTTTTTTCAGAGAGAATCGTAAATCTGTATCTTTCTTTTATAAATATGATAAAACTAAAGACTTTTTGGAGATATGAAGGATGCAGTACTACTCTATAGGTACTCAAGATTAACATGAGATTGGGTGAAACTGTGTGCGTTAGGTCCCCTTTAAAACTTATTGTCTTATTAATAATCACTGTATAAAGGTCTGCTTTTATTTGTGTACACTCACAATGAAAACAATACAGATTTTATATATATAACATGTAATAATATGTAGTATTTTCACATCTAGATGGATTTTTTTTTATTTGCACTACTGTCTGTTCAAAATAAATAAACGTGCCACCCCTAATATATATATATATATATATTGCAGTTTTATCTGGCCACTAAAAACTTCTTGTGTTTTTATAGTTTTAGTTAACTATGATAAAAGGTGCTGCACTTTAGAAAACAGAACAGCAGCTTTCAGCCTTTGGCAGGACAGCAGAAAAGCACTGCCTCAAATCTCTTTTATTTTTGCGAGTGACAGGCAAACACCCATCATTGCGTGCTTATAAAACCCTTGTCGCATGCTTGCTTCATGCAATTGACTAATAGCACCCACAGATCAATCCAGTGAGATGGCTTTATTCATCAAATCAAGTAAAAGCTGTTTTCCCCACTTGAGTCTATTAGTTATAGGGCATATTCCTTTGTATGATAATCTTCACTACTACCACAACACAGAACGTAACATATTTATAATCTTTACTAGATACAATATAAAATGTCTCTGTATATAAGTCAAGTATTCTCTTTCATATTGCACTGAGAGATGGTGTAGCATATTGGTCTCCACTTCACCCATGCATATTCTTTTCTCCTTTCTCAGGGTCAGCATAATAAATTTCTGTCTCTGTCTCTCTCACTAACTCATCCATCCATCCTGTCCTTTGTCTCTGTCTCCCTCTCTTATTGGCTTGTTCTTGCCGCTCTCGTTGTGTTCAGTGGACAGGAAAGATGTTTCTATGGCACAGATCAATGAAGACTCTAATCACACACCATAAACTCTCTCTTTCTCCTCTGTGCTGATGTCCACCTGCACATATAGTCCTCTAAATCTCTCTGTGTGTTTAAATGCAGTATCCCTTTTCTGCTCAATTTCCCTTATTTTATTGCTCCTGTCTTAAAGGGTTCATGACATGAGCAATCAAATTTTCCTTTATTTTATTTTTTTATATGTATGAGATCTTCTTTGTATTAAAGAACTATTAAAGTACAAAAATAAAAATTCTGTCTTTAATTACTCACCCTCATGTCGTTTCAAAGCTGTAAGACCTTTGTTTATCTTTGGAACACAAATACAAATATTTTTGATGAAATCCAAGAACTTTCTGTCCCTGCATAGACAGCAATGCAACTGACATGTTCAAGGCCCAGAAAGGTTGTTGTGCAAAGACAACAAAAATTACAACTTTAACAATTTCTTCTCTTCTGTGTCAGTCTTTGATGTGCGTTCAGGACAGTACCATGATGCATGCAAGTGCATTCCTCTGTTTGCAATCAAGCTGCAGCATTGTGTGTCGTGGTACTCTTGTAAACACGCAGTGAAAATTGACATGGAAGAGAAGAAATCGATGAATAAAGTTATTTTTGTTTTCTTTGTGCACAAAATGTATTCTCATAGCTTCATAACATTACAGTTGAACCACTGATGTCACATGAACTATTTTAACGACGTCCTTACTACCTTTCTGGAGCTTGAACGTTTCAGTTATGTTGCTGTCTATGGAGGGCCAGGAAGATCTCGGATTTCATCAAAAATATCTTAATTTGTTTTCCGAAGATGAACAACATGAGGGTGAGTAATTAATTATAGAATTTTAATTTTTGGGTGAACTATACCTTTAAAACATCCCTCTTGTTTCATACAATCTCCTCCTCATTATAACAGCATTTATTTAATCAAGCTCCAGAAATGGCTATTGTGGGATCTGTGACATCACACGGGTGTATATATTTGCATATGACTGCCTCCAGTGCAGACGTTGATGAATAATTATACATCACTGCACCATAGGCCCTGTCCACTGGCGTTCATTCGCTCTGTCTACACCAGACACGAATGTCACATCATGTCAAAAGCAAATAGGACCCATTAAAATAACTGATGCTTTCTACACTAGATACAGTATACCGATGCAAGTTCACATTTTGACAGATTTCTCTTAGCGCTCGAGTCTGTCAAAAACAGGACAAATGGAAGAGTAAAAGAATATTCACATCCTGTTTTAAAAAAAAACAAAGTCTTAAAGGAGCCTTAAAAATCCATGCCATGACCCCCTTTAAAAAAAGGACTATGAGAGAGTGAGTTACCTGATTTGGTGAGTTGTGTGCTTGTGTGTCTTTATTTATATTAATAAATATGGTGAGTGTTACATAATATTTTTTCTCATACATTTAAATAGGCTACCTCTTACATATTCTGTAAGACATTTAGCATTAAAAAATAGAAAATAAAATTTTGAAGAGGAAGATTTCTTTTTTATACCATGAAGATGCTGCATAACAGATATTTACATATTATAAGAATGAAGGCAACACTCGGTAATCAAGGATATTTAAAGGAATGACCTTTTGAACAGAATAATTTGTCTAACTTTATCTTGTGGATTATATGTAAATATCTGCTTTAACTTCATTAGAGCAGAATCAATTCAAAAATTAAAATAAAGTAAAAAATGAAAATGTTATGATAGTTTTTATTACGCCCCGCGTCTAGGGAACGTTAAGGACATAATAGAAATAAGTTGGTAGTGATGGATTCCCAAGAAAACACTCCGGTCGGGGACCAAACAAGCACACTGATTAAGTAAGCAAAACTGTGATGTTTATTAAAGGGATTTGGTGAAACATAAAGAGCATCTCTTCGGGGTGACCACAGGCCAATATAACAAACAAAAGGAGTCTAAAACAAAAAAAGTAGAAATTAAATAACCTTGTAAAATACAATCAACTTACCTAACTACCTAACCAAGAAACAAAACCCAAACGAATTCACACAAACTAAAAGGGCAGGACACTCCTTCGCTCTGTTTCACAAAGTGTGCTGTATCCTTAACAAAGAATGAGAACTACTAAGCTTTAGCCACAACATATTCGTTAGCCATAAGTTTGGCTGCCGGCCGGAGGAGGATTCCAGGAGCTCCAAACCCGTTCATGTTCGCACCAACAATGAGCTCCTCGACCGCTGGCAAACGGTATTCTTAAAAGACTCTGCCTTAATAGAGCGACCAATTATACGCCAACACCACAGCATCATGCAACCTATGAGAGAGCAAAGGAGAGCGAAAGGGAAAAGAAAAAGAAAAAGAAAACAACAAAGCAATTCAATAAAACAAAAAATATTTACCAAAAGACACGGTCGTAACAGTTTTATTTAAAAATCTGAAAAGGATATGTAAACAGTTGAGAAGAACTATACATTGGCCTAGTGGATAGAGTAAACGTGTGCAAAGATGCTTAAAACGGATCACAAGTAATAGTAGTGTAAATAAATGCAGTTCTTTTGAACTTTCTATTTATCAAAGAAACCTGAAGACAAAATGTATCACAGTTTCCACAAGAATAAGACCCAAAAACTTCAGCATAATTTCTGAAGGATCATGTGACACTGAAGACTGGAGTAATGATGCTGAAAATTCCGCTTTGACATCACAGGAATAAATACAATTATTTTAAATATAATGAAATACAAAACTGTAATTTTAAATTGTAATACTATTACTATTTTTACTGTATTTTTTCAAAAACATTGAAAAATCCTACCTACCCAAAACATTTTTCAACAGTAGTGTACAGTACTTTGCAAAAGATGAGTGCAGAGTCGAATTTTACACAGATTGCCAAATATTTATACTTTTTTTAATTAATTATTAATTATAATAATTAATCAATTAATTTTAGTAGAACTGTGCATATTTGTTCTGCTCCAGAATCATAATACACAAAGCAAGGTTCACATAGAAAAGGTTCACTGAGTCTGGCGTGGAAGATCTCGACTAGCCTTCACAAAGCCTGAACACCACATCTTTGAGATGAATTAAGATCACAACTGCATTAAAATAGGAACAAACCCCAGCATCAATGTTCCATCATCAAGTATGAAGCTTTACCTGAGGACTGAAAGCTATTATAACAGCAAACAGAGGACCAACCCCTTATTTATGTCCATGGTTTTGAAACAACTGTTAATGTTCAGCAAATGCTGCAAAGACTATCCTCATTTCCTTTTCTCTCTTTCCTTTCGTCATCCTTCATCCTCTTTTCTCTCAGTCCATCCATCCTTTCCCCTCTCTCTCCTCTTTAAGACAATTTTGTGTGGGGTTGTATTGAGGCAGAAGGTATTTTAATAAATCAGCATGTTTTCTCTTCTTCTTTGATCCTCTCTCTGTGTGTTTGCTGTGCTATATAAAGCCAGGCAGTGGGATGCTGTCTTCTCCAGCTCTCTCTATAAGTGCTTATAATGTTTCCTTGCGCTTTGGCTTGTGTAGAGAAAAATATTGTTGGGGAGACAATTAAGGGACAATTCTGTTTTATATTTGACATTTTTTATATTTTCCTTAATATCTCAAAGACTAAACTACAAATTTACATGCCAAAGCGACAATACCATATATATTAAAGCAAATAATCACGTTATTATTTGAAATAATATAAATAATAATATACCTCTTTTTTTACTACATTATATTGATGCTATATTATGTACACCTATAACATTTAACAAAAAATCTAGAAATAAAACAGATCATCCAAAAATATTACAGGTCTCGAATTTCTTAGATAAAAAAAAAAAATTTTGTTCAAAAAATATGAACTTTCACAATTTTTTATTATAAATTCCTCACAAAATTAAATAATTGCAATCACTTTTCATTTCAAGAATTATCATTTTTCTTTCAAGAGATAGTCACCCTCATAATTTACCCATATACATACATACGTATATATATATATATATATATATATATATTACATACATACAAATACACACGCACACACGCACATAACATGTAAATGGGAACCATATTGGCTTGTTTACCAATATTCTTCAAAATATCTTTTTTTTTGTTTAAAATAATTAAAAATAAAATAAAATTCACGGCATGAGGATAAATAAATAATGACAAAATGTTAATTTTTTTGGTGGACTATCCCTTTATCCCATTCCCATCAAACCACTTATCAAACCACATTTATGTACAACCCTAATTCCGGAAATGTTGGGACGTTTTTTTAAATTTGAATAAAATGAAAACTAAAAGACTTTCAAATCACATGAGCCAATATTTTATTCACAATAGAACATAGATAACATAACAAATGTTTAAACTGAGATGTTTAAACTTATGCACAAAATACATGTTTAAACTTATGCACAAAATTAGCTCATTTCAAATGTGATGCCTGCTACAGGTCTCAAAATAGTTGGAACGGGGGCATGTTTACCATGGTTTCCTCTTCTTTTCAAAACCGTTTGAAGACATCTGGGCATCGAGGTTATGAGTTTCTGGAGTTTTGGTGTTGGAATTTGGTCCCATTCTTGCCTGATATAGTTTTCCAGCTGCTGAAGAGTTCCTGATCGTCTTTGACGAATTTTTCGTTTAATGATGCGCCAAATGTTCTCTATAGGTGAAAGTTCTGGACTGCAGGCAGGCCAATTCAGCACCCAGACTCTTCTACTAAGAAGCCATGCTGTTGTAATAGCTGCAGTATGTGGTTTTGTATTGTCCTGCTGAAATACACGTCGTCTGGAGGGGAGCATATGTTGCTCTAAAACGTTTATATACCTTTCAGCATTCATAGTGCCTTCCAAAACATGCAAGCTGCCCATACCGTATGCACTTATGCACCCCCATACCATCAGAGATGCTGGCTTTTGAACTGAATGCTGATGAAACACTGGAAGGTCTCCCTCCTCTTTAGCCCGGAGGACGTGATTTCCAACAAGAATGTCAAATTTGGACTCGTCTGACCATAGAACACTTTTCCACTTTGAAACAGTCCATTTTAAATGAGCCTTGGCCCACAGGACACGACGGCACTTCTGGACCATGTTCACATATGGCTTCCTTTTTGCATGATAGAGCTTTAGTTGGCATCTGCAGATGGCACGGCGGATTGTGTTTACCGACAGTGGTTTCTGGAAGTTTCCCTGGGCCCATTTTGTAATGTCAATGACAGAATCATGTCGATGAGTGATGCAGTGTCGTCTGAGGGCCCGAAGACCACGGGCATCCAACAAAGGTCTTCGGCCTTGTCCCTTACGCACAGAGATTTCTCCAGTTTTTCTGAAACTTTTGATGATGTTATGCACTGTAGATGACGAGATTTGCAAAGGCTTTGCAATTTGATGTTGGGGAACGTTATTTTTAAAGTATTCCACAATCTTTTTATGCACTCTTTCACAGATTGGAGAGCCTCTGCTCATCTTTACTTCTGAGCGACTCTGCCTCTCTAAGACATCCCTTTTATAGCTAAGCATGTTACAGACCTGATGTCAATTAACTTAATTAGTTGCTAGATGTTCTCCCAGCTGAATCCTTTCAAAATTTCTTGCTTTTCAGCCCTTTGTTGCCCCCGTGCAAACTTTTTGGAGACCTGTAGCAGGCATCAAATTTGAAATGAGTTCATTTAGTGGATAAAAGTGTAAAATTTCTCTGTTTAAACATTTTTTATATTCTCTATGTTCTACTGTGAATAAAATATTGGCTCATGTGATTTGAAAGTCTTTCAGTTTTCATTTTATTCAAATTTAAAAAACATCCCAACATTTCCGGAATTCGGGTTGTAGGTTAGTTAACATACACACATTCATGTCCACTCATGCACATACTAGATATTATTTTAATTAATGAATGACACGAAACTGGTCAAAGATGTCAAAGAGTACATTCCAATGCACACATACAAAAAAGCTAATATGCATGTGGTACATTCATACAGTACATTCAGCTGTGAATAGCTGATAAACATCCCCGTCACAAAACAAGACTCTCCATTCAGGCTATTATATACATATTTGTGCTATATTTATTTGCTGCATTTCTGCAGTACATGCCTTCGGAGAAGAAGAAATAGAGAAGTCGATTCAGGAAGAATAGGACGATGTGTTTTAGACAGATGCTTAGAGCTGATGGTATTGATCTGAGCATCTAAAGCACACTCATAACGGTGAAAGCTTCCAAAGACAGGCCAAACAAATTGCTGGCCATAGAAAGCTATTGTGTTACCGCACATCGCATTGCATCACACATACGCATCCATTCCACAAGGACACGAGGGGAGTCGGCTTTATAAGCTCATCTGGCGGACATTGTCTCCTTTACAGGATAATCCTGCCTGACAATATGTCCCCAAATTCTACCTCTCAGAATATGGTTTTGATGCCACTTTTTTGTTTACCAGCAGACTTAGAAATAGCTCAAATCGTAATGTTATTTCAGAATGTCATTTTATGTCATAAGAATCATTACATATGTAGACTGTTCTTTCATTTTGTGCAATAAAACTGCTTTAGCATTGCTGATTGATGCATGAAATGTTGTAATCACAGCATTTGTGCAAATCACTATATATATTCTAAAGGCTTAGAGCGAAAGATCAGCCTTTAAGCAGTTCAACAACACTCTTATTCAGCTTTGAATGCACAGTGCCCTCTTTAAATGTGCTGTAAAAGGATCAATAGCACTCTGAATCTGTTTTATTGTTATGCTTCCCTTCATACATTGTTGACTGTTTCTGGGTCTGGCTTTCTTCTGTACCATCACTATATGCTCCATAGACACAAAATGGTTCTGAAAATTGAGTGTTTACAATTAGTCCAGCTTGTGTTGGCAGGTTTATATGGTTGATTTGGAATGGCTTGTCTGAGCTTTGTTTGTGCTTATCTAAAAGGAACATTGGCTTGGCAACACATGGACACATCTGGATTAAAAAACAGCAGCTCATCAGAAATTAATACACCTGACCATCGAGGCCCTGTTGTCCTGGAGCTTTTAAATATTTCAAGTAATGAAATGCATTTATTATTATAAAGTGTTGATCACCAAAAAATTGTTTCACAAAAAAAAGGTTTATTTTGCTTCAACAATGTATAAAGCATATTTGCCTAAAACTACATTTTTTTTCATTCCATTAGATTCTTTCTCAAATCATTTTTTTCCTTGAATACATTAAAAAGTGAATTTGATAAATATGATATCTCATATTCTTTAATTAATTTATACAGTATCTGTTTTTAAGTTGTTCCTCCAAATGATAAAGCTCTACTGTTAGTAAAAGCCTTGCCATCCAAAAAGCTAAAGGTTAAAAAGCCTATTTTTCTCTCCACATTACTTGTTTGCTTTCTCTTTCTGTCCCCCAGGAAAATTCTTGACATCTCAAGAACATCATAGTCCATATTTCTCTACAAATAATCTGGGCATGTGTTTTGCCTGATGACAGAATTATAATGAACAAAAGTCAATGCAGAATAAATGAGGTAACGAGTTATGAATATTCATAAGGTCTTTGCTGAATCATAGTTCTGCTCTTTTTACCTCACATAACACATGGCAATTCATGTTTTCTTTCTAAATCATAAAAAAGTGTTAAACGAAAATACTATATTGCATTAACGTCAACCAAAAACTAAAGAAGCTCAATGTAATGTATAGTACTGTATACAATACAAGTATGATATATATATATATATCGTACTGTATACAATACAAGTATGATATGTATATATATGTGTGTGTGTGTGTGTGTGTATATATATGTGTATGTATATATATATATATATATATATATGTGTATATATACGTATGTATATATATATATGTATATGTATATATATATATATATATATATATATATATATATATATACAGTATATATGTATGTCAATGGTAAATGTAAATACATTAATATTTGTGTAAATGAATGAATGAATGAGGCATTTATATTAAATTAAATACATTAATATGATACCATATGCATTGTTATCATGCAGCCAGCTTAAAAATGCATCTCTCTCTTTCTCGGTCTGTTTAAGGGGACCTTGGCATGAAAAGTCTGAAGACCTCTGGTCTATAAGCTTTTTTGACATTCCAACTACTGTAGAAGATTAGCATGCGAGACATGCTGGTTGGATATTTGTGTGAAATTGGAAAATCTCAGTATCATTTGTTGGCTGTTGAAATGGTCTGTGGATCAGAGATATGAGAGCAGACCAGAGTGCCAGATCACTGCCTTATCTCAATGGGTTTAAAGTGTTGAGCCAACATGACTGACCTACAGATCAACTGACAAGAGTGCAATGTAAGCATGTTATATGCACATATAAGCCACAATCTACATGAAATGGTAAAAAGAGAGGGGGAGAGAGAGAGAGAGAGAGAGAGAAACAGAAACAGAGAAAGGCAGGAAAGAAAAATAGAGTTTGTGTGTTCAATGTACACTTCTAAGTTTGAGGTCAGTAAGATTTTTTTTATTTATTGTTTTTGCATTTATTTGATCAAAAATACAGGAAAAACAGTCATATTGTGAAATATTATTAGAATTTGAAATATAAATGTTTATATTACAAATGTTAAATGTTTATTAAATGTTTATTTACAAAAAAATATTTTTGTATATCATAAATAAATTGTATAATTTATTGCTGTGATGACAACCTTGCTGCATTAAAGTATAATTTTTTTTTTTTTTAAATACTGGCACGAAACTTTTAAATGGTAGTGTAGATTTATAAAAGACAAGTTATCATTTATGTTCATGTCATTCTTTATCCGTAAAGCACAGATACTTTTACATGCAATTACAATGAATGGGACCTTCACTGCTTCATACATTATGCAAAATTCACAACAAAAGTAGCATAAAAGTGGTCCATGTAGCTTACAATGCATATATTCCAAGTCTTCTTCATTGCACTCCTACTGGTTTTCATGAGAGAAGTGATGTCCAATTGGTGAACGAATAGTTATTTTGAGTAAGATCTTTTCATCTAATCGATTGATCCAATTCACAAAACCTCTCTGATCTAGCTCTAGATGACTCAGTCAGTTCTCGGGTTAACAGCTCACAAAATATTATAAGGGAAAGACTTTAATTTGATCTATTTCTCAACCACAGCTATTGTATGGCTTCAAACAGCGCACAAGTGTATGGATTATCTTCACGAAGCTTTGTGCTCATTTTTGTAGCTTTAAAGCTACATATTCATTGTGTGGTAATTGGATGGAAAATAATCTCCTTATTGTGTTCCACATAAGAAAGTAAGCCATACAGGTTTGGAACGACATGAGGGTGAGTAAATGATGACATAACTTTAATTTTTGAGTGAACAGTTCATTGAACTAGATGGGGAAGTTTCAAGTGTGTAAAGACTCTGAGAGGCAAGGTGGGGTTTGCGATCAGTTTATGTATTAAAAGAAGATGCCAGAACATCCTTGAAAGTCCTTTGAGAGTCAGTGTGTTTAACCGAAAGTAAGGGAGAGACACAGACTCTGCGAGGAGGAGTGTGTGTGCTGAGGTGTGAATAATAAACACTAAAAATAGACCAGGAGGTGAACCTCCCATCCGCACCTACACTCACTGCTCTTTATTGACCCCTCAAATGTGCATCTCTTTATGCGTGTGTGCAAACGAGAAAGACAGTGATACACGCATGGGCAAGTTTGCGCACATGTAATCTGATTAGTATGCAAGCCCGCAGCTTTGAGATCTGTCTCGTTCTTGAAGAAGCACACCAAACACTGTCCACTGATTCTTGCCTGACTATTCCATGTCAAAGTCTGCCTCCTGTTCCACCGTCCGCTTCCAGTCAGTGTGCTCTGTTTGAAAACATCCATCCGTCCATCCATCTCATCTTTGGCTTATGTAGCGGTATGTTGTAAAGTCTGATTCCTGGGTGTGAGTTTGTAGCAGTTATAATGCAGGAGGTGGAGAGGGCTCGACCCTCTGTTTCTCCACCATCGATCAGCCGGTAGATAAAGGTGGGCCGTAAGTCACTCCACAACAGGCTTTGTCTGTTTTTACGGCTCCCTCAAGGCCGAAGCTGTATTTAGTCCAAATCACTGCCAAATCTGCACCTCCTTGATAAAGAGAGGCCGAACAGAAAAACGTTCAGCAAAGCAGAGCCAGGACCGACTTGCTGACATTAATTACAGTTAATGCGTGGGCAGAATGGACGAGGTGAGAGGAACTGAATATTGATTCACCATATATTTTGGCTGGGTGGGTGTCTATGAATACTGTGCCTTCCTATCCTACTGTACGCCTGTACAGCACTTTTTGCTGCAAAAACATTTTTTGCCAGGTAACAAAAAAGTTGTAACATTACAGCTATCTATCTATCTATTTGTCTGTATATTTATCTAGATTTTAATAATACTCACTCAAACTGATTACATTAGGTTATACTAAATAAATTAGGCAAAGATTTGGTGGAAGTAGTGCTATTAAGGGATAGTTCACCCAAAAATGAAAATTCTGTCATTTACTCACCCTCATGTCCAGTAACGCCGCTCCCTATACGCAGAGTAAGCAGTTTGCATAGGGCACCAACTCCCAGGGGGGCACCACCCCAGTTGCTCAAAAAAAAAAAAAAAAAATGTGACGCGCCATTCCCGCATCTGCGCCCGCGACCGCTCGCGGCTGAATGCAAATGATCATAATTGATGGACAACTATGCCTGTGAAAAGACATCAGAAATAGGAGCCAAGAAAAAAAAAAAAGACTTAGACCCTATTGCGTGCGTCACTTTCAGACATTCATAATCCTGTGAAACTTTTTTGGGTTTTGAGGTTAATAACCTGTTTTAACGTCGGAAATAATTTCACCACCACCAACACTAATATTCTCTCCGAATTTCCATGTTCCCTTACGAAAGTTAGCCATGGTTTTAACACGAAAAAATAAAATCAAATCATGGTTCTTATAGCCATGGTAACCGCATATATATTAACCATGGTTTTGTTACTTCAAATAATAATATACAAAGAAGTATTAAGATAATATTTTTTGTGGTTATAAAAACTAAGCCAACAACAGCCTTTAAAATGACTTAAAATGCATTATATAAAAACAATGAGGTAACCCTGCTGAAAAAAAACAGTAGAACCATCACAGAAAATTCTAACACCATCACAAATGAATCACAAATACCATTACAAACATTACAAACCATCAATTTTTAACCATTAAAACCCATTAATAAATGGTTTTCTGTAGTGTGTTTTGGGACATATTCCATTAGGATTGATTGGTTTTAACAAGCCACCAATAGAAAGTGACGAATTACCAGTAGAGACCAACAGGGTCCATTACAGTTTCCATTAAAACCAATACAAGTCCCATTATAACCAGTAAAACCATTACAAATTATGTGATGGTGTCAATTGTTTTTGTTTTTGTTTTTTCAACATTACATGTTATAAATGCCTGTAAAGGGAGCCAAAGGCCTGGTAATTGCTGCTGTTACACTTACAGGACGATCATATCCTTGTTTAATAGGCTATTGACCAAACATTTCATTCAAATATCCACGTAATCTTTAATTGCTGGCCACCTTTTTGCTATAGATGACACAGCCTCTATAATTTTTTCAACAAAAACATGTGGACATCACAACCCTTTCAAAAATTAACCATGGTATTATCGTAGTAAAACTGCTTTATTTTCTTTTGTGTGATTTCTGAATGCTTGAGATCAAAAATCAATCAGACAACATAGTATTAATAAAATAATAGCTAGCCATAGGTAACTGTCTGTAACTAGCTACAACTGTCATTTGTAAATAATACAATTTAATTACAATTTATTTATTTATTTACTTTTATATTTTATTAAAGTTCTATTTTGACCCCTATAGTAGGTGTTTTTTTACTTCCATAATATTTGAGGAAGGGGCACAACAATACAATCCTGCTTAGGGAACCCATTTGGCCAGCAGCGGCCCTGCTCATGTCATTCCAATCCAAACTCATAAGGCTTTCATTCTTTTTTCATTCATCAACACAAATGAGAGATATCAGCAGTCGATAGCCTTGCGGGTAGCGCACCGATATACAGTGTCGTTGTGTGCTGTCCTGAGTTTGAATCCCGACTCGAGGACCTTTCCTGATCCCGCCCCCTATCTCTCTCCAACTTCACTTCCTGTGTCAGTTCTGACCTGTCCTATTGTAATAAAGGCGAAAATGCCAAAAATATATCTTTAAAAAACCCCTGAGATTTTTGTCCCTCGATTTAAAATCCACTGCACCAAACTTTGATGCTTCAAAACATTTATAAATACATTTGAAAAGAAATCCATATGAATTGAGCAGTTTAATCCAGGAGTTCTGAAGAGTCACGGTCGCTTTATTTGGTCAATAGATTTAGTTTAGGTTTTTATTCACATATAAACATTGTGTCTCTTCAGAAGACACAATCTTTAGAAGTAGGAATAGTTCACCCAAAAATTTCAATTACCCCATAATTTACTCACCCTCAAGCCATCCTAGGTGTATATGACTTTCATCTTTCAGACGAATACAATCAGAGTTACTTTATATTAAAATGTCCTAGCTCTTCTTAACTTTATAGTGGCAGTGAATGGTGGTCGAGTTTTTGAAGCCCAAAAAAGTACATCTATCCATCTTAAAAGTGCTCCACACGGCTCCAGGGGGTTAATAAAGTCCTTCTGAAGTGAAGCGATGCGTTTGTGTAAGAAAAATATCCATATTTAAAACGCGGAAGCGCAGAGGAGAGAGCAAAACAAAACTGGTCACAAATTAGATGTACAAAACAAGGATTTGTAAAGCCAAAAGGAGACTGGTTTTCCTTTGCTGTAAACAAAATTTGGTTCTACTAGCTGCTAGCATATTCTCACCGGAGCTTTTGCTACACCTAGGTCTTACGTCATCCGCTGGAACACCACTCTCTCGTGAACGTGTGTACAACAGTTAGTGGAAGCTAGAGATTACGGTATCTTAAGTTTTAAATATGGATATTTTTCGTATACAAATGAATCACTTTACTTCAGAAGGCCTTTATTAAAGCCCCACAGTTGTGTGGAGCACTTTTATGATGGATGAATGTACTTCAAAATCTCCATCCCCATTCACTGCTGTTCTAAAGCTTGGAGGATCTAAGACATTTTTTATACAACTCTGATTGTATTCATCTGATGTCATTCAAACCCATACGACTTTGTTCATCTTTATCATCATCTGAATAAATGATAACAGAATTTACATTTTTTCGGTGAACTTTCCCTTTAAAATTACAAAGGCAATGTTTCACTTTTCTTGTAGTTCAGCAACAGAACAGAAATGTAAAATTGGTAATGCAAAGTATTGTGGCTTTTATCCTGAGAAGAGTTTTAGTAACTAACATACCATAAAAGATTAAATCTCAAAAGATGATCTCAAAAGTATAGAGTGCTGGGTTTTAGCTGAACAAAAGCTAAATATGTAATACAGGTCAGTGCTTCTGACTTGATACCACTTAATGAGAGAACAGGGCACTGCTATACTCCTTATGTGTGTATTACGTAACCCTAATCATTCGCACACTGGATGCATGTCTGTTCATCACCATAACAACCTTTTTCAGTCCTCTTCAGTTAATGGTTATCTAATATGACTGGGTGAGTAACTGCATTAACTGCCTAGTGAGTGTAATACACTAATGTACTAATACTATATATATCCTTATGAAGAGAATCTGAACACGCTTATACTGTACCAAGAAGAAAAGAGGGCTATGGTCTTGAAGGATGGTGGAGTGAGGGCCCTCCTTTTTTTTGACCCTAACAAACCCTTTCACAACACATCTGACGGTCATTCGTTCTTTTACTCATTTGCTTGTAGTCAGAGTTAATTAACCGAATTAGCCTTCTGGGGTCTGACACTTAGAAAGGAGGAGCTAAGCCGATTTCTACCAGCCTGTAATGTGTGTGTATGTGTGCAAGCACATTTATTTATTTTTTTCTTCCATGCCAAGCTTGTTCAGTTATAATTCTTGTTCAATCCGTGTGTTTCTAACAGGGAAATTGCAACCATTACATCATCAAAATGTTTTGACAGGTGAGCTGTGGATTAGGGCTGGGCGGTATATCGAGTTTGTACGATATATCGATATTTTCTTTATAAGCGATACGATATGAGGCAATACCGTTTATATCGATATACAGTAGTTTGATACGAGCGCATCTGAAAATATAGCGGTGGACACAGACTGAGCGAGAAAGTGCATAATCCAATTTGTTCCTAAACATGTGACAAGCTTTATATTAAGGCGTTTAAAAACTGGTAAGACATAGTATAGTTTATAGTTTCGCATAGTTTAAGCAGCTCGGTCCGTCAGATGCTCTGACAGAAAGGCTGCGTTTGAGATGTGCTGTTTCCCTTAATGCATAACTTACATTTCACAGGTATATTCTCCATCTGTAAATGTTAGAAAATCATGGAAATATTTCCATTTTGCTATCAGAAGTGCATGAGCCTTCTGCTTTGCGATTCTCCGCTAAACATCACAGACAGTGGACGAGCGCCGCCGCGCGCATGCGCGCCAAACAGACGGAGATCAATTAGGAGCGGAATAATTCTGACTAAAATATACATTTCGCTGAAATATTTGTAGTTTGACAATAAATGTGACGTAGAATTTTAAACCTACAAGTAGCCTAAGTCTATTTTTATGATAGCACTAACTGTAAAGTTACTGTATGGGGTAATCAAAATAGCCTAACACAACTCTGTGCTTTTGTTCTTATTTATTTTCATTTTTAGTTTAGTGAATTTAACTTCCGCTTTAAAAGCCTTATTTTTGTTTTTAGATTGCAGTGTTACAATGCTTTTTTGCACACAATATAAAGGTTTACATGGTTACATTCACTTTATTTGTTTTCATAGCCTTTAATATGTATTGTTTTGTTGGACAACATTGGGCAATAATTGAAATATATATATATATAAATACAGATTTTTTTAATTCCAATATATCGCAAATCGGCCAAAAAATACCGATATATTAATTTTTGCCCATATCGCCCAGCCCTAGCTGTGGTAAGATCTAAATGATCTGGTTTTAAATTAAACATTGTTTAAAATTACTGAATTAGACTATATTAGTTTACACCAACAGTTTGATTGTTAGAGATCATCAGGTAACTTTTTACAGCAAATAACTTTTTTTTTTAACAAATTTTACTTCTTATAATAATTTTTTTTGTTGTTGTTATTTTTATTCTAAACTCTAAAGTCATTTTAACCATTCCGAGTGTGTGATGTTACGTTTATTTAACCATTAAAGGAATAGTTCATCCAAAAATTAAGATTGACTGAAAATTTACTCACCCTCAGGCCATCCATTCACTGGAGGTATGGATTGTGTTATTAAGGATTATGGACTCATTTTTGGCAATGGATAGATTTGATTCTTTCACAAATACATATTTTCACTTTGCAAGATGTTAATTGATGGACTGGTTTATTGTGATGTTTTATCAGCTTTTTGAACTCTCATTCTGACAGCTCCCATTCACTGCAGAGGATCCAATGATGAGCAATTGATGTAATGCTCAATTTCTCCAAATCTTTTCATATGAAGAAAGCAACTCATCTACATCTTAAATGAACTGAGGGTGAGTACATTTTCAGCAAATTATCATTTTGGAGTCTTTTGTCTTTTATCCTCTTTTGATCAGTCTACTGTCCTGATACAGTAACTGTGTTTTTATTTATGACACATAAAACAAACATGGCTGAGAAAAGTAGTAGTACCAAGTGCCTCTAAAGTCTTTTCTGATTCCAGAAGATCTAGCAACAAAACAAAAAAGAAGCAGGATCTTCTACACTTTTATTCAGGCATTATTTGTAATGTCACCTTTTTTGTTGTAGTGTTCTTCCCACACTGGAAAATATGTCTGTCCACTATATTGGACTTTGATGGGTATATGTGTTTATTGAGCATTTCAATGGAGATTTGCATAAAATTCTATTGTGATTATCTTATAATATTATAGGAATATTTACATGATGATGTAATTTTTATAATTTTATAAGTAAATTAATTATGTAATTTTATTTAATTATGATATTCATACAATATGCATTTTTTTCTTTTTATCCCTGTTTTTTTTGCCTTATCAACAAATGGTCGTTTACTTAGATCACTTTAGAATACAACCCTCAATTCATGGTGACAGATGTGTAACATCTGGGTTGGAATCATTACATTCTTGTTTTGAAGTGAAAAGAAAACATTAAACTTTCTTTTTCCGTAGTGATTTAATAATGCATGCATCAGGGGGTTAAAGACCCATGCCTTCTGTCTCCACACGCTCACTTCAAGCCATTTCTGCAACCTCGCTTTATGAACATGACAATTTAGCACAAGCTTTGCAACTATCCAAACCATTCCTGCGAGGCAATGCTGAGTGATAAACACAAATTAAATGTTATCTCCATCAAGAGGCGACCCCAGAGAGACTCTAAAAATCACATCTCAGCAGTTGTGGCGGTTGCGGCTCATTGCAATAATGATGTGTATTATCATTCAGGCTTACAGTGCCATAACCGCTGCTCAGCACTTCTGCGCACAATGAGAAACAGCCAACATGCCGCCGCTGTGATTCTATATTAATGCGCTACAGCACGCGCTGTGCGCAACTTACAGGAAAATATGGACATAATATCCGTTAACACTCAGGTCACGCATGAAATATTACCGCATCACCAAAGTGATTGAATAGATTTATAGTCTACCGCCAAGCATCTCTCATCTCCAAAAGAGCTACGGTTTGCTTCCATACATCGATGACAATATTATATACATGACAGCGCTCGCGCACCAACCTGCATTACGTACGACCGGTTTCGCGAATAATAGCCTCAGCGTAACGTTTCCCCTGCTTTGACCAGATAACTTACTTTTCACAATGGCGAGGATGCAGAAGAGCGTCCACAGAGCCATCATCTCAGCGAGGACAGGGAAGCATCTGCCGCGCGTGAACTGCTCTCTCCCGTGTGCGCGTGTGGTCGTGCGTATCGGAGCGTGACTTTGTCTAGGTGGACACGGGCGCGAGGGTTCAAGATATTTTCTTTCTTCTCGACGTTATTCGGTACCTGGCATCGTTACGTCAGCGGCTGTTGGTCGCTGAACGCGTGGTTTTCCCCAGCGATGGAGTGGGAAGGGTTTAATGAGCAGCCAGGTAGATGAAGGACTAGTCTCTAGAAGATGAGAGGAGATGCGACGAGATGACAGAAACAGCGAAGGGGAGGGGCGGGGGAGGAGGCATACCTCAGATTCCCCTTCACTACATCCGGTTACACAGAATGTGTTTTTTCACAGGACACTTACCATTTCCTTTACAAGGTCATTTGGTCCACCTGAAGACTCGCGGCGCATCTCAGAAGGGGCTTTTCAGTGACAGCAGACTCTGTAAAAATATCGAAAACAGTTTCTCTGTCTAGGAACTAGGACTTCGAAAGTAGCCTAATCAGAATATTTGAGATTACAATTACAATTTCCACAAAAAAACTATGAAAGGTGTAACTCATTGTCTTGTAGATTTACTTCCATCAAAAGGGTCAGTAAGAAGTGGTGGAGAATTGCAAACAATCACAGACAGTTATTTTAATTGCACAAATGGTTCTTCGTTGTGGCAAAAGGTTCTTCAGATTATTGAAAGGTTCAGATTATTTCTGATAAGAAAAAAAATATTTTAAGAACTGTTCCATGGAAGGATCTTTGTTGAACCCAAAATATACGTAGGCTACCTCTTAATATTATTAAGACAGCTTGATCATTTTACTCTTTAAGCACTGAAAAAAACTTTTAGTCTAGATAGAACAGGAACTTGATAGAAATGTGGACCTGCACTCCCAAAATACACTGCAAGCGAATGATGCAAAGCTGCTGAACATTGCAGGACTCTAACAGTTGATATGAAACTTGCATTCACACTGTAGCTATGATGATTATAACTGACCATGAATATTCTAGAATGTGTGATGTTGTGACTCTCGATTTCTTTAATAATCTGTTCAGATTTTTTTCACACTTTTACCAGGTCAATGTGATGTTGACCTTTTACATTTACATTTACGTTTATGCATTTAGCAGACGCTTTTATCCAAAGCGACTTACAATGCATTCAAGTTACAGTTTTACATTTGATCAGCTCTTGTTTTCCCTGGGAATCGAACCCATGATCTTGGCGTTGCTAGCGCCATGCTCTACCATTTGAGCTACAGGAAAGCCTGTAGCTCAAAGCCTTTTCTTTTATGTACAGTACTTGATTTACACACCTAAAAATAAAGTTCCCAAAAGTTTTTTAGTTTTTTGTGTGTGGCAATACCAGAAAAAAACAAATTTTTGGTTGCCTGAAGAACCTTTTAGTGAACACTTTTTCTTAGTGTGAAAAAACAACTACTATAAAACAGCTTTCAAGTTGTATTAGATATGTATGTATATTGTATATGCAGCCTATATAAAGTCATTAACTGTTATTACAGTATCATGGGTAATAATCATGGGTAGTAATTATTTTTCATAATCATGCAGAAATTATCTTTACCTTCACATATCACATACACATTTTGCCGTCAACCATCCAGCTGTTGTAAGACAGCATCACCCTACTCCAACAGCAGGAAGTAAAGCTCGCTCTGTATGGAGACTTACGCTTCATTTGTTTTGCCCCAGGGGAGCGGGTGGCTGGGTGTGAGTTTTTCAAGGAGATGGGTATCGTCTCTCCACCAGTCAGCATCGGTAACATCACCGTATGACTGAGTCCTGTCCCCACATCACAACCGCTCTTGTCTGCATGTCAGTCACTTCTGGCCTTTCAACCAGTGGTTCTGCAGTTGCTGTGTGTCAAAACTCAGTGCTCAGCGTTCCAGAAATAATTGTTGCTTCCGGGGAGATGATGGGTTCTCCCAAGCTCTCCCCGTCTCCTAGTTCGCTCTCTCTGTGTCTCATGGCACTCACAATGTTTATGTCTCTCTCTCTGTCTTCCATTACACATACACTTACACCCTTTGGCCAAAATGTCTATTTCTGCATTTTCTCTTGGGGGATCCCTATAGATGACCTCGGCTTTACATCCCTAAAGACACTAGTGGGAGGAGGAGGATGGAGAGAAGGATGCGGAAACATTACAAGCAAGGGGAAGAGAAGAGAGAATGGATTAATAGAGAGAAAGAGAGGAGAGCAGGGAGGTGGAATTAATGTGCAGGAAAGCAAAAGCTTGGTCACTGGTGACTCACTGGTTGACTGTTACGTAGGTATTCATGTCCTATTCACACCGTAGTGTACAGCTATGCTCTTTACGAGCAGTGAGTCACACAGAGCTGATATATCTCAAGCTTCTTGGCATATGATGTCTTCTATATTCTAACTTACTACAAAGTGTGGGGAAAACGTTGTAAATGGAGAGATGACAGGAAGCAAATGTGAAATAAATCTTTAAAAAGCAAGAGTAATAATAATAATAATCATATATTTGTCATCAACATCAGGGAAAAAAAACATCCTCCAACGTGTTCGACCTTACCATGTAATGTATTTGCATATTTATGTAATGTATTATTTCTAGGTATACTTTAAGGGGCTGTATGTAGAATTCAGATGCCTTTGTTATTTGCAACAATGGTGGCCATTAAGTGAACTGCAGCCAGCAACGTATTGCTCATGCTCGCCCTCGCCCACGCATAACATACAGTACAAGAGACTGAACACGGTACGGTACCCCGAAATGCTCACAGTGAAGTTCTTTTTTGTTCTTTGCTTAGAAGTAAAAAGAAGTTGGAAATATTTTTGTAGCGAAATACATATTAATGTCCAAGCTGCTGAGAGTGACGTTAATATGAATGTGTAAATATGTGCTGTGCACGTTCCTCTCAGTAACAAAATAAACACACCACAAAAATAACAACGGTGAGAAAGCAGCTGTTAAGAAAGCATCTGATCATAGCAATGTGGATATGTCTGCACCAGCTCTGCAGTTCGGCGGCATCAAGTCAACAGATGAAGTAATTAAAATTATGCTGGCGTGATAGTTTGATTATAAAATAGCCTATATATGAGATTATATAGATCTGGCTATGTGATACTATAGTTTGAATTAATCCATTTTCATTGTATTACACATTGACATTACAGTACAGATACACACACTAGTAGATGCATAATAATAGATATGATATATTTTGATAATATATTTAATAAAATTCATTATATATATATATATATATATATATAATAAAACAATTATATAGAGTTATAGCTATATAGTTTAGATAGATAGATAGATAGATAGATAGATAGATAGATAGATAGATAGATAGATAGATATTTTGAGAGAGATCATCAAAAACAAATTTTCTTCACTATTGAACCACATACATTTTTGCCTGCTTAACATTCTCTTTTTTCACCATCATTCATCACCTCTAAATACAGTATTTCCTGCTGATATTTGTTCTCTTAAACTTCCGCACTCTCCTCCATGTCTTCCTCTACGGTTTCCCTTACAGCCTTCCACTCTTTCCCTTCGTTGTTCTCTGTCTTTCCTTCTGATGTCATAATATGTGTGCACCTTTGTGCTCTCTCTCTCTCTCGTATGCTACTTTTCACCTCCCTCTCTCTATCTCTGCAGAGCTGAGCTGACAGGGAGTCTTCAGTGCTCCAAGTGCTCGGAGTCTCTTGCTGAATTATTTACAGACTGGGACCCCCCCGAGTGCTTATGCCACCCCTCCCTCTCTCCTTCCTTCTCTGTCTCCTGCCATTTGCTGCTGGCAGCTTTCTCTAACTTACGTGATTTTGACACACTGACTGACTTCAGCTGTCGTGAAGAACACTATTTAGCCACGGATTTGACTGAATTTGTCCTGTCAGTTCTAAATGCAATGTGATGGAATAACTAGGGAATTCTGTGGTCTCAGTAGGTTATTAGGAAATACGAGAAACAGATATTTTCTTTGGGAAATGACTCTGAGGTGGGAGAGAATGAGTATATTCACACATACACACAGGCAAAATATATTGTGCATACTGATCAGATGAGTACGTCCATACATTTACAATTGTTCATATGGCAGATGTTTTTCTTAGAGCTGACTTGCTGTACATACAATGCATTCAGGGTTTATATTTTTGTATGGGTGATTCCTGGGAAATGGCATTGCTAGTGCTCTGTCAGTTGAGCTCTTAAAACATATCCTATTTTCTATTTTACTTATGCATTAGTCCTATTATTTACTTTATTTAATATTATTATTATTTTTTTCTTGAATTTGAGATGCCCTGGCAATGTTTAATAAATGTTTGGGAAACACTTAAACCTCTGATGATTCTTAGTGCATGATATCATAAGATCCTTGCACCGATATTGTTCAAATTTTGAGGTTAGTAAGATTTTCAAAAAATGTTTTTGAAATTCTCTTATGCTCACAAAGGTTGCATTTATTTAATCAAAAACAGTAAAACAGTAATATTGTGAAATAATTCAACTTAAAATAACAGTTCTCTATTTTAATATTATAAAATGTAATTTATTCCTGTGATGCAAAGCTGAATTCTCAGCAGCCATTTCTCCAGTCTTCAGTGTCACATGATCCTTCAGAAATCATTCTAATATGTTGATTTAGTGCTCAAGAAACATTTCGGATTATTGTCACAGTTGCAAACAGTTGTGCTAAATGATACGTTTTCATCACATCAGGATTGTTTGATGAGCCGAAAGTCAAATTTTTGTAACAAAAAAATAAAAATAAAGTCACAGTTGATCAATTTAATAATTTTAAAGTAATTTCTTTGAAAAAATGTACCGATGCCAAACATTTGAATGGTGGTATAAAATAAAGTGAGTAATATAGGCCTATATAAGGCACAGTGACAGCTTTTATACCTTTTTTATGTGTATGGTTATAGCTTAAGCACAATAGATCTGTTGTGGTTCTGATATGTTACTTTTCTCTTTTTCTCTTTAGGAACATTTATGTGTGAATGTGAAAGAGACTGAGAGATTTAACAAATTTAGCACTATCTGCTTTATTTCAGGCTTTGCACAGTCTTACATTGTACAAAGGCAAAATCTTCAGTGAACATGCGTTTTTCCCATCACATTTCTCTCATATAGATTAAACAAGAATCAAATTTAGCATCCTTTAAAGATTAAAATGGAACCTGTTACCTTTAAACAAAAAGACATACATTTAAATGCAACTTCCCATCACCAAGACAGTGATGCCACATTCGGTACGCCATGAATCCAAGTATGACTGCACATCCCACTATTCCCAAACTTAAACCGATCGATAGAAAGTTTTATCACGTACAGACAAGAACATTAGCCAATCAACGGCAATGACTCATTTATCTGATGAGCGAGCCAGCTTCAATTTGCTGTATTGATCCGAACTAACGATCTAACCTCAGCTATCCAGGAACTGCCAATGTGTGGTGGTGTTTTTTTTTTTCTTTTTCTCAGAGGATAAAATAATATGAGAATTCAGCAATAATTCTAAACTAAATCTATACTACGGATCCTAAAAATATCAACTGTGCAGATTCTGGCCACTTAAATGCATTGTTGAAGGTAGTAAAATTTGTGTCCCTTCAGGGAAAATAACACAAAGGAGTGATACTGTTGCAGTTTACCGCTGCTGCCAGCAGGGGGAGTTTAGAAGCGAGTCACTCCTTCAGGCACAAAATTAGATCAGTAACATGATTGGAATGAATTTATGAGGCCGCAGTCCCAGCGCACTCGAACAAGGGATGAGGAAATAACAAAACAAAAGTATGCAACAGATACGCATTATGTAAACTGTTGCGGTTAAACTAAAGTTTCTGTGAAATACATTTCCTCCTTTGGCCTTTCTAGTGTCGTGTGTGAGTAAAACCCTGTTGTCAAAGGGGCAAAAACACAAGTTCTACTTGTTCAATTACTCCTTTCCATGTGCACATCTACATACATACAATAAGACAAAGAGTTTTAAGCTGTGCTTTGCTGGCATGTGATTGGCAGGCACCACGGTATTGTACATTCACATTTTTGCACCAGAAAACGCTGTGAATATGTATAAGTTCAGCATGTGTTTGTGTGTGTGTGTTTAGTGTGTGCGTGGCACGGGGTGCTGCAGGGTCATGTGTTCTGCCCCTGTGAAAGGTAGGCGCTGGGTACAGTAGTGGTGCACCACTTCTGGGATGCTTGGGAACACACAGCTGCTCTTTTCCAGTGTGTAGCCGCACTCTTTAGTCTGTGCTACGATGATGTGCACACATCCTTGACTCGTCCTGTCGAGAGAGGGGAATAAGGATCTTATATCATCTATGTCAGCTTTTCAGGACTGCTAACTCATTTCTTGTTCTCTTGATTTCAGAGATACACAAGCGTGCACTTACTTGAGGGCGATGGAGTATTTGCTGGTAGCTGATTCGCTGTCTCGCACCAGGAAGCTGGCCTCCCTACAGTGCTGCAGCTGAGCCTCCGCCTCCTGACGACTCACACTGCCATGATACCAGCTGAGGAGAGAGACAGAGAGGGGAGAAAAGGGGAGGAGATTCTTATTCTACATGGTATGATTATGTAATATGATTATAGAAGGTATACAATGTATAAGAAGAGAATTAGGAGGCATTGAGAAAGATGTACAATTGTGCAAATGGATAGATTTGCCAAATAATGCATTTTAAATGTTAAAGCAACATTTTCAAACTAAATCTCATTATTAAAATGATAATGTATGACTTTCTTTCTTCTGTGGAACACAACAGAAGACATTTGGAAAAAAATTCTCAGTGTTTTTGTCCATAAAGTGAAGTCAATGGGGTCCAATGTTGTTGATGATCCCTCTGACTTTCACTGAATGGACAAAAACATTTTTTTTTCAAAATATCTTTATTTTATATCTTTTTTTTATATGTTATAAATATCTATATTTTTTCAAAATATCTATGTTCCACAGAAGAAAGACAGTCATGTGTTTGAAATGACATGAGGGTTAGAAAATTGACAAAATGTTCACTTTTGAGTATGCGGCCGTGCTATATTGTAAATATAGTGAAGTTACATGCACTTTGTGAGAAATGTAATAGCCATAATAATAGCCATAATAATAATAATAGTAATAATAAAAAAATAAATAATTTGTAAAATTTGCACCCTTCATGTTTTTATTTTGTTTTATTTTGTTAAAAGTTTGGAATAAATGAAAAATGTTAGTCTCTTATGATCACCAAGTCTGCATTTATTTTATCGGAAATACAGTAAAAAAAAAAAAAAAAACTGTAATATTGTAAAATATTATTATAAGTTAAATATATTTTAAAATATAATTTTTTCCTGTAATGGAAAAAAAAAGGAAGTAATTTTTCCTGTAATGGACTGCAGTCTTCAGTGTCACATGTTTCCTCAGAAATATTTCAAAAACATAATTAATTATTTCAAAAATTATATAAAACAAAAACATAAATATTACTAATAACAAAATTTATATATATTTTTAAAAACATACAAAATAAAAACATTTAGGGTGCAAATTTTCATTAGAACATAGTGTTTTTGTGAAGATTCACAAAGTGATGACATTCTTCCTGATATAGTTCCTGACATGTAAACTAAGGTTAAGTTGGCCTCTATTGTAAGTGCTAATATACACAGTAGCTAGGTGATCATGTTTTTCATGTCATAGCTGTTAAATATACTGTATATTTTAGCACACATATTCTCATTATGAATTTATTTTCATAATTTCATTCTTTGAGTTTCAGGTAATCCACATGAAATCACCACATTTTTAAGACATAAACACACACCTCTGTTTCTCCAAGAGCAGGGTGGGATCAACTATTGGTGTCTCACTGTCTGGGGTGGTGCTGGGAGATGAAGGGGAAGTCGGGGACGGGGGATTCGGTCGAAGAGTTTTAGGGGTCCAGCTCTTATGTCTCAGTGTCTGCTGTTTTACAGTAGGAGAACCTGATTCTTCCTTCGACATGCGGTCTATTCCATCAAACTGAGCTGTACACAGAAAGAAACATCAACCACCACTGTGTTTATTATGGCATCTGGCAATAATGACCCCCACCCTGCTATCCCAAATGTTTCGAACAACTGCTACATCATAAGTACCTCAATAACATGAACTGACTTCTAAATGACTGTTTAATAGTTTTCCTCATTATACTGTGTCTATGTAGCGGTAAAGTTAAATAAAGAAGATGCTTCTAATATGAATGTGAGGGCTGTTACCTGACAGCACTCTAACAATCTGCTCCTTCTTCCACTCCCAGGGCAGCTCATATTCTGCCGGTGGTCTGGGGTCAGACTCAGGTCGGGTCAATGGGATTCCCTCCAGAACCTCCTCATATGGGACATCATAGATCTGAGGGGGTCCAGAGCCTTCACTTTCTCCTCCATTCAACACCACACACACTTTCAACAAGTCCTTTGAGCCTCGTCGGCGAATCTCTGTGTAAAGGCACACATATACATGTGGGATCAGAATTCTTTCAAGAAGATTTCTCGGGATAAGAACATTAGAAAGTTATTTGTGAAACCTTGCCCAAGTAAACTAGTTATTCTTCGGCATTAATTACAGTGTGGTCACATTAGCAAAATCAATTTTCAATTGTCAATAGTGTAGAGATGTATGAAGTAAATATCACATAGAAGTTACTTTCAAAATAAGCAGATTTCTGTTGGACAATACACATTTGCATGACCAACTGTGAAATCTGTGTGGGGAAATCTTTCAGCCTCATGTGAAATTCCAGATCACATGGATTCCTATTGACTAGATTTTGCGAAAAATTTGCAGAACAACAGTAAATGCGACTGCATCTTTAGGCTCACATTTATCAAGCTTCCACATATTCTCATACTTAACCATAATAATATAATACATTCTGTTATGGACCTTGCATTTGAGCAGCCAACCACTGCCCACATTTTTTAATTTATCATTAAATCAGGACTGAATTAATCGCTCTGTTTCACTGAAAGTGGAAAAGTATAGCTTTACTTGTCCCTAGAAATCACTACCTAATATGCATATCCAGATGCTTCATTTACAAGTAAATAGCCCATGTGCTAAAGATGCAGAATAAGCTGTCGACATTAATGAGTAATACATTTACATTTAATCATTTAGCAGACGCTTTTATCCAAAGCGACGTACAAATGAGGAGAACAATAGAAGCAATCAGACCATCGAGAGAGCAACAGTATACAAGTGCCATGACAAGTCTCAGTTAGTCTAGCACAGTACATGTAGCTAGGATTGTTTTTTTTATTAAATAAACAATGTTTCCTAGCAACGACAACTGAGCTGAAATCTAATGAGAAAACAAGACAAAACACTTACAAACTGCTGTTCTCTTCTGCTGTTCGACTGCTTCTGCTGCTGTAATAGACATTATCTCTCTCCCTTTCTCTCTCTCTCTCTCTCACACACCTTTTTTTATCCAATGTGTTAAATATTGGAATAATTGTAAAAAAATAATAATATTAATGCAATTAGTAGTATTTGCAATATATGACAAAAGTTGTTAGAGCTAATGACACTGTTGTCAGTCCCTTCATACACCAAGTGATTTTTTCCCTATATTTGACACATTCCTAACAAATCACTGTATAACTGTTGAAAGAGCAGCTAATAGAAGTTTATTCTATGAAGCAACTTTTTTTGTTGCTCACCTTACAAGTGAGTGAAACCACAGGAAATTATTAGTAAGTCAAAGATGAATCTGTAGTATACCAACAAATACCAAGATAAATCATAAGTCTTTGTAATCATAAGCAACAGGCAGCAGAATAAAAAACAAGGCTCACTATTTGAAAGATAATTTTCAACAACAACAACAACAAAAAAGAGGAAATCAAGGCTATTATGAGGCACTTACAGTAGTTACGGCTGATTTTTGTTAGGATATAGCAGCAATGTGAAGGTAAACATTCAGTTAAAAGCTCATGAGTTTCTGTAATCATTTGCCTTTGTGTGTAGGTTAACTATTTGGTTTAGTTTAAATTTTACATTTAGACTGAATATTTAAATGTTTTTAACCTTTAAATAATTTAGATACACATTAAAATATGAAAAAGGGAAAAACTAAACCTTAATACATGACACAAAACATATAGAAACCTATCTTGTATATAGACTTTAAAAAAAATTAATTAAATAAAAAAAAAAACTTTTTCTGTGAAGAAAATAAAAAATAAAGCATTTTATATAATTCTCAACCATAATTGTATAACAGTGCATTTTCAGTTTAGTGCATTTTACTTTAATCTCAAACTCCATGTACTCATGCACCTATTAATTCCTCAAGATTTAAAGTTCAACATTAACAAAACATTGCCTGGAGCTCCATCGTTCTCCCTTCACTCACTGTTTCTTTACTGTCACTTTGTGTCTGGCCTATTGTGTGAGAAAACAATGGTCATACCAGGGGAAAGTCAGACCGAGTCTGTGATTGGCCGGCATAGCCGGCCACTTCCTGAGTTCTGGGAAGTGATTGGGGGGAGTGAGGAGTGTTGGGGGGTCTTTCTCACATAGCCAGGCATACTGGGGGGACGGCAGGGGTCAACTTCCTGTCCATAGAATGGGGCAAAGGAAACACAGACAGGAAACAGGAAGCAGAAAGAGGAAACTGCACCCATTGTCCTAGCACAACACTGTCACTGTGGAAACCACCAAAGAGGGGAGAGAGAGGGAGCCGTGATTTTTCATACCCTTCAAATCCCTGAAAATCTACTCCTACAAATACTGTGTATAAGAAATGTTTTAGATGAATAAACGATTATAAGAAAGAGAAATAAAGAAGAGGTGATGTACCTGTAATTATGAGCTGGGCATCATAAGGTTCCATGTAACCATCATTCTCTCCTTCTCTTTCAGCCTCTCTCTGTTCCCTCGTTTTCTCAGCATCAAATGGGTCAGCATAATCCTCCAGGATGATCTATTACGAGTCAGAAGAAAAGAACAATAGAAGAAGATGTCTATGATTTGTGATCATGTCTACAAAAGAAGATACACCCTCAAAAGTAAAGAAATATTCAGAGTTTAGATTAAGTTCAGCTCAATCAAAAGCATTTGTGGCATAATGTTGATTCCAAAAAAAAAAAAAAAAAAAAAAAAAAAATTGACTCATGCCTCATTTCTTTAAAAAAAAAAAAAAAATAAAAACAGATATCAAGGTTACAGTGTGGCCCTTGCAATCTAAGTAAATCGGGCCAATTTCTGGAGGATTTCAATTCAGAAATGTGGAGTTTTAAATGTAAGTAAAAGCACTAATTCTTCTGTTAAAACCTGTGCATTATTTGAGCTGTAAATTTGTTCTTAAATTTTATGGTGGTTTTAGAGTTTAGGCATTACATTGTCATGGTAACAAACTTTAAAATTGGATATTACGACACAGAGAAAGGTTAGTAAACAATGTTTCACGCTAAAATAATATTAACATGCTTGAGACTATACTACTAAAACAGTGAGTATTAGTAACAATGAGTATTTTAATGTTATGGATCAGCCCTATTCCATTGTAAATGCCTCACAGTAACCCTGATTTTTTTTTTTAAAGAAAAGGAGGAAGAAGTTGAAATTAATTTGTGCTAATCATTTTTTAGATAATCTTTCGTTCAGTGTTGCCAAGTCTGCGGTTTTCCTGCATAATTGGGAAACTTTTATACTGTTGCCACGTTTGTTTGTTTTTTTGGCTTTTTCGGTTGAAGCGAATCCCCTTGGAAAGCGATTTTAATAGTCAATTTCTCCCAATTGGTCTAGTTTTGAGTACCAATTGGGCTGTTTTTTTACGCAGACCTGGCAACCCTGCTTTCTTTACATATCAATGTAACATTTTAAATTACATATCAAAATATATCAAAGCTATTGATTGAGCTTAACTTTCCAGGAACATAAAATATTCTGTAAATAATATGATACAAATGTTCACTAGTGGAGGTACTTCAGAAATAAATGTAAATGTAAATCCAGCTAAATAAGGGCATTTAGTCAAAACCTGGAGTTAAATTACATCTTATTGGGTGGAATTCTTTGTTCCATCTCATAGATGAAGAATCAGTGCTTCTTTAGCTAAAGAGCTTACGCTTGTTCTCAGCCCATCTTTCCCCTTTCTTTCTCTGATTCTCCCTCTGGACGTAATTTTTTGTGGTGTGTGACCTCATGAGATTCTGATTTCTGTGCTATTATGTTCAAAGTGTAGCTGGAGGGGATGTCCGTAAATGGGAGAGGATACAGTCTATGTATCAAGTGACATAATTCTTCAAACACTGCCTTCACCAGGGACTGGAAGAATGAGATGGAGCCATTGTGTTATGTATGCATTGTATTCTTTGCGTATTTGTGAGCAAGGGTGTGTGTGTATGCGAGCACAAAAGTGTGTTTCTCACAAAGACAGAGTGAAGAGTGTGTGCATGACTAGGAAAAGAGACAGGAAGAGAGGCAAGGAAAGGGTTCTCATTGTGTTTGTTGCTTTTCAGCTCCACTCTGTCTGCTTATAATACAGCAGTTCAATGAAAAGAGCATATAGGGAGAAAAAGAGAGACGCAGGGAGGGAGGAAAGAAAGATACGAAAGAGAGAAGAGGGGGCTGAAGGAGGGAAGAAGAAGATATTGCTTAAACAAAGAACTGGAAGAGAGATATTGATCTCAATTTTCAAAACAAAGACGTTTGTTTGGTTCTCACAGTCAACAGGGTGACTGGGAAAATTGGAGTATATCATGTACTAAAAAGAACATCCTCCCTGAGGCCTACTTTATCACTCAGATCAGAGCTATTCTTCCTTTATCCCTGCTAAAAACCCAGCCTAACCAGCCTAAGATGCTGGTCCCAGTTGGTTTGAGCTGGTCTTATTTCAGTTCATCAACAAGTAGTGAAAGAGCATAACACCCCAAAACTAGCAAAAGAACAGTGATACCATACAACAACATTTTTTGGTTCCCCAAATAACTTTTCAGTGAGCAGTTCTTAAAAGAGCCATTTTTTTTTCTCCATAAGTGTGAAGAACATTTTAAAAAGTCTAAACTGTTTACCACTATGAAGAACATTTTGTGAAATTGAAAGGTTCCATGGATGTTAAAGGTTCTTTGTGGAACTATAAATGCCAATAAAGAACCTGTAGGAGGTTTGCTTTTTGTCCAGAGATGACTTTAAACATTTTCTTGAAAAACAGTACATGATATAATTATGATTAGCTATTCATTGCTTGTTTAGTGGTGTTGCCTCCTTCTCAAACTTACCGTTTCTGTTCTGATTGGTGACTTGGCCCTCTCGCTGTCTGGAGATGATCCTCCTGGACTGGATTTTGGATCATTAACCTTGATCATTCTGCTCATGTACGCGTCAGCAAGACTGGTGGTCCGCAAGGTGCGATGATCTTCAAATCCCTCCATTTTGGTGTTCTTCTTACTTTTCCCAGGGATCAGAATTTCCCATATCTTCCCGTCTTTTATCGAGCCGGTGCTGGAGTGGTTCCGTCCCAGCTCGATTGCCGAATTTTTACGATTTCTCCCGTGGAGAAGCGAACCCACACCACCACCACCACTACCACTGCCACCGTTTTCCGCTCCAGAATTTTTACGCAGACTCCCCTTCGAACCGGTACCGACCGTCAGAACCGGTTTGGGACGGGACTGAGTTCCCGATTCCGAAGCAGAACGGATCCGGTCGGATCCAGTCTTCAAACTAGTTGGGAAATCTTTAAACCACTTCGCCATGGTGAATACGCACAGGTGTCCGCGCTACTCTCCATACACACGCGCAACTCCTTTAGGAATAATAATTAAAATATCACTCACTGTGGCCCCTATAATTGATTTGTGCCTAATTAACAACACTTTAACGTGCAGTTCAGGGGACGCAAGGTTGTTTTAATATATATTTTTTAAATGTATTTATTTATTTAGACTAATTTAAAAATAAAAAAAAAAAGAATCTGTCGAATTGATTTAGGGAAAGGTTCCGAATATTAAAATTAATTTTATGTAGGCTAATCTTGTTTACAGAATTTATCCCATTCGTATTTCTTTTCAGGAAACTTCTTACACACAACTATACTACGATTCTTCACATTGGAATATAATGTTTTTTTTTTTTTTTGCTCCCAATTATTCCCGCAAGATAAAGAGGAGTCTCTGAAGGGCATAAACACGGAAAAATTGAAAGTTTTTCTTATCTCTCGCTGAAGATCCCATTCCCGGTATATCCACTCCAAGCCACAGTCTAAATGAAGTGAAGGGGATGTACATGTACGTGCGTTTGTGCTGCAGCTGTGGGTGGGGGTGGTTTCTGTGACTGCAGGCAGCTACTGTTCCCCTAAATGGGAACTTTTCATTTGCTGGGCGCTACCCACCTGTAGATGCAAACCTATTTAATACTCTGGTGCTCAGTAACTACATTTTCAGTTTTTATCAAATGTTTCCATTTACTTGACACACTCTTTACTCCAGTGAGTAGGTTATTTTACTCCTGCGAATGTCAACTTCTGGTAAAGGCAAATAAATAAATAAATAAACTATTTGACATTTCCATCGTTGTACTCCAGGGGGTAGGCTAATCCAGTAAAGGTCAATTTCTGGTTAAGCAAGTAAATAAATAAATATACAACTATAATAAACAACTATTTGATATCTCCACCGTTGTTGGCCACGAAATACAGATCATTGAACACATGTTGCCCAATAGCGGGGCATGTGGTCACATGGAGTTTGTCATATTGAAATATGTAAATAATAGGCCTATAGACTTTTTAGCTTAATTTAAACAGTAAATGTGAAATATGTTAAAAATAATTATGAAAAAGTAACAAAAAGAAGTAAAATGTAACACATATTTAAATATGATCTTGTTCTTAATAATAAATTCCCAGGGAAATAATAAATTAATAAAAAAAACCCAGGGAAAGCAAGAGCTATAAAATGTAAAACATTGAATGCTAAGTCGCTTTGGATGCTGAAAAATATGGCCTATGTGCAAGACACTACCACAGAGGGGCAGCAGTTTACACCGGGTAACTGGCCCAAGTTAGGCCCTGCTTGTAAGGGCAGACACATGGGCAATTTAAAGTTATTTATACTGCCTCCATCTAGTGGCTGATTAAAAAAACATTCATAATTCATTGATAAGACGTAAACATTTATTATTTAATTATGCTTTAATTTAATTAATGAGATACAATATACTTGTCTGCTTGAAAACTAGACATTTTTGCATTACAACGTTTTAAAATTGATCTAATTGGCACCGACTTTACTTACTTTACCTACCTACTCTATATGGTTATACACACATGTCTATTTTTACACTGTTCTGAAAAGATAAATGCACTCGAAATACTGGAAGTTGAATACTTGATACTCTGCCCACACGTGAGTACTGGCGGTAATTACCACAGTGAAGAGAGTAACACTATTTTCAAGTGTTTATGAACACTGTCAGTCATCTCAGTTCATCGTGGAACGTCTTGTAAAATGTATTGAAAAGCATCTGAACCAGTTTTTCCAGTTATTGAAAACGATCAAAGGAAAATGAAATCCAGATGCCACTGAATTACAAGACAGTAGGCCTACACACGAGACATTTACACTCATCGGCGGACCAACTAACTAGTATAACCAGTTGCACTCAGATTCTGCACTATTTTTGATTGTAGGCTACATTGCAGTGCTTGATGTACTTTGTATGATGCGCATTTCTCCATTCTCATTTTAATGCATTTTATTTACAAAACCAGATATTTTTATGATGCATCCAAACTTTCCTGTCTTTAAATCAAATTTACATTCCACTGCTCCACAGACAAACCAGTTCCAGATTTAATTGTGATTGACACACAAGCTCACCAATAACCGAGACAGAAATGGTTTCACGCGTTCCACCCACGACGCCACTATCAGCCAATGAGATTATCCTCACGCGTAAAGTGGGCGGAGCATGTGGAATCGGTCTGAAAGGTAACAGGTTGTCTTTAGCAAATGTTTTCCCTTGGGATTATTAGTTAGAGCTGTCACATTTAAAGAGACCTTCTTTACTTTTACGCTATTAGTTCTCATGAAGGATAACCACAGGAGGAAACAGAGGAACATTCAGCAGAGTGAAATATAATCATTGCCTTAACATCAGGTACGTTAAATATTATTTTTGTCTCGCTAAACCTGTTAGCCTGCGACTAGAAATTGATTCTAAATTGTTTCTAAACTCATTCTCGAGCTCAACTTTCTTCCTCTGGGTGTGACACTTGTTTCGCTCGCATACTGTGAGGTTTAGTTGTATTTTGTCTTTTTCTTAAGTGGTCTTCGCTGAAGATAGATTAAAGTCTGACCAAAGGATTATTGTCTAGCCCGCGTAATGACAGTATTTTCCATTAGTTTTCGCTGGAAATGAGCGCTTCGCCCCGAGAGACCTCCTAACCCATTGAGCTTCGCACATAGCGCAGGTGCATCGCCAGGTGAACACCTGCGCTTCTCGCTTTGGGAACAAACTCATGAGAGAAAAGCTTGACGTCGCAAACAATCCCGCTTTAACAGTGTTGTGATTGTTTACCTCCTCACCACAGCCCGAAAGTCCGCTAAACATGTAAAGTCTTGTTTGAATAGCTCAGTTTCATTCAAATGAAGAACGAGTTTGTGTCAAACATGCCGTGAGCGATCAGGTTACTGAGTCAGGTATAGGCTGTCAAACGTGTGCTGTTTAAAGGGGCTATTAAACAACAACCAACTTTTAAGTAAATTAAAGTGTTGATGTTGGTTATATTTGACACATAGCTCGTTTGGAGCTCCGTGGTCATGTTATACAGGCATCAAGTCCTTTAGAGATTTGAAACCAGTGACTCAGTGCAGAAGAATTTTATAGGCCTGGGTTGAGCAGTGCCACTCAAACTCTACAATATTACTCATTCTCAATCATTTAAATAGTTTCTTCACGACCTGTTTTTGTTTTATGTACCCCCACACAGCTCCATTGCTAAGGCTCAATATAGAAATGTTATTTTTCTCTAATATGTTGGATATAATTCAGTATAATCATTGATATTATTAAAGTGTCCATTACAGTGATTTACTTTTAAAGTTAAGATGAAATGAATATTCATTCTACTTTCTAAGTGTATGTTATTTATCTTATGGACCCTTTTCACAGACTGTGACAAGTTTCCACTAGGCTACTATTAACTTTGGAAAATCTAGCAAAGGAAACTAACATAAAACACACAATGCAAACTAGTTAACGCTGCTGCATGAGTGCTTCTCATACAATAGCTGAGGGCAAATTTGACATCTTTTTCACATTTGACCAGCGTAATAAATTTCAGAATTTTCCCCCCTCTTTTTGAAAGTAATAGAAATGCTAAAGTGGATTTTTTTCTTTTGCTATTTGAGCAAATGGGAACACACAAAAAAGTTTGTTATAGTTTCTGTTCACCACTCTTAAAGTTTACCCAACTATGACAACTTCCGCTTCTGAAAACCTTGAAAATGTAAGAAGTGTCTATTTTGAAGAGTACGATTGTGTTTTCATCATTTCTTTTTTTTATTTTTTTTATTTTATTGATGTCATATTTTTGGTGAATTTGATCTGTAAAACTTTGTGAAATGACAGTTTTTTTTTTCTGTAGTGACATGTACTGGACTTCTCCAATCAGTGTAATGATTTTAAACCCCACACTTACTAACAAAATTGAATGCCAGCTCGAATTCAGATCTGCCTCCATCCAATCAGCTGATGAATTGAACCAAGCCCCTGCCCTACTTTTTTTTTCTTTTTCAATATTCCGTTTCACTCAGATGCACGTCACATACAGATGAAAAGATCTGTCACTACTTTCATTGCCATTTCATTGCAACCATGAAAAACAGTTCTGTGGGTGAAAAAATTAAGTTGCTTTTCCCTACACTGTAAAAAATGTACTGTAGAATTTACAGGATGTTACTGGCAAAAAAGTTGCCAATAAAATCCTGTAAAAATTATGTTAATTGCTGTAAAATGGATTACAGTATAATACTGCAAAGCAAATTACAGTTAATTGCTGTACGTGAAATACAGTAATTTGTAGTATTTTCTACAGTGACATTGAATTAAACTTGTAGTTTATTTTACAGCAATATTTTGTAATTTCACTAAAGTACAGTATTTACCTGGCAACAAAAGTTGCCAATAAAATCCTGTAAGTATATTTTACAGCATTTTTTTGTAATTTCACTAAATTACAGTATTTACCTGGCAACAAAAGTTGCCAATAAAATCCTGTAAATACCCCTAAATCCAAGATGATGTTGTAATAATTTAACAATGAAAATGCTGTAAAGAATAATTTTAACAGTAAACTGTAAACTACTGATATAAATGCATTATCATGAGCACTATCTTAAGACATTTACAAATGAATAAAAAACAAGTCAAAGATGTTGCAAATAAGTATTTATTAAAACTGGCAGAAAGACATTGCAAGGCTTTTACTGGTAAAATACAATTTTCATTCTTTCAACAGCATTATACCACAAATTCTGTTGTTTGCGCTTATGTTCTATTAAATTAAGAATAGTCCTGCAAAAGACAATTTAATAAATACATACTGAAAGTCCATCAACTTTTTGAGATGAGCACACACACGAGGGTTGGCCCTCTTCTCTGAGACCTTTCCACTTGTTTTTGCCTTTATGTATCCGTCCTGTATTCAGTGAGTGTTGTGATTACAAGAAAACATCTGCACATAAAAACAAGCAGAAGCTTTAGAATAAAGTTTAGTATTGAATGAAACTAGCTCAATAAAATAAATGTAAAAATGCCACTTATACAATACAATCAGCATTTACCAGTACTTAAAGGGTTACTCCACCCCAAAATGAAAATATTGTCATTAAAGGGATAGTTCACCCCAAAATGAAAATTCTGTCATTAATTACTCACCCTCATGTCGTTCCAAACCCGTAAGACCTTCGTTCATCTTCGGAACACAAATTAAGATGTTTTTGATGAAATCGGAGAGCTATCTGACCCTCCATAGACAGCAACGCAACTGAAATGTTCCCAGTCCCAGAAACGTAGTAAATACATCGGTAAAACAGTCCATGTGACATCAGTGGTTCAACTTCAGTTTTATGAAGCTACGAGAATACTTTTTTTCTTGCGCAAAGAAAACAAAAATAACAATTTACTCAACCATTCTTCTCCCCCGAGTTACGTCTTCCGCCATTTTGGAGAGTACCTAAGAACGTATTTGACGTAATCAGCGTTGTTTACGTTCGGGGGGAAAGTGCGTGCATGAACGTAATCTGCGTATTAAGCGTTGTTTACGATTAGGTGAAAGCGTGCATATGCGTTGTGATACTCTCTAAAATGGTGGACGACGTAACTCGGGGGAGAAGAATGGTTGAGTAAATTATGTTTTTTTTTTGTTTTCTTTGCACAAAAAAAAGTGTCCTCGTAGCGTCGCAAAACTGAAGTTGAGTCACTGATGTCACATGGACTGTTTTACCGATGTATTTACTACGTTTATGGACCTGGAAACATTTCAGTTGTGTTGCTGTCTATGGAGGGTCAGAGTTTGAACATTTACCTCATGTTTCTTCCGTGAGTTTATGTGTGCCATTAAGTTGATTTGTTTTGATGTTGAATGTAATATAATCAGAATCAGTCTTGCGTTTCGATGCTTCCTTAGTTATTTTTTCACTCAAATTTTAATCAGGCTAACTTGTCCAGTCAGGCATGTAAAGATATCTTTCACTAAAAAAATGGCCCGGACGAGCTTTAATGTGGAGTAACGTTACAACTACAGTGGCAACAGACACAATTTCTCATTTACATGTAGTTTCTAATTATAGTAAGGCGTCACGTCAATATGGGACAGTTGAACACATATAAACAAATTAAATTTCACATATTTTGCTGTTCATCAGTTATAGTAGATAGTAGTTACTATAGTAGTTTACTATAGTAGACAGATAGTAGTTACTATGACAATCGTTCGTATTGGGCTTTACCTTAAAAGTTAGGTAAACACTACTTTAAATGCTCTCAATAAGAAAATTAAACTGCCAAAATGAGAAAAATGCAGCATTTAGCATAACTATGCTATGATAGCAATTTCCAGCTTACTGCACATACGTTACCAAGGCCACTTGTCTAAATGTTTGTGATAGAAGGCTATTGTGACATAATATTGCTTATACATTAACTTAAATAAATATAAAAGGATATATTTCTTAAGTAAAATCAAGTGAACTTACCAGGAATTATGAATAAAGCCTCTAATCTTCAATCTTTCTGGCACTGCTCCAGTCTGCTGGATTTCAGATTTGAACGATGCGCGCGCAATCCCATAATGCCACACTACAGTAAGCTAGTGTAAAAAGCAGGAGCTACAGTGACAACACCTGCTTCTTGTAAATGAATTACAGTTGACATGGAAATATACTGTAAACAACTGTAAAACCTTATTTGACCCATAATGCATTGCGAATTACAGCTACATATTGTAAAATGTTTAAACAGTAACATTCTGTAAAATGTTGCTGTAGAATAATGCTGTGTAATGATACACATGAGCTTTTGATTTAACAAATCTTGTTAGAAATATGAGTATTTTTATTTATATTTATTTGTTTTTTTTACTCCTATGTTTAATAAAATCTTGGTGAAATTTTAGATATCTCTTTCTAGTAATGTATGCCGGACTCCAGTCATTTAATTTGCTTAAACCCTGGTACTTTAAATGGAAAAACAGTCAGTTCTGTGGGTGAAAAACCTACTCACACTCTTAAAAATAAACGTGCTTAAAAGGTTCTTCACAGCGATGCCATAGAAGAACCATTTTCGGTTCCACAAAGAACCATTCAGTCAAAGGTTCTTTAAAGAACCATCTCTTTCTTTTTTTATAATCTGAAGAACCTTCTTTCACCACAAAGAACCTTTTGTGAAACAGAAAGGTTCTTCAGATGTTAAAGGTTCTTTATGGAACCATTTAGACAAAAAAGGTTCTTCTATGGCATCGTGAAGCACCTTTATTTTTAAGAGTGCACCAAGTAGCTTCCCCCTAATGATACACATGAGCTTTTGATTTTCATATGTTTTAATGCTTCTGGCTGCAAATATGGATTAATTTCCCAGAGAAATACCTAATAGCACATTTATTAATATGAAATCCAATAAAGTAGTAATTTATGTTTTATAGGTTTTAAGCAAAATCTTTCCAACTACCCCTTGAACCCACTAAAGTATACTCAGCAGTGCACATATCCTGGTTGGAAATCTTTGGAAATAATTAAAAGCTTACTTTTCATTTGAATCATTGTTTGCACATATTAGACCATAAAGCCGAAACGTATTGTTCTTGCATCTCCCATATCACACTGGCATCTTGGTTATTGACCAATGACTACTTTGTGCTGAGCCATAGACAAACATAAATTATTGCATGTATATGATATGTTAATCCTCTAGTGTGATTCACAGCTGAGAGTCATATTGGAGTCAAAAACTTGGAGTCATGAACACATCTCATGCGGGCATTGGCTATAAGGTTTCTTTGTATATTGTGTGGGTTTCTGGAAGTACGATTTGTGTTTAGCAACAATGAAGCCTGTTTTAGTCATGCCGGTGAGATCCATTAGACACACTGAAGAAGAAATTCTTGTTTGTCTATGATTGAAACAAGAAGGGCGACTGAAGTTCAGGAAGGGAGGGGGGCAAGAAAGGAAAGAGGAGATTGAGAGGGAGTTTGGCAGGAGACAAAGAATGTAAAGGGGAGTCAAGCACTAATGGAGGGATACCAAGACTGGATGAAAGCTTATGATAGGCTACCTTTTCTCAGATGCTTTCTCACAGCAACTTGAGTGCTTAATTTGTAGAGTAATCTAGATGAACTCTATATCTCACCTCTGTCAGGTAAATCGCCCCAGAGCGAATATCAGTGATTGGTTTATCCTTCTCAAATTAATGGAAACTATCAGAGATTCAGGTTGTGTTTCCCATCAGACTGCTTGTCATACTTGTAATATACACCACCGGTTGATTTCAAAAGTGTTACTGAAGTATGCTGAGAGGTTGTTGTTGAAAACCTAAAGGACTCTGGGAATGCTAAGCATGCTTGTTCTCTACCTCCCGTGTTAAGTGAATTCTGACCTGAAAAAAAGGTGACTGACGTCATATTTTATATTGATATGAAATCTGATGCAGTGCATGTCTGAGCAAAATTAAACATGCTCTGATGCACTGATTGTAGTCGCATTGATTTGGTTTGTAATAGTCAGCGGAGGCAATACAAACTACACTGACTGCACAGATGTCTCCTGAATCTTACTGCCTCAGTTCCCTGCTAATTCTATTAGACGTTCCACATCTGAGAGCTCGGCAGTCCTGATTCAAATTAAGATCGGAGAATTCAATTTGATGGGTGAACAAGAGGTTGCAGACTCTGAGCTGTGGACAGGTGTCCCTGGAGGATCTGGTATGAGGGGGTTTCTTTTTTTTTTTGAAACGTGATTCATTAAGACCTGCTAATAGGACTGTTTGTTGTTGCATCATCTCCCTGAGCAGGTGAAATGAGACATGGAGAGTACAGTATGTGCCTGTCCTAATGTGTAAGTTTATAATATTCTGTTTTTTTGACATGCTTCTACGAAAGGGCTAAATCTTGGCTGTGAATGTGTACAAGTAAGACGGTCAAGCATAGTCTAGATTTGAGTTATATCGAACTATATCTGTTTTTTTGTATTGTGATCAATACTGTGAAAATACAGTGAGAGGAAAGAAATAAGAAACATTGCTTCATTCAAAGTTAAAAGTGGAAGGTTACATCTAGTGGTAAAAGCATTTAAGATGGGCAGAAGTGAATAAATAATTTCATTGATGTATGGTTTGTTAGGTTAGAACATGAAATCATCATAAGAGAAAATGATATAGCACAGGGGTGTCCAAACTCGGTCCTGGAGGGCCGGAGTCCTGCAGAGTTTAGCTCCAAAATGAAGTGATAACCCTAATTAAAGAGAATGGATAGAATGAGATGGGATAGGTTCAGTGTGAATAATACACCTGAAGCAGCTAATAGAATATGGAAAATAATTAAATAAATTAAAATACAAGTGAGAGGAAAGAAATAAGACTCTTACTAGGCATACTAGAAGCTTCCATGCAGGTGTGTTGAGGCAAGTTGGAGCTAAACTCTGCAGGACACCGGCCCTCCAGGACTGAGTTTGGACAGCCCTGATATAGCAGATATAATTAACAGTGCTTTATTTTGAAGAGAGAATTCATATTGTTTTGCCCTTAAAGCACAAATACATGCTCCTAGAGTGGCTGAAATAAAGTGTGTTTTTTCGGGATAAGTAAACCCCTGCATACCACAGGCTATTGACTATGAAGGGAACAGTGACATCTCTGATTTGGATCAGTGTATGTGAGCAGGAGAGAGCGAGTGTGATAGAGAAGCCAGTGTTCTCAGCATAGCTGCCCTTGTTTTCTGCCCCACTTCACTGTAATAATGGGAAGAGGGTCCTCATACTCCCCCTCCGTCCCACTCACGGACTCCCTTCATTCAGCCTATCAGATAATGCAGTACTGAGAGGCTAAATGGTGCCTCTGTTTGTCTGGCCACTGACACACTGACACAGAGGAAATGGATTGCTGTAGACCGTGACCGAATTTTGGCTGTTTGTTTGACCAGATCACTATTATAAAATAAATAATCTGACAGTCATCATGTGGGTAATCAAAAGTGATTGAGGAGAGTTAAAGGGATAGTTCATATCTTTATTAATGAATTCTGTCATTAATTACTCACCCTCATGTTTCAAGACCTTTGTTCATCTATAGAATGGAAATTAAGATATTTTTGAAAAATGCTGTTTTTTTTTTTTTGTTTTTGTTTTTTGTGTGAGTGAATTTATTCTTTGAAAACTGGAATGTTACCTTGACAACAGTTCAGGAGATTTTGGTCTTTGCCTCTTTGAGTAGATTGGAGCATGACTGGAAATAACTGCCTAGAATATGAACAAAGAGTGACCTGGCTTGCCTCAAAGGAACTTTGATCAAAGTGCCAGCATTATTGTTTGGTTCAAAATGCAATATCTTTAAATTATTGTGAAAAATGAAAGATACTATGAGATTTGTTGCCATATTACAACTGGCTGCTGCCCGAATTGTTTACAGCATTTGTCTAGGCCCTCAGGATAGATGTTCATCATATTCAACACAACAGTGTCCCCCTGCTATCAATAAAGAAGCACGTCCAGCTTTATAGTTCTTTTATGACATTCAAAGTCTGTTGTCTAGGACCGAAACTCCACCTATCTGAGTGTGAGAGCTGGAATTTAATCATGATCACTGTAAAGCTAAATACTGCTGCAATAAACACAGATGATGAATGTTTCTGAGAGAGGAAAATGATCAGTGAAGTGCTGCTTCTGCTTTCTCACTACACATGTGTAACCATCCACCTGTCTGTCCATCTTTCTTCAGTCTCCTTTCAGTGATTGACATGCACACGTCAGCCATCTCAGACAGCTTTCTGGTGACAAAACACATAATAGGCCCATTCATTGTATTCACATTTCAGTAGTCATGAAGGCTCCTTTATATGTCACACAGTAAATATGTCTCTTAACACGGTCTTACTTATCTCAGGCTGAATGTTTGTTTTAACCAGACATTTGGTCCCTTTAACAAAAGCTGTAGGTTTATTGTGAACAGGAGTTGCTCAGTGCTCTTCCCATGATTCAGTCATTGGAGCGAATGTCCCCGATGCTGGTTTATCATGCGTTTTAATACACTGGATTCTTCATCACTTGTGTAAGAGAAGCAGTACTGATCAGACTGAATGTGTTTGTAGTTTGCAGTCTGTTTAGTGTATTGCAGAGCTGATTATTATTTTTTTGTTACTGAAGAGGACGACTAATGTGAGAGTGACAGACAGAAAGAGAAATGGTAAAGACGTACCAGTGTCTGAGAATGCACTTTGTTCCTCTGTCACACCCTTCATGCTATAATCTGTTCCTTATTGAGATACTTTCATTCCATCACACCAGACACACCTTAATTGTTCTACTCCATTACATCACAAGTAATGCTGGAGCTTCCCTGGGTTTTGAGAATTTGTTCAATGAAAAGGTGATGTTAAGGATGGAAAGTCAATGGAATGTCTACACTGTGAAAAACAAACGTGTGTGTGTGTGTGTGTTCAGGTTAATGAATAATGAAGGCCATTGGGTCTTCTGTGCCAGGAGTCAGAAGTAACCGGCAGCATGGAGTAGTGTATGTAATTCAATCCTGCCTCGTTTGACTGTCTGTGTCTGTCTGTATCTCAATAGAGCACAACAGTAGGGTTCTGCTTGTAATCCCATTCAAATTCTCCTTTAGAGAGTAATGTAGGCTAGACACATTTCAACACAGACCAGCACTGTCTACAAGAATGTTGAAGTAAATATGAAATCGAACCCATTTACTTTATTAATAATGCGTGTTCCTGATCTTATCGTGAAGGATTCATTAGTGTACATTATAACAAATACATTTTTTGTCTTTACAATCTATTATTAATATGTAATAACATGCTCCACCTCTAAAATGGCTGTTCCTGTTCGTGACTTCATTCTCTAGTGTAACACCTGAAGATTAATCGGTCATATTATGACAAATTATGTTAAAAAACTTATTTTAGTTTAGTAAAAATCATTTGTATACAAACAAAGATCCTTTCTAGCATTTAAGCACAATTATTTAATTATTTAGGCCAGAAGGATGAAGGAAGGAGGAAAAACTCAATAAATAAATGCTTGTTTAATTGTCAAATAAGTAAAGTAAGATACTGCCCCCAAATCTGGCACAATATCCAACAATAAGAAAAGGGAATTCTCCATGGTGTCTTGTTGAAGTAAAGTGCTTTTTTGGAGAAGAGGAGAGCAGTGTCCGTAGAGGGGGAAGTGACTTTAGATCAGGTTGTGCAGTGGAGTGTAATCTGAAGGACATCATATTACTTCTGTCAGGGTCAGTATGAAGAAAAGGACATTCAGGGCTATGACAGAAAAAAAATACTTTTTCATTTCTTTGTGCTGTTGTGATTCACAGATGAGCTGGTTGCTTTGGTTGAAGGGTTAGAACTTTTTATTGAAGAATTTTCTGAAACTGAAGGAGAAAAAAATTGTTCTGGAACTCATAAGGAGTATTTGATCTGTTTGAGGTCACTAGATGCTGTTGGAAAAAATATATATTTTGACATTTTCTTTGTTTGTCTCTCTTTATCTCCCCTCTAGGATGTCTGCTCCTGCCTCAGGTAGGACCCCCGTGGACTATGGCGTACAGATTCGCTTTATAAATGACCTGCAGGACACCGGAGGGGGAGTGAGTGGGCAGCCTCGGAAAGAGCCGTCAAAAAAGCCTCCGAAAAAGCCACCGCCTCGCTATGGAGTGGCAGTGAGGGTGCAGGGCATCGGTGGGCAGCCCTACGTTGTATTGAAAGAGGGTGAAAAAGGAGATTCATATGGAGTACAGCTGAGATCCCAACCACCTGCTTACAGCAGCCTGCCTAGGTATGCTCCACATCATTTTTTAAAGAAAAATTAATTTTTTTTGTAGTACTGTCAAACAATGAATCGCGATTAATCGCATCTAAAAAAAAATTGTTTACATAATATATGTGTGTGTACTGTGTATATTTATTATGTATATATAAATACACACACATGCATGTGTGTGTATATATAAGAAAAATGTTACGTTTATATATTAAATATTTATATATGATATAATTTATATGAATATAAATATATACATGTAAATATTTTCAAAATATATGCTGTATGTGTGTGCCTTTTTATATATACACATAATAAATATACACAGTACACACACATATACAGTATTATGTAAACAAAAACTTTTATTTTGGATGTGATTAATCACGATTAATCATTTGACAGCACTATTTTTTTAATTATCTTAAAACCACCTCATCTAAATATCTGTGCTAAAAATGAATTTTAAAAAATATTTCTTACCTATATATGAATATCTTTACAAAAATTAGTGATTGGTTGCAAAAATTAACTAATTAATTACACATTTTTCTGTAATTAATTGTGATTTGATTGCATATTAATATAATATATTTATTTATATTATAATTTCACATTGAATCGCAAAATTAATGTAGAAATAATATAAGTATCGTATATTTTTTTTAATGTGTGTTTAATGGCATCTTTTTACCAAGTGGCCTGTTATTAATAAACACCGGTGTCATTGATACCAATATTGCTACCGATGTCTCTAATAAATTAATAGCCATTCAACATTTACAGTATAATTTAATGAAAAATAGTGAACTTAAAATCTTCATAAAATATAAATTGTATATGCAAAAACTATATAATTGAGTACAGATTAATCTTTATTTAAGCTAGAAAAGAATGTTTAAACTGTATCTTTGATTTTTGTAGTTCTCTAATTGTGTCTGTTTGTTTGTTAGGAGGAGAGAGGATGGGGTAATCCAGGGGCCATATTTCTCGTCTGGAGAGAACACCCCCCTTCGTCGAGCTCAATCTCATGGCTCCCTGTTGGATAGAGAAAACGGCAGCGAAGACTTCACAGATCAACTCCGACGTCCGCTTGGAGATGGACGCTCTGGTAGCTACGGAAACCTGGATGGAGGTATTGGTATGGGAGCAGAGAGGGAGCTGCCCAGAGAAAGGATGGAGAGAAATCAGTGGGGTGGATCCTACCAGACAGGGATGAATGGCACTTTGGGAAGAGGGAGAGCTGGAGGCAGTCACTACACCTCATCAGAATCAGTCGAAATATCTCCATACAACCAGCACACTCACAGCCAATCAGCTCCCAACTCTATCCGTCAGACGCCAGCACACAGACTCGCCAACAGGTTTGATGGGAGCTCTGCAGCACAGGCGGGTAACACTGGGACCAACATAAAGGGGCGCTATCCCATCCCAAATGCAGACAACAGACCCACCTCAACCTCACCATTACCCGCTCCATCTCTCATCCTAAACACATACTCTTCAACGCAGTCTTCCTCACCTGCTTCTGCCTACAGCAGCCTGGGCCGTGGCTCAAGTTCTGTCACCAGGGTCACGGCTGTCTCTTCATCTGCTTCAGTTGATGGACATGTGAGTGACGGGTTAAATAAACAGGTTTGCAGTATTAAAAGTATGCACTACTCTTTGTGTTTAACATTAACATTAATTTAGAAATTAATAACAAGTACTGAACCTGTGGGGAACAAATAATTTCTCTTCTTTTTGACCTCCATACCATGTATTCTTTACAGTCTCTTACATGCAGGTTTGTTTTCATAGAAATATTGTCTAGGGCAACTTTCTCTGTTTCTAGCTAATTCTGCAGTCACATAAAATGTCCTTAGTTTTGCCTTATTTATCATGTGTTCACTGGCTTTGTTTACATGCAACCAGATAATCATTAGAAGAAAGATTGATTGATTGATTGAACACCACAATCTGTCATCATCTAATCAATATAGGTCTTACAAATGTTTATTTTTGTCTTCCGTCTTTCAAACTGGTCAGTGGAGTAAACTCAATATTAACTAAATATTTGCTAAAAAAGCTTTTCTGATAGACATGTCAGTTTTCTTTTGAGTTGTGTTAAGGCAAAAACTACCATTATGCTTGTGGTAGCTCTGGTGACGTTATGTTTTCAGTGACTTTCTCAGCTTTTGAATACGGCGACTGGGCACTACGTGCTTAAGTTTTGTTCTGAATACATGTAGTGTACGTGTAAATGAATATGCAAATCGGATTGCAAAATTGATAATTTTCAGAATCTGAAATCGGATTGGAATTATTCCAACTAATTAAAATTAGTGCATGCAAACTACATAATAAACAAATGTTGGGTAAAATAGTCATTTTTAAAAATGAATTAAAACTTAATATTTAAATAAATGTAAAAAATAATTGAATTAATTAACTTTTTAAAATTAAATTATTACATTTTGTTAATATTATTCCTGTAGCTTAAAAAATAAATGTATGTAAATGGTATTTTTTAATTTTTTTTTATGAAATATATTTTTAAGTGACACTTCTCAACTCATTCTTGTTTACTTGGGATTGCATTATTTTCTTTGTGAAGGATGCATGCCAAAAAGGGATCTGCTCTTTGGAACACCCTTTGCATTTGGACCATTTTGGACATTTGCATTTGCATGTGCACCTCTGATGCTTTAAAGGGATAGTTTACCCAAAAATGAATATCCTGTCATTAATTACGTAACCTCATATTGTTCCAAACCTGTAAGACATTCGTTCATCTTCAGAACACAAATTAAGATATTTTTGATGAAATCTAAAGGCTTTCTGACCCTGCATAGACAGCAATGCAACTGACACGTTCAAGGCCCAGAAAGGTAGTAAGGACATCGTTAAAATAGTCCATGTGACATTAGTGTTTCAACTTTAATTTGCAGCTTGTTTGCAAGCAGAGGAATGCACAGTCTGACACAGAAGATTATTTTTGTTTTCTTTCGCACAAAAAAGTATTCTCGTTGCTGCATAAAATTACAGTTGAACCACTGATGTCACATGGACTATTTTAACGATGTCCTTACTACCTATCCGGTCCTTGAACGTGGTAGTTGCATTGCTGTTTAAATGCAACCCTTCCAAAATGCTGTCAGAGTTTTGTAAGAGTGTAATTTCAGTAGGTTACAGTAAAGCTATTCGTCAACCTGATACTCTATTCTCTCTGGCATTGAATGTCATTTAGCTTGATTTAGCTTGTTGGTGTCAGCTGACAGAGTGCACACTTATGTTACTACTCAGATGTATCAATTGTAGCCCACTCTTTAGACCAGGGGTTTTCAACCTGTGGGGCGCGCCAGCACCTGTCAAGGGGGGCGCGAGCATCAATTAATTGCCTTGAGACATTGCCTTGAAGATTTATGAATACGAGCTTTCAAATCTTTAGCCATCCGCTAGGGGGCAATCTGACTGAATGGTGTAAAATGATTTACGGTTAGTCGTGTCGGAAATCCAACCACGGATTGTCATGTTGTTATCTCAGAAACAGGCTCAGCCATCACACTGAATCAGGTAAACTGGTTATATATTTATGTTTCAGTATAATTACGCACGCTATACCAGGCAGGGGTGGTTCTAAACCCTTTTTAGGTGGGTTTCAGCCCCCCAAAACTATCTTAACGATCAGGCCAGTGCTGCTTCCTCAAGAAAGTTTTTAATTCTCACGTGTTTCAAGTCTTGTCAATTTAAACAAAGTCATTTTAAGCCCAAGACATCTCAACGCGGTACTCACGCGCTGTGACAGAGCGTTTCAAACAGATAACCTTCACATATCGCGTCTTTTGCGCGCTCAAGTTCGTTATTTCAGATGTAGACGCGCGGTATGCGCGCTCATAATGGAAGCGACGCGCTCGTTTTTTCCAGGCGCGTCCGCGCCGCATAGAGATAAAAACATCTCAACTTTTCAGAATGCCGCAAGCGCACAGCAGGTCATGTGACCAGAACCAACCAATCAGCTTCATCCTTTCACGTAACAACATTGAAAGCTCAGCCAAGATGAAGGAACAGCTGATCATAGCTGTACGTGGATAGTCATTTTTAAATAAATATAGTAGCAGAGCTACTGCAATCGATTTTTAGTGCTGGAAATCCATTGTATTCTTTGCTGAAACTTCCACGTCTTCAAGGAGAGCGCAGTTCATGGTTGCTTAGCAACGGCAGACGCCACGGGAGCGCAAGCTACAGAGCGCTTTGGAAAGAAGGAGAAAGCGACGCGTCTAGCGTTTTCCACGCGTTTTTAGGCGCGACATGTGAACAGCCCCAGACAGCAGGTGAATACCAGTGGCTGTCCTGAGGAGTATCCTCGTAAGCACAGTCGGTTGTTTCAAGTGAACGTAAACAGTAAAGTAAATATCAAATGTACATCAGTATAACGGATCCGTGCATTTCTTGTGTAATAATGTTAATTCAAAAGAGCAAAATATTTTGGGGGGGGGGGGGGGGCGCGAGTGAAATTAGACAAACTTGGGGGGGCGCATGTCCTAAAAGGTTGAAAACCCCTGCTTTAGACTGTTTAAGAAATGTTACTTTGTTGTTTTGCACATATTCTATCTGGGTTGTGTTTGATGCTTAATAAACTGTTATCTCCATTTAGGTAACTCCTGACCTTTTGATGGACCAGGGTCAAAGTTCAGGGTCAGAGTTCTCAACTGAAGATCAGATACAGCAGATAATCTACGATGTTCTACGTCAGGGGTAAACCATTGTTCTGATGCATAACAGCAATATATACAGAGTAACATTTAGTAACATTTTATTTCTCCTAATTCTTCAGGAATACAGAGGGAGATGCTGTCATTAAGCACAGAGTTCGAGTCATCTGTAATAAAATTCAAGGACTGAAGGTACAGTCGGTCACATTTCGAAGCATTGCTATTTCTTCACATTAATTTTCAAACATAAAACAAATATCAACACCTGATCATGTAACAAAAGATGAAAGACTTGTAATTCAGGTGCTTCCACTAGTATGACACAACCAGTTCAGCTTTTCAGGTGAACTGAAGCACAATCTGTGACCGTACAAACAAAAAAGACGCAATGTTCTGTTCAGGCTTTAATATTAAATGATTTATATTATGAAAGGTGGTTCAGGTGTACTAAATCAGAGACTGTTATTATGTAATGTCCTGCCCTTCAGTTATAAGAGCCAGTAGGTGTTTTTGATAGAGATATTGCTTGTTTGTTTACTTTAAAATGCACTGTTTTAGTGTGCTTTGAACTAAAGAATCAAAATATATGATAGCATTGCTGATTTCATTGGTGATTTAAGCTGTTATTAAGGCATAATCTTGACAGACAGTTTGGAATATTGCCATCATTCCTCATTCAAGTACATAAAAGATGTACTTGTATTATCTGCTTAGAAAATTGCTGCCCGGGGTGTTACCAAGATAGCCACAGAGTGATCTGACTTTGACTAAACCCAGCTGCAAATAAATCTGCCATTTTTAAAAAGCTGTTATAAACAAGTGTCAGCAGTGTGAGATGATTTACTCTAGTGATAAAATCATCCGGTCTAGCTGTGGAGGTAGGCTCAGTTGGCACTGTATTCAGTGCGCAGACAGGCATTGCTAAAATGGGCATTACATTTGATGGCTTTTTAGGTGTTGGCATCTCTTGCTAAGCTATAATGAATTGGCAGTGGATCCCACCTAACTTACAACAGCTGAGCCCATTTTAGAGTGAAAGGAGGAAGGAATGTTTACCTCCACCACACAAAAGCTAATTAATTATATGATATAAAACGGATCCAGCATAGATCAATCTAAAGTAATAAAATTATAAATGCTAATAAGTGACCATCAGAAATTCAAAATGTAAACAGACACTGAAAAAAATCCTGTAATGCCTTCTGTCAAGCTTAATTTGAACATTGTTAGTAAACCATATGGTGATGTACTGTATAAGTTTGGAATGCAAGTCATAAGCGTTACTCTCTGAGGCAAACAGTGGGCCGTTTAGCTTCTGTGTAATTATCTGAGAAGACCTAGAAGCCTGATGAATGCGTCTGGGTTTTGCTGCCAGGAACAAGTTAACATCATAGGCGATTTTCTGAGTACCTGAGCTGAAGTTTATTATGAGACTTTTAAAACCGGTGCAGCAAATCGAAAAAAGACCTTGAAGTTATACTGTTAAAGGCATCAAAAAACCTGCATACTGTGCTAAATGTTGATGGAGGTATTTTATACCGAAGGTGATAAGTGAAAGTTTAATAGCTTGTGGTTTATTTTATAATATATTATCACATGACCATTCAGAAGTTTGTTGTCTGTAATATAGAATTTATTTTTACATTTATTTTATTTTTTAAAGCAATTAATTCACAATTCAGCAAAGTGAAAATAAAGACATTTTATAATATTCATTTCTATTTTAAAATAAATTGTTCTTTTGAATGCTCTTTTTGAACTTTGTATTAGTTTAAGGATTAAGCAACAATATTAGGTTTTCAACATTGATGATAATGATAAGAAATTATTTTTTGAGCAGCAAAAAACTGAAGACTGGAGAAATGACTGATGAAAACAGCTTTTCCATCACAGGAATAAATTACGTTTTAGAATATATTAAAATAGACAACAATTATTTTAAAATGTGATATTACAATATTACAGATTTAACTGTTTTCTAACCAAATAAATGCAGCTTTGGTGAGCATAAGAGACTTCTTTCAAAAACATTACAAAATCTTACTAACCACAAACTTTTGAACAGTTGTGTGTGTGTGTGTGTGTGTGTGTGTGTGTGTGTGTGTGTGTGTGTGTGTGTATTATTATAATCATTGTTTGTCTTCAATGCTGAGCTTTTGGGAATAATTTAAAACTTTCATATGTACTTCCTTGTTTGCTTTATAGGCAAGGACTGTATTGTTTCTTTCTGAGAGCAATTACTTAGTATAGTGATCTTTAGACAGGATTAAATTCTCAAGCCTATTACTATATGTCTCTGCAGGGGTAGCAAACCACTAATTACTACTGTCTTCTGAATACTATCATAGAGGTGGACTTGGATTATAGTGTTTTGAGCTAATTGGACCATAATCTGGTAATGACTTGTTTACATGAAAAGATGTTTGACGCACAGTTATATACAGTACAGTTCTTCTCATACGTTTACTGACAGATGTTTTTATTTAGTACTGTCCTAATGAAGTTATAATTTGTATTGTATTGTTTTTTTTGTTTTTTTTTAACTATTATAAAAAGCAACCATTCAGCAATCAAAGTAATAATTTTAAAAATAATAATTATTTAGTACTGTCAATATAATTTACACAAACTTTCCTGTTAAAAAAATTACATACTTCTGGTTCAAGCCCCCAGCATGCAACTAAATAAGATTGATACTTTTTATGAATTTTTTAATATTATTAAACTTACGAGAAAAAGGGTATGTGTACTTAAGAGCATAGGTGTATAACCATTGCCCCTCGGATTTCAGGTGAACAAATCTGATGATTCCATGAAGGAGGAGCTTGAGAAATGTCTGGATGAAAATGTACAGCTGGAGGAACAGCTGGGACGGAAGAATACAGAGCTGCACCAAACACATTCAGAGTAAGACAAACGCAAATACCTTTGTCACTATTGTGTGTTTACCAACATGGACATTCACACATCTGTGGTGAGAATGATATAAAATCTGCAAAATAATGTATAGTTAAATTAGGTTTTATCCGTTTACTCAAATCTCTCTCAGGCTAACTCGGTTACGAATGGACAGAGAGAATGCAGAATCTCATGTTAGAGAGCTGGAGGATCAGCTGGCAGGACTACAGGAGGAGCTGAGGAGAGAGACCGACAACAAAGCTCAGGCTGACACTATGCACATGGTGATCACACACAGACACACACACACACACACACACGCACACACACACTTTAGACTGAGATTAAAAAGGTCACAAATGCAACTAAAATAATTTGTAATGACAAATCAACACCTTATTGCGGTTTTTGACAGGTGAAAGTGTTTTTAAACCTGTGAAAACCCTTAAAATATTTCATTCACACATACTGTACTGCACATATTAGGCTGCTGACAAAAACTGCAAATTACTAGTAGTAAAATTATATTGCTGTGCTGGTATTGAGATTATTAAAAAGAATTATGATTTGTTTGTGTACAGGAGTTGATGGCAGTGAGAGGTGAGTTGGCTGAAGCTGCAGCGCTGTGTCAGAAGCAGGAGGACAATCTGAGGCAGAGAGAGAGGGAGCTGACTGCTCTAAAGGGAGCACTGAAAGATGAGGTCTCCACACATGACAAGGAGATAGAGGCTCTCAGAGAGCAGTACAGCCAAGACATGGAGCGACTACGAGCAAGCATGGAGCAGGTTTCACAGGTACACGCCCAACACTACAGGAAATTAAATGGGACCCAAGACAGAACCCTGTTGAACACCTGTTATTATGCAATTTAGAAAGAAGTGATTAAACTTGCAGCACTTTGCATAGGAATCATGTTGCACATATACACAACGTGATTATCTCTCTGTACCTCAGTCTCAAGCAAGTATTGAAGCCGAGCGTCACCGTGTGAACTCTACAGTAAGGTCTCTTCAGCAGCAATTGGAGGAGAGCAGAGATGAGGGAAACCACTGGAGAGAGCAGTTTCAGTCCAGCAGAGAAGAGCTACGCAACACCAAACAAGAGTGAGTCACACTTACACAAGTTAGTTTAGGTATACAGTTTAATTAGTTTTGTTTCTTATTTCTGTCTTTTTTGTTAATGTGAATTTGTCTCTCCTTTTTCATTGTATGCATTTTGTTGGAGCAGTGGACAACGGGTTAAACCCAAAGCAGAGTGAGAGACACTCTCAGATTAGCTGAGAGAAAATTGTAGATTTATCAGTAGATGTGTGATTGAACCTATTAGTATTTGTAAGTCTGACTTGTAGTCTAAGGTCCCACAACTATAATTTTAAACAAATGATTTGATTTAATAATAAATTATTGAATGCTTTGTGTGATTTTTCTTTTTTTCTTTTTAGTGTACTAAATCAAAATTTTAAAACACAAAATCCTTACTGAATTTAAAGGAATGTTTTAACATTACTAAACATTACAGAAAATCGTGATACCTTGTGTATGCCAACTCTAATTACCTCATCACTAGTTCATCATCACAAATACTCTGCATCAAGAAATAAAATCCTGCTGCTTGTTTTTTTTTTCTTTCAGAAACAATTCCGCTAATCTACAAATTGAAATACACCAAAGTAATTTTTCCATCTCTGAATGGCCTGTCTGTAACAGAGCAAGATGGTACCATTAATTGAGACAAAGTCCAATAAAAAATGCACACAAGCAACATTACTTTCACAATAACTTTCACATTATGGATATTGGATCTTGACACTAAATCAATAGTTTGTCCACCCAAATCAACATAATCAGGAAATATTAGGAGTTCAGTCGTATTACAATAAGTTCTCATTTAGGACATTTTAATAGCTGCTATGCACAGCAGACTGTGTACATATTTGTTATTAAACACTTACGGTTTAGCTACTTTGTGTTTTTCATATGGTGTTTGTCTGTGTTTGTATTATGTGTGTATATACATGTGTTAGGTTACTCCAGGCTCGTATGGAGAAAGAGGAGTCTGAGGAGGAGCTGAAAGATCTGCAGGAGAAAATCAACACAATGAAACAGCAGATACCAGATCCCAAACAGACCCAGACAGTCAGCCAGGTATATACACGCTCTTTTGCTTATGAATGTTAAATTAATAAAAGTTAAAATTTAACTTAAAACTTAAAATACTCATTGTATTTTTATAGGAACTTGAGCGTTGCCGTGCTGACCTACAGAAGGCCCAGGCAGATATGGATAAATTAAGAACAGATCTTGACAAGAAGACAATGGAAATCGTGTTATTAAAGAAGAGCAAACAGGAGCTTGAAGCAGAGCAGAAATATGAGATTGACAGATTGAGGGACAAGTCTCGCAGAGATAAAGAAGAGCTGACTAAAGCTCACGAGAGGGCCAAACAGGTACCATACAGTATTATGGCATCAAAGCAGGTACCATCCATTTGTGTTTTACTTACGATTTTTATTTACCTCTGGCAGCTAGCAGAACCTTCATTGGTGGAGGCCCTGCGAAAGGAGTTGAGTGACATGCAAGAAGAGGTGGGCCGACTGCGCAGTCAGCTGCTCTCAACTGAAGAAGAGCTGCAGGCGGAGAGAGACAAACTCAGTTCTGCTCAAACCCAAGTAATCAATCTGACACATGAGCTCAAGGAACTCGAGGAAACCAATGCGCGTATGAAGGAGAGAATCATACGCCTGGAGGTTAGGATGCAGATTAACATAATTATGTAATGAATTCACCTTATTTTCCTTCTCATTAAACTACAATAAAAGTGTGTGTAAGTGCATTGGTTTGAGAGTGTGGGGTGGTTAAGTGCTTTCAGTCATTTTAAAAGATGTAATGGTCTGGAGTTTTGGGGGTTAAGGTGGAGGTTGGCAGCACATTACACTAGAGGGGAACAGAGGGTGAAGGTTTTGGAAAGAAAGATGCCACTCAGTGAGCTTAAAGGATTAGTTCACTTCAAGAAAAAAAAAATCCTTCTAATTTACTCACCCCCATGTCATCCAAGATGTTCATGTCTTTCTTGCTTCAGTTGAAAACAAATTAAGGTTTTTAGGAAAACGTTCCAGGATTTTTCTCCATATAGTGGATTTCAATGGGACCCAATGGGTTGAAGGTCCAAAATGCAGTTTCAGTGCAGCTTCAAAGGGCTCTACATGATCCCAGCCAAGGAAAAAGTGTCTTATCTAGTGAAACAATTGATAATTTTCCTAAAAAAAAAAAAAAATCATATACTTTTTGACCACAAATGCTTGTTTTGCACTTGCTCGACTTCATGCATTTTACTTAGTCACGTTGGAAAGGTAGTCATGTTGACCCAATGCAGCGAACGTGCACAGAAAAGCAAACGCCTAAATGCTTACAAAAAAAGGTAAAACAATGATGTTGGATGATTTTGAAGTTGGAGGAGAAAATGAGATGGAGTTTTTCGCTCTACCCTACCTTTTTAAACTGAAGTACACAGGCAAAGAACTAACTATTCGTGACATTTCCAGTGTGATTACGTAGTACGTGAAGTCATGTATGTGCATTGCAGAGCTAGTGAAAGACGGGCATTTGTAGTTTAAAGTATACACATTTTTATTTTTAGAAAATGACAAGAGTGTTTCACTAGATAAGACTCTTATTCCTTGGCTGGGGTCGTGTAGAGTCCTTTGAAGCTGCAATTTGGACCTTCAACCCATTGAAGTCCACTATATGGTGAAAAATCCTGGAATGTTTTCCTCAAAAACCTTAATTTCGTTTTGACTGAAGAAAGAAAGACGTGAACATCTTAGATGACATGAGATGAGTAAATTATCAGGAACTTTTTATTCCTGAAGTCAACTAATCTTTTAATGGTTGAAAACTCAGTTATTGTTTTTATGATACTTTGTCACTTTTGAGATCACTAGCTGATGTCATGCATTCAAAAACAGACAGTTATCTGTTTTTTTCTCTTTTTCTCTGACGCGTTATCTGTGTGTCTGTAGTCTCAGCTGCAGGAGCACACATCTCAGAGTGTTGAGGCCGAACAGGAGCAGCAGGAGGAGACCAGGAAACTTAGGCAGCAGCTGGAGGAGACTAGACGTGAGAACTCCAGACTGGGCCTAGAGCGGGACGAGCTGGCTCGTAATCTGGAAGAGAAGGAGAAGGACAGAGACGCTGTCCACAAGGAGAACGCACAGCTTGAGGACCAAAAGAGGCAGCAGGAGAGAGCAATAGATAAACTCAATAAAGAGGTATGTGTTCATTGACACAAATTTGAATCTGGCATGCAGCATTTTACTTTCTTGTCTGTCGTTATCTCTCTCTTGCTTCCTCACACCCCTTTTCCTCCATTTCTGTATGTCAGATGGAGCGCTTGTCTGCAGCATCCCGTGAGGAGGTGCGGCTCGTGCAGGCTCAGCTGGACGAACTGAAAGAGAAGTGGAGGAAAGAGCAGCAGGACTCACATAAAAACGCCAAAGAGAAGCTCAGTGAGCTGGAGAGAGCACAGAGCACCATCCATTCCCTACAGGAAGAGGTGCAACACTGGCCTCATAATCTAAACATATTTAATCCGTCTACAATTTGTGGTCATACAATTTTGCTTGTTTTTAGTTGGCCCGTCAAAAGAAGGAGCTGTTCTCAAGTTATGAGGATCGAGATAATGCTTTATTAGATAAAGAGATGCTCACCAACCGCCTCAAACATATGGAGAGTGAGATCGAGACTCAGCGTACCACACAAAGCGACCGCTCGCGGGAGATCCGCGGCTTGGAGGTGTGTTTCACCTTCACATCTGGTGTTTTAGTGAAACGGTGTAATGGTGATAGTGATGATGTGGTAACACTCTGTCTCCACCTGCAGGACAAAATCAAGCACCTGGAGCTTGAGTTTGACGAGGAAAAGAACAATGCAGAGATGCTGACAGAAAGAATCACCAGGAGCCGAGATCAGGTACGCTGCCATTCAAAAGTTTGGGGTTGGTAAGATTTTTTTAATTCTTAATTAAAATATCACTTATTCCTGTGATGGCAAAGCTGAATTTTACTCCAGGCTTCAGCGTCACATGATCCTTCAATAATTATTCTAATATGCTAATTTAGTGCCCAACAAACATTTCTTCTCATTGTTATTATAAATGTTAAAAGCAGTCGTGCTGCTTGTTTTTTTGTTTTGTTGAAATGTTTGACTATTTTCAAGTTTTTTTTTTGTTTTTTTGTTTTTGAGGAATACAAAGTTGATCAAAGTTCTTGATCAATTTAATGCTGAATAAAAATAGTCTTTAGAAAATATCAGTTAATATTAATCAATATCAAGAAATATTAATCAGTAAAACAGTAGATTCGGGAACACTATTCACTATTAACTATGAACATATTGGCTGTTCTTATAAATTAGTACTCATTAGTACTTATAAATCACATATCAATGCCTTATTCTGCATGACCACATTTTAGATTCCTTAACCCCCAATATTTAAAGATAACTGCTACAAAAACTACCTTACTTACTAACAATAAGCAGCAAATTAGGAGTTTATTGATGGAAAACTCTTAGTTAATAGTGAAAATATGTTCTCTGATCTAAAGTGTTACCAAAAAAATCTTACTTTCCTCAAACTTCTGAAAAGTAATTTATACAGCTATAATATACAAAAATATACAGTGTATAAGTCAAGGTTCAAAAAGAAAATTATTGATTCGGTCAGTGTGGAATAACTTGACTGATCTGCATAAATCCAAGTCATAATCCCAGTTTACTGAATCAATAATTTTCTTTTTGAACCTTGTCTTATACACAGAGGCATTGTCATGTTAGAATAGAAAAGAGTCCTGTCCAAACTGTTGCTATAATATTAGAAGCACACAATTTCCTAGAATATCATTATATGCTTTAACATTAAGATTTGTACTCATAGAAATTACTAAAGTAGTCAAACCTGTTCATTAGAAGGGGGCGACCCAATACTTTTGGCAATATAGTGTATGTACCATAATATGGCTAGCTTGTATAGTAGCAAAGGGCTTATATTATATATAATTCTGTACATATTTATAAATTAATTTTTGGCGAGATGTTAAATGTTGACAAGGATTATAATTTAGGGCTGTAATGGTAATATATGAATATTGTATGTAATGTTATAGTATGAATATTGTATATGTATGAATATATAGTATGAATATTGTGAATAATGTTATTATGTTTTTGTATTGTAGTGCCCATCATTAATAGTCAATTAAAGTTACTTTCATTATCCTTGTGCCTCTACAAGATATTCAGATCTGTGATCTGCTAAATGCTTGAATCAAAATGTGGTGGTAATTCTACTCTTTGTAGATTGAACAGCTGCGTGCAGAGCTCATGCAAGAACGATCCTCCAAACAAGACCTGGAGCTGGACAAAAATGCTCTGGAGAGACAGGTACGCCACATGACTATTGAACAGTACGGCAAATCCATAGTCATACTGCATGCTGCATTCATCTTTGCCTGAGTTTCAATGATAACAAAAATGATAAAACGATTTTTTTAACTGCACAATGCTTTAATTCAAATTGGCCACAGGGTTTCATCTAATCTGTACCTCTTTCAGATAAAGGATTATAAATCTCGTGTAGCTGAGATGGAGGGCCAGTCACGTTCCTCTACTGGTGTGTCTCAGCTGGAGAGCAAAATCCAGGACCTCGAGGAACGAATGCGTGCAGAGGAGAGGTAAATAAAAAAAAGACGTCCTAATGAACTGTGGTTCTAAAGCCACTACCATGAAGTGGCAGAAACAATTACATTACCCACAAAGCAGTACAGAATGCTTGAGAATCTCTTCTTTAATTGAAAGCACTTTATGCTGCTAGAAAATACACAGACTGTAGACAATGCAGGCCATAATGCAGTTCACGAAAACTACTGCTTATTTAGGATGCTTATTTTTTATAAAATAACGCTGGGGGAATTGTCAGTAAATTTATTTGCCTGATTAGATTTTAATTTGCTCTGCCAATATTTTCATTGGCTTTACCAAAAAAAGTGTAACATTTTATTGTAGCTATGTATTTGTATATGCACCAGAATAATAAATAATTCCATTGAAAAAATTAAAAAAAAAAAAATTGCAGTACATGTCAAGTTAAGGAAGTCCTCAGGTTCAAGCATATTGTTGTGTTTTTACAGAGAGAAGAACACAGTGCTGTCCTCTCAGAGGCGTTTGGAGAGGAAACTAAAGGAGCTGAACATCACCCTGGACGAGGAGAGACATCAGCACACAGAGCAGAGAGACCAGGTGAAGAATACACACGATACATGTGCTCATATAGAGCAGTGTGTGTGAGAGACCGTGAGTGTTTTTGTGTTTAATGCATGTGTTCTTCTTCAGCTGACGCTGCGTGTGAAGGCTCTGAAGAGGCAGGTGGATGAAGGAGAGGCCGAGGCGGAGCGGCTGGAGGGATTGAAGAGGAAGGCCATCAGAGACATGGAGGAGATGCAGGAACAGAAGGAGGCGCTGCAGTCCAAAGTCACAGCACTAGAGAATGAGCTCAAGTAAGTGTGTTTGACTGAGAGAAGAAAATGGTGGAGTATTTACTGTTAATGTTCATATAATGAACAGTGTTTTGGTTTTGGTGTGTTTGGTTCAGTGTGAAGCGGCCAAAAAACAAACCAAAACCGCAGGAGCTGAGTGAAGGAATAACTTGTGACACATCAGTCATCCTTTACATGTGTGTCTAGAAGTTCATTTTATCCATCAAAATCATTGAGGCATTTCTTGAGGGTTCAGAAGATTATTTAAATCTAGGCAAAAATGTAATGAATATACAACAACAAATGTGTGTTGCAAATAATTAATGAGACTCCCATATTTGTCAAAAATGCAAAAAAGTTGTGCACATGCCACAAACACAAAACATTGCAATAAAATTTAGTTTGGAGCAGTTATATCACTGTGCGGGCGTTACTTTTGTATTTTGTATTTTACTTCCATATTATATTTGCCCACTGTTATATGACGTTAACTTTAACATGAAAATTTATATGGCTCCTACACAGTGTTCAGAATAATATTGCTAGTATTTTTCATATTAATTCTATTAATAATGAATAATTTATTATAATAATAATTAATAATTTATTATCTGTGTTTTTGTTCTGTCACTGTCATTCTGTTGCACTGTGGAAGCTTCTGTCACAAAAAAAAATTCCTCATATGTGTAAACATACCTGCAATAAAGCTCATTCTGATTCTGATAATGATAATATATTTATTAAAAATATTTTCATCCTGTGGCCCACTTGGAAGTTTGCTTCAGGCCCCCTGTGTGCTACGGCTCCCTGGTTGAGACCACTCTTCCAAATAATAGTAAAAATAAAATGAAATAAAATAATGTCACGGCTAAAAAACTGCATGTGTAATAGGGGTTTAACGGTACACAAACATGGCTGTTCGGTTCATACCTCAGTTTTGATGTCATGGTTCGGTATGGTTTCAGTACAGCATGAGGAAAAAACTAAACAACAATGGTGTACTTGATCAAATTGCTCTTTCCTTAAATAAATTCAATTATAATTACAATTTTCTTAGGGATAAAAATCTACCTCAGCTCACTATAGTGAGTCCTTTTACTGTACTATAAGGTTACAATTGACAACAGAGCCCAAACTTAAATTCAATTACTATTTATTTTTAACTATAATAATCAACACTCAAATAAAAAAAAAACTGTATGCAAATATGTAACATGTAAGTTAACTTAAAATTATAAAATTTAAATTTGTTGTTGAAATATAATAATTTACACAGTACATCATAACTTGTTTCATAGAAGATTTATTTTCACATACATTAAACAATTAAGACATCACTAACAGGTAAAGTGAAATATAATTAAGTATATAGTCTAATTATATTTCACACAATGCTCTTCATTAGACCTAATTTCTCTAGCAAATAAACACTGCTGACTTGCCTGAAGTAAATTAAATGCTATGTGACATTACACAAGAATTTGTTAAAAGAGTTTTAGATTTTTTCTTAGACACTACTGTTAAAGAGTATTGTTTTTTTCCCTCAGGAGGAAGATCCAGCAGGCCCGACAGTCAGCTCTAGAGTCTTCAGTGCTCAGCTCTGATGATGATGATGATGGATTGTATGATCATTCCAGCATAACCTCCATCCTCACCGAGAGCAACCTACAGACCAGTTCCTGCTGAAGACCGAGAGAGGAATCTGGAATTCCTCTTCATTGATGCTTCATTCCTGGACACACAATAACTTCAGTGCTGCTCTAAAATTCCCACTCTTGGGCTATAACTGCTGCCATAATTATAAATCAGATTGTACAATCTGAGGTTAAGCTGTCTGTAAAACAGGACAACAGCTTTTCGCACACTTTGAGACACCTGACATTTTCACTGTCAGTGAGTCAAATAGATTTCAGACATGGCTTTATTTATCTAGACATCAGTTCCACCTTAGAGATTTTTTATGAGAAAAGCCTTAATGATCCCTTTAGTATAAAAAATACCTTTTTAGAGAAGATCAGTTCAGAGTTGAAGCCGTTTAGAAACTGAATTTCACCTCAGCTCAAATTAGCAAAGACAATTTGAGACTTTTTTTTTTAGTTTAAGTAATTAGGGATTAATAGAAGAAATAAGAACTTTTGAATAAAGTGAATTAACTGAGATGGAGGGAAAGAAAAAGGATTTAATTTTGTTTTAAGGGTCCTGTGACCGATTATGAGCACTGATGATTTCTTTAGGAGTGTGTGAAGAGAGGCTGATGGGAGATGAAGGATATCAGGTATTAGAAGAAGAAATGAACACGGCAGAGAACATCCAATTAGCAGAGAGAGAGAGTAGTCATCTGAATGGGGGAAGAAAAGAATAAAAAGGATATGTTACTATAATGTAGTATAGCAATACAAAGAGAAATACAGGTAATAGTTCAAAACATGCATCTAAACAGATCCAAGAGAATAGATGAGAGAGGAAAATCGAGTTTTAGTTTGAAGAAAGAGATTATATTTCATTCTCTGTTTAGATTCTCAGCTCTTCTTGTTTCCTTATGTTTACAGAGTAAGTTCCAGGTACGAGTGAATCAGCACTACACCGAGGCATCAGTGATGCTAAAATACAATTTATAACAACATAATCACAATAAAGACATTTACATTTCAGCCATACTTACATTACTATTTCAGTACAAATGCTAAACTTTTCAAGTTCAGTACTGATGTACCTGTAGCAAATGTAATTTAGCATTATAATACAGCAGAGCGTTTCTAAATCAGCTGCACTGTGAAATTCTATTTTCTGTTAAGCAATTATTGTATATTTGTTTTAGGTGAAAGCACAACTAGTGTTTCTGTTTCCACCAAAATTGTTAGTCGTAACCGACAGGCTAAAAGACAAATCAGTGTTTGTTCATTCCTGATGTTAAAGCAATGAAAATTATTAATTTTGTTAGTTTACCAGCACATGATCTACTGTTTTATACTTCAATGTATAATATTGAAGCAAATGTTATATAAAGTAGCTGAAATAACTGATATGTTCTACCATAGTCGTCTCATAATCCTCTAGCAGACACATTAACTAATTTTTTGATACCAAGCTGCCTGTTCTCGTCTATATCTACAGGACTTTATCTATGCACACAGCATCTGATTCATGTGAATGGTACACCATTACAGTGCCTTGTAAATCTGATAATTATTTTTTTGTAATTGTTCTTGTTCCAAAGTAAATGAGAATGATTTATGTACATGCATTTTGTATTTATTTGTAATAGAATTTGCATTTAAGCACTGATCAAATCAAAGGTTTGTATTTTTCTGTAAGCAAAACCTTTTCTATCATAAATAAATTCAGTACTTTAATAGTTCCTCTCCATTGTGTTTTTATTGTGTGCTTATGGTGTATTTGTATTTTGTACATATTGTAACTGATGTGTGTCATGGACATATGGTACAGACAAATGGTACAACATAGCCGTACTAAACACCAAACATTTTTTAAACTTTTTGGCCAAGTTTATATCTTTAATTATGTTGAATATATTATATTGTTTTTGATAAAATCATGTAGCTAGTTAATTTGGTGATTTGAAATGTGCAAAATTGTATGTCTCTTGCATTTTACCCAGATCACAAACAGTTTTATGAATGTAAAAGGTCTTGTGGCTTGAGCTCATATTCAGTTGTTTTGCAGTGAGATACTTGAAATGTCATGTGATGTAATGAGGTGTTTTTAGTTTTCATATTTCCATCTTCTAAATATTCTAATAGCAGCTTTCTAATATAAGCCCTCTACACTCAAAAAAATATTTAGGCCCAATTCTTAAGATTTATGTATTTCAGTTGCATGTAAAATTTCCATCCATTTTGATTACATATTTATTAACTTAAACAAACTAATAAACTTTGTGATGCAAATTTGCCAACCTTATGTAAATGAAACAAGTAAGTAATAAGTAACTTATAACTTATGTAATAGTAACAATAAATCCAATTTATTTTAAATGCATAAGAAACATGTATATGTATTATTAGGTAATAAACCCAATGTACTTAAAATGCATCAGATTTACATTTTTTTTTTTTTATCATAAACCCAACATATTTCATATATTTAATCCTACCCCACCCAATCACACTGTGCTACAACAAAATCTAACTACAACACACAAAAAAGAACAAGACCACCCTGTTACATTAGATCAATTTATTAATGTTTCAAAGCATTTGGCTATATGAGCTAGCAAGACATACTTCCAGTGTTCATACACTTGTGTGCAACAACAAGAAACAAAAAGTGCCTTCATATTTACATGCACTTTAAGGTTAAATGCTATTTTCAAACATTTTTGACACAATCAACCATACTGCAGTAATAAATGCAAAAAACAAAAACAGCAACAACAAAAAAAACAACTAACAGAAAAAAATAAAAATTTTAACCATTTTTAACAGAGTGCAGAAATAAGATCAGTTTCCTCAAGAACCGTGCAAATTTGAGGTAGACAGATACATGAGGTAAATCGAAGCTAACAGTACTGCTTACGTTGCATTAACATTTAAAAAAAAAAAAATGTGACATGCAATAATTTAGAAAAATAAGATAATGGTCAGAAAAAAATGCCATAAGGCTCAGGGGTTGAGTGGCTCTGCACCACAACACTTTCCATGCATGTTTAATTACATGTTAGGAGTACAGGAGTATGAAAGAAACATTCTGCATCTACATTTTAAACTTTTAGCACTTAAATGGATTCAAGTACAAATATTTGACGTCTCAAAAATGACAATATCATTACTTAAGAGTAGTTTGGTGAGAGCTTGGTTGTATCCAGGATTTTCTTCAAACGTGCACTTGAGCTCCGTTGCATAGCTTCAGTTAAGCACATAAATCAGTCCAAAAAGCATCACACACCCAAGAGTGACATTGAAGAACTTCCACACCAACATCCGTAGGTTGGTCAACAGGACCAACACCAGCACCCTCTGAATGAAAGATGTACATACCCACTGTTGTCTGTGCAATTCCAGACTCAGCCTCTGCACTTTCAACAGTCCTGGAGGATAAACAAAGAGAATGAGTAGTGTTCCAATGCCAGTCACAGTGTCATATTCAGAAATTTTAAGGGCACATTGTTTACAAACTCTGACATTTTGGATATGTAGACTCATTCAAATGTACACTGCCTGGTCCAAAAAAAGTCATCATTTGGATTTAAATAAGCAAATACTGAAGAGTCTAGAATTGGATGATTATTCCAGTGATTTTTAAGTTTCCGGCTTGTTGTATTTTGGCAATAATTCTTTTAACACAAACTGATGCAGTGTGTAGCTTTTCATTTCTTAAACAACCATGCCGGATGACATACCAATGTACACATTCCAGCATGACAATAACAAAATTAATCAGGCTCAATTTGTGTAATAGTGGTTCAGTGAGCACGAGGAATCATTTTCATATATGAATTGATCACCAGTCCTGAGTTTAATTCTACTGAATGTCTTGAGGATGTGCTGGAGTCGACTTTACAGAGTGGTTAGACTCTCCCATTGATAATACAAGATCCAGGCCAAAAATAAATGCAACTCTTGATGGAAATAAATGTTGTGATGTTGCATAATGTTGTTTAAACAATGCCACAACACAGCAAAATGTTATGAAAGCTATAGGTGGTCCAATTAAATATTAGAGTGTGCAACTTCTTTTTGGACAGGCTATGTAAAGTCGACTCCAGCACATCCTAAAGACTTTCAATAGGGATTAGGTCAGGACTCTGTGGTGAACAATCTTTCACAGTTTGAGCCTGATGAATCTTGACATTGTTATCCTGGAATATAGACATGAGTACGACTTCCGACCTGGTTGTTTGAGAAATTAAAAGGCTACACACTGCATCAGTTAGGGCTAAAAGAATTGTTACCAAACACACAACATGCCAGAAACATAATCACTTAAGTAAAGAGTCAATCCTTAAATATCAAGTATTTACTCATTTAAATCCAGACAGTGACTTTTTTTGGCCTGGCAGTATAAAATAAGAATTAAATGTATAGCCAGTTATTTTGAACTATACTACCTTATGGAGAAGAGAATTCTGAAGGAACTGGACACAGCCAAGCTTAAAAACATGAGCACACGTGTTGTTCCAGGACGGTCAAGAGGCTGGATATCACTTGCACTGCATTTAAAAAAAAATATATATATAACAGAAAAAAAAACATTAAACGTTGAGTACATTTTACAAGAAAACGCCATTTCAGTATTTTACTTCAAAATGTCATATTTTTTTTAATTTATGAATCGATCTTTCTTTGTAATTATTTGTACTTAAACTTTACTCTGCATTGCCATAATTTGTAACAGCTGCAAATGTGCTAATGTGCAAATTTCTCAAATGAACTGTAGAGAACAAGCTTAAGAAAATTGTTTTGAATTTAATGTACTTAAATATTTAACTTGTAAAACAGTTACCAATACTCAAGTTTTCATACTTATTGTTACCTCTACTAAGAGATAGTGAGTTTTATCAAATCAAAAATGAGCTAATTTGCTGCATACTACACACACATGGGCAAGTGAGACTGTGATGCTAATAAGAAAATTAACATAACTATCAATGTAAATATATCCCTAAGAGATTTATAATGTAAAAAGAGCAGGTTGACATACACTTACCACATATTCTTTAATGAGTGTCTCCATTGAGGTAGATACTTGGGCTCCTCGGGATGTTATTGCAGTTGATTTTAGTCTTCATTCTCAAACATGCAGAACAACAAGATCCCAAAAACACAACATTAGTCATTGATTTACTCAGATATAAAACTAAAGTTGAGTTAAAAATCTCACTCAACTAATGCAGCAACTATACAATAAACCCTGTCAATTGGTACATTAGTATATTATTATTGTTTTTTAAATAATATTTCTAATGATATTATTTTTCTTCACCAGTTTGCTGAAATACAAACATTTAAACAGTGGATATCATTACTTGTTTTTTTTAAGACTAATTTATTCAAAATTGCATTACATATTGAAGAACAGGTTAAGTAAAAAATATAATGAATGTCATCTAGTGCATATATTTAGCAAAATTATCCTTTTTATTTATTTATTTCTAGTTAAGTAACAAGTTTAGGAGTTTATACTCACTCAGTGGCCTTTCTTTGACATTGTTTACAAGCCGTTTCTTTGACGTCTTGAAACTCTGACTGAGTGATTACTTGAGCTGTGATTCATTCTGGTAGGATGTTCTGTTCCTTTCAACACCTTCTGATGATCGTTGATGTTTATTTGCTGTAGTAACTAGAAGTAAAGAGGAAGAGATGGTCGGTTCATGTGAGTTCTGCACTGCTGCTTGTACTGAGGCGCTAAAATGATCTTTCACGTTACATTTAACACCAAAACTGTATTTACTGTTTAACTTTAGTGATACAATTAACAGAATCTGAAATCTGACACTTTTTTCATATCACAAGTAATAAAACTTACTGTGATTTATTGTGTTTCATTAAGTTTTGTTCACGCATCAAGTGAAAACAGCATCTATCGATTCTTAGGATTTACAATGAGATTAAAATCGAAAAACAGATTTCAACCCAGCCCTAATTAGTACCATTAGCTAGCTAGTGAAATAAACTATAGGCCATGCATTCGATATAAGTGTAATACGATATCAACCGCACTAATAATACATGTATATACAATGAAATCTGTCAAATAATATACACTGAGTACAGATAAGATATATCTTACCTTGCAAATAGATTATGATCCAGGCTGCTCCAATGCAAAATGGTGAGGAGAAGATTCAGGAGAACGCTTATGGCGCCGCTTTTTTTGAATTTGCACCGATTTATGCATTACCAAAGCCGCTTTAGACACGTCATTGTGCAGTACCGCCACCTACCGACTGGAGGATGGTAAACAATTCCATTTATGTAAACCAATCTCATGCAATTTAACTAATTGTATCTGAATTGTTTCAGAGCAAGCTTTATGTAAACCCTATACATAATTTTTAACCGATTAAATCTAATAGTTTTGACAGTTAACAGATTTATATTGATTCTAAGTAATCAGAGTACATACATTTTTAGAAAACGATTATTTAAATAAAATCAAATAGATGCAAATACTTAATAAAAAAATGTGCCAAGAAGAATTAGACCATGTTTCCTACAGTACTTCCGCATTAAATTTAAATAACTGAAAACAACTCTGTGAAAGTGAAGTGATATGAGTTCAGCTGTGAGCATCTGTATATGATAAGTTCTCAGTCTTCATATTTCCTACTTCTATATCTTCTAATAGCAGCTTCATTTGAATGCAAAGGTAAGTGTCATTGTTATGAAATCAAATTCATTTAACCGACATACAAACTAATGTAGTATGGGTGTGTAAATGTGGCATGTCTTTATTTTATTAACCAATTTTCACAGTGGACATCGTTTCAAAGCAGTATTATAGAAACACTGCCTTAATTATAATTCAAATGTTATCATTCATATTACATAGTGGACTTGCAATTTGGAAGTTGCTGTTAACCTCTTGTTTGTATAAAGATATATCAGTTTTTAAAGTAAGAAATGTTACTGGACAGATTTAATAAACATTTGTGTACACAGTTTAAACTGCATTACTCAACCAATATTACACTGGTAATGTCACTGGTTTCTTTGCTTCACAGGGAGTTCAGACCATACATTTGTAGAATGTGTGTATGTAAGGACTACAGGGCCAGGACAAAATAATGTGAACACATGGGATTTTTTTTTATTTTTTTTTACTAAACAACCCTTTGCCTTTTATACAGCTTGCAACATTCTCAGAACAGATTTATAGAACTTTGGTATGGTCTCCATTTAAGCATCGTTGATAATATTCTAGTCAGGTGATTTGTCTGGCCAGGGCAGATGTTGAAGCACATCTTGGTTCTCCAACTGTCCAGGACTTATGATTATGACACCATCGTTTCCCCATTTTAGCATCAGTGTCTGTGATTAAAGTTTTAGCAGTGTCCGCTCTTGGATGTTTGCTTTATGAAGTTCTCTGTCATCAATGTGAATACTGAGGTTTTCTGTCCCTTTGCTGTATTGTTTAGACAGTCCATAAGTGTTTGACGGTCTCTATCTTTCGCTTTCAGTTTTTGACCACTTTTCTTTTTCACAGATGTCTTGCCAAGCTTTGTGTAACTCAGAGTGATAAAGGCTTTTAAAGGCTTCTGTTCTTAAATACCAAACAATTGGGCTGTGAATGTTACAGATGCTCCTGCTAAACAGGCTTCCATGATTTGCCCTTTTTAGAAGTCTGACAAGTTACCATTTCTCCCACAGCTTTACTAAACACTGCTGAACACAACTTACTAGACTAATTTACAAACTAGTGAATATGGACAACAACAACAAAAATAAATAAATAACACCATTTTTTTTTCAACTGTACCCTCTGTAGCTTTTCACTAAAATGTATTGTTCTCATTTTCTAAAATGTGTTGATGCTTGTAGAAGTAGAACCAGTTAAAAAAAGTATAGTTACCAGTTACTCATAATAAAAATAAATGCTGTTTGTTACTGTAAGTGATGTGGTGGTTTCCACATCTCTGTTCTCTCAGTGCTTTATGTGTAATTTTGATCTTCATTTCCTTTCAGTGGCGACACAGAGACGCTGCAAGCAGGTTCATCAGTTAAACATAAACTATGTTCAGGTTGACAGCATGACTATTTCTTGTCTAACCACAACCCACTCGCTGGAGTCTCTAACAGTCAAACTACACAAGAGCAACCAAGACAAAGACATTCTGATCTATCCAGACATCTCTCCAGCATCAGAGCACCAGAGATGGTCTGTGAGGAAAGATGCTGCAAATGTTACACTTGATCTGAAAGACATCAGATTATCTGATGATGGCCTTTATGACTGTCAGGTCTACAAGGATCAGGACTGCCTTCATGCAACTCAATTTAACCTGAGGGTCAAAGGTGAGAATGCACATTTCTGAAACAAGCAAATAATCCTCAGGTAACCCATTGTAATATAGTATGTTTCTCTGGTTTCAGAGTGTAAAACTTTGGACTCTGTCCATCCAACACCAGGCTCTTCAGTGTTGCTGCCATGCTCTGAACATCCTCTTCAAAACAGAACCGAATGAGTCACTTGTAAAGTTGTTAATGGTCACCAATCAACAGATATAACTCAGTATCGCCCACCAAACAAGCGCTCAAACAGCACAGAGAAACTCCTGAAGCCTTTGTATTAGAGAGCGAGACAACTAAAGAACGGATCTCTGCTTATAAGAGATGCAGTGTACATCGATGAATTGTGGTTTTCAATCCAATATATAACCATAAAGTCTAAATGCAGACTCTATGACGGACATTGATTAAATTGTGTAAAAATTTGTTGTGGTAATTATAGCCTGTAGTTAGATTAAGTCAAATAAAGTCACCTTTATTTATTTAGCGCTTTTAACAATACAGATTGTGTTAAAGCAGCTTTACAGTATAGGAAAATAATGAGTAATAATGCAAAAGACAACAGTTAAACACTCAATTTTTGGAAATTAAGTGTCCCCAACTAAGCAGGCCAGAGGCGACAGCGGCAAGGAACCAAAACTCCATCAGTGACATAAATGGAGAAAAAAACCTTGGGAGAAACCAGGCTCAGTCGGGGGGCCAGTTCTCCTCTGGCCAGACGAATCAGCAGTTTAATTCCAGGCTGCAGCAAAGTCAGATTGTGCAGAGGAGTGATCTGGTTCCTGTGGTCTTGTCCTGATGGCCATCTAAGTGACATGGTCTTTGCTGGGGATCTGTCTCTGGGGCACATCTATTATATTAGATTATCTTTTAGGGAATAGTTTAAACAAGCTTGTAGTAGGATAAAGTTTTTATACTAGCTGAAAAATTTTAAATGAAAATGTGAGTAAACATTGTATTACTATTTACTTATGTTCTGAATTTTTGGATACATTTTCTATTATAAAAACTGTTTGTATTTTGATTATAGAGTGATTATAGAGTCTTTTATTATAGAAAGTGTTCAGGCTATTTATTTTTTCACATTTTATGATGTTCCAGCCTTATACTAAAAAGTTTTTCTTTTTTAAAATTGTATTATAACAATCCATAGTCCATACCCCTTAAAGCAGTTGTGATAACAGCAGTTGTGATCATTTAAAAAGAAAAAGAAATAGGAGGACAAAAAATCATATTGGCAAGTATTCAGACTGGTATGACATTTGAAATCAAGCTCAGCTGAAAACCATTCTCTGAATCATCTTTGAGAAAACTCTACACATTGATTGGAGTAGAAATTGTCACAGATCTGCTGTATTGAAGGCTCCTAAGAGCACGGTGGCCTCCTTAATTCTTAAATGGAATAAGTTTGGAACAACTAGGACTCTTCCTATGCTGCAGCTTTTCACTTCACAAGACATTAATTGATGGACTGGAGCCATGTACTTTAATTATTGTGATGGTTTTTTTTTTTATCACTGTTTGGACTCATTCTGACGTCACCCATTTACTGCAGAGGTTCCATTGGTGAACATGTGATGTAATGCTAAATTTCTCCAAATTTGTTCCGATGAAGAAATAAACGAGTTTATATCTTGGATGGCCTGAGGGTAACATGAAAAAAAGAAATCTTGACATTAAAAACACTTTTCACAATATTGTTATCCACAAGACAAATACCTGTATTCATGTGTGTGATAAAAAAATAACCTAATCAAACTCACTCAGATGATGATATTCATTTATCTTTTCTCTAGTGATCACAGATGCTCCAACCACAGTGGACAGTACAGTTGGTCAAACTGAAGGCAACAACAGTGACGAGAGTGAAACAGTGACAGCTAATCTGACAGTAGTGATGACCACAGTAGTGTCTCTGTGTGTCCTCATATCACTGGCCGTCTGTGTCATTCTTTATTTCCAAAAACAAAGGCCCATAATTGACAGCCAAATTAAAGGTCCTTGCACACAGTGAGTCCGAAATTTTCACGTGCGTTTTTCAGTTTTTTCGTATTCGTCATCCTTTCTTATCAAAATGCATGCTACGGATGTGAAAACGCAGAAAATCGAACCCGATCCGATTTTTTTTATGATGGACGAAAGTTTCGGAGGCAGTGTGTAAATGTGATTGACACAACGTGAGGTCGTATTTATTTTTTAACGTGCAAAAATTTCGGACTCAGTGTGCAATGGCCTTAAGTCCACAAAAGAAGAAAAGTTGAACATTGTTCTTTAACAGCATTTTTTAAATAATGGCTTATTATTGTAAATTAAAGAGAAGGTGATGATTGTGTTTTTTTGTTTGTTTTTTTTATTCACAAAGCTTGTTTGCATGGGTAAATTGTACTTTCCATAATACTCTGACTAGTTATTCAAACAGACACCTGGATCAGCTACAGTTACTCATCTTGGTTACTCATTTTGCAGATATTTTCTTTCAAATGACTGAATTTAATTGCTGTTCTTTGGGAAATTGTAAGATGTGCTGTTACTATGTCAGTATGTCAGGAAGGAAAAAGCACCCAAGAAAGTCTTCTGGGTGTGTTGCAATGAGACATGAAATACAGTTCATACAGTTCATATCATGCCATCATTGTGATGAGAGTCCTCATGTTGGAAACAAAGAAACTTGGTAATACTGTAACTTTCATGCCATTTAATGGTGGTAGAAGATGATCAGATGGTAAAGAACTTATTTTTGTGTCTTGTAGTTGATTTGAACTGCCAGTCTTCAGTGTATTATTCTGACATTTCTGGAGGTAAGTGATATTCACGGTAAGTCCTTGTGCAATATGTGCACTTGATCAAGTGTATTTAATAAAAGTTGTTTTCTTGCAGTGGTGGATGTCCCGTTGTATTCTTCAGTTAAACGTAAAACAAACCTTGGTCACCTGTAAGTTACTGCAATGCAATAGTTAAATCATTAATTTTATATCGGTCCTGAACTACATACAAATATGTAAGTCACATTAAATTGGTTTGGACTAATTTACCTGCTCCACTAAAAAAATCCCTTTAGACAGTTCATATAAACACACTCAACAAATGTGAAACATGCTAATTGTAATACTGGACTTCATATTCTCTCTAGTCTGCATTTAATGACAGGCATACTTTTGTAAACCACATCAAAAGATATGCTATATGTAGCCTGTATTGCCATTTTTAAGAGTTTTGCAGAATTTATCATATTAATTTTTGAACTTTATCTCCCAACAGATGGTGTGAAGAAACAGAAGCTCCTGCATGTAATCCAGACAACATCTATGATAAGAGAATGCTGTGAAATAAATTAATTTTTTTAACCGGTGTAATGCCTCTGGCACATTTTCATCAACGACTTAGCATTACTATGAAAATGTTTTTTTCTTGTATCTTTTTTTTCTCAAATAAAACAATTTTAAAGACATGGACAGCTAGAAGACCTTGCTGCATATGAACTGCTATAAACAGACTTTACTACACTCTGCAGTGTACACAATACACAATACAGTGTTTAGGCATTTTCTATTCCTTTAAGAAATGTAACAGGGTTGACATTATACATGCCACTGCAGTATTTCAATTATAAAACAGTAGACAGAATCTTAGACATCGTATAAGTGATTTATTTGAGCACTAGAAAAATACAATAACATATAAGAATAATTTTTGAGTGATGAAAAAAATAATAATAATAATTAAAAAAAAATAACTTAAGTACATACTCTGATTTCCTGACATACAGATGCTCCTGCTCATATATCAGTAATCACATGCTGACGATCATTCATACAGATGGTAATCATACAGATGGCCCATATAGTCAATAATCACATTAATCCCCATCCACTTGATTGGCTCTATCTCTCTCTCCTCTCCACCTGTATCTGGTGTGTGGTGAGCGCACTGGCGCCGTTGTCCTGTGGCTGCCGTCGCATCATCCAAGTGGATGCTGCACACTGGTGGTGGTTGAAGAGAGACCCCCTCATATGATTGTAAAGCGCTTTGGGTGTACAACAATACACAATAAAGCGCTATATAAATGCTTCATTCATTCATTCATTCATTCATTATAATGGCCTTTTATATAGACTGCATTCACACTGATATCTGTGAACAGTCAGTAATTACACGCTGATGATCAGCAATACAGATGGTTATCATACAGATACAGGCACATTCCCCACAAAACACGCAAACATATATGAAAAATGTTGAAGAAAAAAAAAAAAAAAAGGATTATTTGTGCAAAAAGCCGATCGCTAAGTTACGATCCCATCAGATGACAGGTGCGTCACAGCGTGCGTCACGCGCCGTCGCGAGGGAGCGCCAGAATTCAAATAAACAATCTTCCGTGTATCTTTGACTTTTTTTTGTATGATCTCATTCTGTTTGGGACATTGCCTGCTACAAAATCATGCTGTTTTTTTTTACCACCAAGATGCTGTTTTTGAGCGTAATTTGTTCCATAACGGACAAAAACAATAACTCTCCCTGAAGAGATGAGACATAAACAAATGAATAACGATCCAAATTACAACGTTATTGTGTCTTTGGACTAAAAGTGCTCGATGGGATGTTGTTCAGTGGACCCTTATTTCTCAAACGAAACCGGGATTTACAGCAGTGGATACGTTTGAGAGTCGTTATCAGGATGAATCTGGTATGTACTGCGGTTTTTTTATACATGTTTTGATGTGTACTGCTTACACAAATTTAGCAAATACATTCCTTATAAGCTTACAGTAAAATGCTGTTAATTGAACAGCTTTTAGAAGTAAAAATAACAAATCAATGTATAATTTACAGTCAAAAACTGTAAACTGATATTCCCAGAATTCCCTGCATGACACTCCACATTTGAAAGTATTTTGCTTAAATAATCATGTTTTTTAATAGTTTTTGTTATCAGTTATGTACATTTGGGCTTTATGTTACATCTTCTGTTGTTTAATGAAAGTTTATTGCATTATTTAAGTGTCATGTGTGTTACCATGATGGTGTTTTGTGTTTGTATGAATGATTCTGTGCACCTTCTATATATTAGTATATACGTCTGCTTATGGTGAAGCTACTTGTGATGAGTTTTGATTCTTCATGTGGCTTTCTCTTTTACCACCTGCATTATTATGCTGGTTGTCAGTATGTTAAAGGTACAAAACAGATTTTAATAGCATTGTGCTTTGTTGAATTTAATGGTTTTATATTCAAATTTTCTAGTTTGTAAATTACAGTTTTATACCGTAAAATGTACAGTTTATGGTCTTAAATGTGTTTACAGTTTTTCTGTATTTTTTACAAAATTATTCTGGCAACCACAGCTGCCAAAAAATGTTTGTAAAAACTAGGGCTGTCGCGGTGAAGGAATTTCCCTTGCGGTAATTCAGAGTGGCTCAATAGCGCGGTATGCGGTATTACCACACATATATATATATATATATATATATATATATATATATATATATATATATATATATATATATATATATATACATATATACATATATACATATGTGTATGTATACATAAGCATATATACCGCATATACACATATATGATATAATCTGTGATTAGATTATATATATAATCTGTGTGTACCTGTTCCGATGAAACGAGGTCATATTCAGAAACCAATGGAACCGAAACTAAATCACGTTGAAACAGGAAGTGAAGTAAACGGAAGAGAATGACAAAATAATGGTCCACATAACAAAACATAAACCTGACAATAAGATCGTTAGTCTATTGTTAGCATATATATATATATATATATATATATATATATATATATATATATATATATATACAGTTAGTTCTGATCCTCGAATCTGACTGACAAGATACTTTTTCTGTTGATATTTAACCTCCGTGTTCTAGACGGGCTGTCAGTCAGTGGCGGTAAGAGACTGTCTTTGAGTGGGTCTTAAACCGTTCATTCAACTACACGTTCAAAGACGCGGATTCATTCGAGATATGTAATGTTATAATGATATGTAAAGCTGCTGAAATCATTTTAACTTTGAGCGCCACATTTAAAGGCTCAGCTGACCAGCAGAGCGTCGATGTTAAGACAGATTTTGCTTTCCTTGGACATGACAACCTGTTTTCACAAATATACATGACTCCGCCTGAAGGACAGACTCAGGTAATCGCATGCGCTCAGTCGATCTCTCTCATTCGCTGTCTGTTTAGGCATGTTAAGTGCAAATTTACTGAGCCTCTGTACAAATCAGCATGGTACACATTGTTATCATTACTAATATTCAGTACATATGCACTAAGTATAAAACGAGAAGGGCGTAACCTTACGAAAAAAAAAAAAAAAGGAAATATCGCGGTTGCTGCGGTTGTTGCATTCCTCTGCGGTTATGCTCGTCAATAGCGCGGTATTGCGATATTGCGGTTATCGCGACAGCCCTAGTAAAAACTACAGAATTGTTTTTACAGTGTACTGTCAAACTGCAAAATTTTGGACAGTCAGCTCTGGAGTCTTCAGTGTTCAGCTTAGATGATGATGATCATGAAGATTATGTATACAATTTTAAACAACAACATAATAAAAATGAATATATTTCAACTACTTAATTTGCTAACATTTCCATACAAACAATGAACTTAAAAGATGGACATCAAGTTCAGTGCTGACTTACTTGTAGCAAACAGCATTGTTAATAGCAGAGCCAAATCAACTGCTACAAAACAAAATAAACGTTTTTAATTAATTTAGTTTGTTCTTAGATTTGCTTTTGTTTACTTGAATATATAACATTGAAGCATATTTATATAAAGTGACTGAAATAAATGCACTGAAAAAAGTGCACAAGGCATGTCATTACTCTAAAGAAGTTGTTATACTTGATCTAACTCAAAACATTTAATTTTCTGTCTAGCCATCAGTGTTATGTAAAAAGTTGGGTTGATTTAAATTAAAAGTAAGTCTTGTTAGTGTAAAGTAAATAAATTTCTTTAAATCAAATTAAAAATATTGGTTCCCATTGTCACGTGACTTCTAACGTCGTCCGTGGTCGTGCGTGAGTATGTTCAGCTTTCCGCCATCTTGTTACACCGCATGGATGAACTCGGCGTAGTAAAACGGGAATGAAGAAAATTGGTAAGTAATTTTAAACATACGTTTGGGCGTATTATTAACATTATACATATTCAAAAAATATTATGTTGCACTGTTGTTTTACATACGGTTAGTATTACTAGTTTGACGGCTCCAACTCGGCTAGAAGGTTTACAAGTTTCCCTCATCACGATGTTAAACCGAGTGGAAATAAAATAATAATACAAGTAAGTTAACGTTAAACTGCTTGAGGTGAGATGGATTGATATTGAAACGTAGTATAAAGACTGTTTCGGGTATGCTGGAGTGCGATACTGTATAATGTACATGCACGCTTCAGACGCTTTGTATGGACTTAACGTTGTTATGAAGCTTTATTATTATTTTGATTTTTATCGATTAATTATGAAACTCGCGTTCGCAAGGTATTCGCTCTGCTTACTTGTATGGTCTCTCATTTATGATTAATGTTAACACATAACGTTAGCTTTACATGAAGGCCCAAACACATGTGCCTAAACACTTATTTTAACGTATCGCGTCGACCAGCATACCCGGTAAAGAAGTCGTCTGTTTACTTTTATGTGAGCCAGTTTGTTATTTCTCTTTGTCTTTTGTAGGATGGGGTACTGCTGAACAACAATTAGGACAGGTTTTCAATAATACAGTCACATGAAAAACGTAAGTAATTTGCACCTTTTAATTATTGCTTGGGAGGGTCAGTTTTGTAATTTATCTTTCTTCTCTCCTATGCTCTACCTCACCATTCTCGTTGGCAAGTAACTCAATGTGGAAATGCAAAGATTGTGGTGTCTCCAAAGCCAAGCGTTCTGAGCTTCTCAAGCATTTTAAGCTTGATCATAGGAATTTTGGGCGTCGTCATCCTTATCCTTGTGTTTATTCAGACTGTCCTTGTTCATTTAAAACTTGGAGTTCTCTGAAGAGCCATGTGTCAAGGAGGCATCCTCAGCATCCCCCTCAAAAAGATGCATTGACAACTTATAAATGCTTGCTTTGTGAATACAAACACACATCATCGTTTAAAGACTACTTCCATCACATTGGGCAGCACCTGAAAAATAATGAAACTGTTCCTTGTGTTTTTAGTGGGTGCTCATACAAAACCAACATTTATGGGTCGTTTAGAACGCACAAGGCAAGAAAACACAAATCATTCTCTGGAGAGGACTTAAAGCCTGGCATTGTTGTCAGTGAAAGACCAGTCCCTATTTTTTCTGCAGAAGATGACATTGAATCAGACGAAGATGTCTCACTTAATGAACCTACATCCTCTGGTGTAATAACAGAAAATACTGAAGACTTATCCAAAGCTATAGAGCACAAATTAGCCTCAGTCCTATTAAAGTTAGAGCATGTTTTTCTTGTACCTGGTGTGGCCATTGATGACCTTTTGCAGGAGTTGCAGTATTTAATTAGTACAGTTTCAGTTCCAGTTGTTAATCAAACTATTCAACAGGTACTGCAGGAACATAATTTGCAGGTTGATAAAGTTGTTGTAGATGAGTTAGCCACCTTTCTTTGCCAGTCACATCCAATTCAAACAGCAATCAGAGAGCAAGGTCCACTTTCCACTACATGGAAACGGAAGGCATACTACAAAGCCCATTTTTCAGTAGTAAAGCCTGTAGAGTATGTGCTTGATCGGAGTGATGGAAGGACATTTCAGTACGTTCCAATTCTACAATCCCTGCAGCAACTTCTGAGTTGCCAGCCAATACTTGATAATACACTTCATTTAAAGTCAGTGTATAAAGGAGATGAATGTAAATATACGCGTTTTTTTGATTCACTCAACTTCCAAAGGAATGAACTACTTTCTGAACCTGCTATCTCTTTAATTTTGTACGTTGATGAATTTGAGATATGCAACCCCCTTGGCACGTCCAAGAAAAAACACAAAGTTTTTGGAGTTTATTGGCTATTAGGCAATTTACATGAAGGATGTCAGTCATCCCTGTCTGCTATAAATTTAGCTGCTTTAATTAAAAGCAGTGATGTTAAGCGTTTTGGGTATGACAAAGTGCTGGAACCATTGATTGATGACCTTGTCACGTTGGAGAGACATGGACTTTTCATTGAAAAACTGGGAAAGACTGTGAAGGGCACAGTTCAATGTATCGTTGCTGACAATCTTGGTGCTCACAGTATTGCCGGATTTGTGGAAAATTTCTCTGGAAAATATGTCTGCAGATTTTGTACAGCAGAGAAAGAAGAATACCAGACTCAAGAAGTTGGATCTGAAACATTCTGCATCAGAACTGAAGAACTACATTCTGCTCATCTTCAGTTTATGAAAGACAATGACTTGCCTCACCATTTTGGTGTGAAAAGGGGGTGTGTGTTTTCAGAAAAATTATCACACTTCAATGTTTGCACAGGATTCCCGGCTGATGTTGTGCATGATCTCTTTGAGTGTATTGTCCCTTTTGAGATAGCTTTGTCCTTGACAGTCTTTTCATCTAAAAAGTATTTCACCTTGGAACACCTGAATAAAGCAATTCAGAACTTTCCATTCAAATGGAATGACAAGACAAATCGTCCTCATACTGTTCCTCTCACATTTTCTGCAAGAAGAACAGTAGGGGGTAATGCCCATGAAAATTGGAGCCTGTTGAGGTTTTTTCCTTTTTTGATTGGAGACAGAGTGCCTGCCAATGAACCTGCGTGGCAACTTCTAAATGATTTGAAAGATATTGTAGATCTTGTTGTTGCTCCTTCACACACCAAAGCTTCTATAGCATATCTGGCCTTCAAGATATCTGAGCATAGAATCAGATTCCAAGAGGTTTTTCCCGAGACTAAACTTTTGCCCAAACACCACTACTTGGAGCATTATCCTGAGCTAATTGAGCAATTTGGCCCTCTGGTTGCTCTGTGGACAATGCGATTCGAGGCTAAGCATAGCTTCTTTAAAAGAGTTGTGCGTCACACCAACTGCTTCAAGAATGTGCTCCTGTCGTTGTCACAAAGACATCAGTTTCATATGGCATATCATCTGTATCAGTGCAGCTCTCTTACACCAAGATTGGAAGTATCACATGTTTCTAATCTTCCCATTGATGTTCTGAATGAAGACATATCACGGACTGTACAACAGAAACACCCAAACCTGGATGTTGTGTGCTTGGCCAAGGAAGTAACATTTAAAGGCTTCACCTACAGAGAAAGTATGGTCATTGCTCATGGAGAATGTTCAGGACTTCCAGAGTTTGGCGAAATTGTGCAAATTATTGTGTTGCAGGACAAACCACTGTTCATTGTCAGAAGGCTTGATGCATGGTATACTGAACATTATAGAGCCTATGTCTTGGTCCAGTCATCTGACAAGAAAATTGAACTTTTAGAGCACCATGACCTTACAGACCCATATCCACTTGTTCAGTACACAATTGGGGGGAGACGCATGGTGGCTCTGAAGAGATATATACATGTTTGAGGTTAGAATTGTTTATAAATTCTAAGAAAAGTGCACAAGATGTAGTGAACATGTAAATGTCTAGCAATTATCTATTACTTGTACTGTATCTAATCTTATTTATCTTCTTTTTTCCAGAATCTGTTAGCATGTCAGGAAGAAGATCTGCCAAGCTTTTGGTGATTGTTAGTCAAGATGATTCAAGAAAGTTGCTTCTGCCAGATGGGATTCCCGAATCAGTGGATGAGCTCATTGAAAAAGTGAGGGAAGCTTTTGGATTAAATGGTAGATTCAGACTACAGTATCAGGACAAAGATTTTGGGGATATATTTGTAAATTTGACGAACACTGGAGAAATTCAGAGTCTTGGCACTCTAAAGATTATCCCGTTGCCGGACGAAGACTCATTCACTGCTCAAACAAATGATGGGACCCAGTCTAATGATGATGCTCTGTCCTCCGTTGGCTCTGGCGACACTGATGATACAATCATCCTCTCACCCCCTGGCTCAGAAACTGTTTCTACAAGAACATATTCTACATATATACACATACACATATATATATATATATATATATATATACATATACACTAGGGATGTGCGCTACGACTAATTTGACTGTCGTTTAAACGGAAGTTTTGTATCCGACTAGTCTAAAAGCTAGAAACCCCCCAAAAATGGCAAAAAAAAGACGCACAAGCTGAGTGCGCACACGCTTTTTTAAAAAAAAAAAAAGTAAAAAACAATAGGAAAGTTTATCAAGGAATAGCATTAAAACGGCTTTTAAAAATTTACTTCATGTTGGCTATATTGTCTAAAAACAAAACAAAGCTCGTTTTACTTACTCAGACCGTGCGCATTTGTTCAGTGAATTTAACATGTTAACAAGGTCTGGCGAAAGACGGGGCAAGAGGCGAAGTCACAGGCACGCAGAGAAATAACTACAAGCAAGCAGACAGTTTCGAAAAGAGCCTGGAAATCCCGCACCACCACCGAAGTGGGTCTTCGTTTAGAGGACAGCGCGGATAGGATCGCGGACCGCAGCGGCAGGTTGTAGTGTATGACATGATTGACATTTGGCTTTGGCTAGCCTCCAAGCTAACGCATACATGCCTGTATTGAATATGATTACGCATAGCTCCAGTAAAGTTATTGTAAGCCAATTTGACATTACACAGTTTACACAAAACCTTTCCATTTCCTTCTAATTCAAAATAATCCCACATCTTGCTGGTCTTTCGCTTGGAGCTTGCCGCAACTGACATGAAGAAAACGCATGTGAGGTAAAATTATAGTTCCCGCCCAGATACGCTTTTAAAAATATTTATATATTTAAATATTTTGATATGTATTCTTTTTCAAAAGTTTTATTTTAACTGTTCTTTAAAATGTTTTAAATATTACGTTAAAATGATGGTAATTTGAATGATAAAATCATGTTTTTTTTTTCTCTCGTGTAGTCGACTATTGTTTTCAGTGTCGACTAGTAGGAGCTGTACCGTTTAGTCGACTAGTCGACTAGACCCTCACATCCCTAATATATACACACACATATATATATATATATATATATATATATATATATATATATATATATATATATATATATACACACATACATACATATATGTGTATATATATATATACATATATACATATACATACATACACATATACATACATACATGTACACACATACATACACAAAATGCAACTATTACAAATAAATAATAGTGAATGGGGGCTGTGCTGTTCTGTTACCAACATTGTTCAAAATTCTGCAGAGGACAGTAATTCATACAGGTTTGAAATGACAAGAGGGCGTGTAAATGATGACAGAATTTTGAATGTGAACTACTCCTTTAAAAGGGGTTGGTTCACCCAAAAATGCATTTTGAACACTTTTGAGTAGATTGATAAATGCCTCTGATTGGCCATTGTGGCACTGCACTCAACAAATATGTCTGTGATTGTCTACAATGGTCAACACATGGGAGTGTTTGATTGTACAAGTGTTTAAATGTTTAAAAGCATTTTCAAAGCCAAAGAGAGTGTAAAAGTACGTCTTCACCCAAAAATGAAAATTTTGTCATCACTAACTCTACTCTTGTAATAAACCATACAAATTTTATTTTTACGCTAAACACAAATGAAGATATTTAATGCAAGTTAGCAACAGACGTTTGGGCTCTACATTGACCTCCATAGTAGGACAGCTAACCAAATTTTGTAATACATTTTCAGATGAAGGGGTGTTTTTTTTTTTTTTCTTCCACAGTCCCTCATTACTCTGTTCTTGTATGTTTTTAGGCTGATCAGAGGGAGGAAGCGGAGAGAGAATTTGAAAAGACCACCATGGCATTTTTTGTGATCCGTGAAAGTGATGCTCTTAGTCGTGCACTGGACATTTCCATTGTCATTGACGGTGTGGAAGTACTAAATGAGTTGCCCTCTGTTGCATGTGCCTGTGCCATGATGTTTGGACTCATTTATGCACTGAACTTAAAATATCCTGAAGGACTCAAATATACCTTTGAGGCCTTTCAAAAAATAATCATGGACATAGAGAGTAAGCAGATGAGCCGAAGGGTTCAGAACCTCTCTTCAAAGCTGCAGGAGTAAATTTGTTTCCTTTGACCCAGCTACAATGTTCTGCTGATGGTAAATTTCTTAGTAGTACAGTTAACTTTGTATAAAAGGCTTTATACAGTCCAACATCTTCAGTTTACTAAACCTGATTTGTTTTATCTTGGTTAAGTTGTTTTATTTAGGGTTAGTTAAATAGTTTACCCAAAAATGAAAATTCTTTGGTAAAGGATGTTTACTCATCCTTAAGCTATTCAAGTATTTAACTTTAATTAAATTTGGTTCAGAGACATTTTATGACAATTATGAGAGAAGTTTCATTTTTGGGTAAACTATTCGGTGAAAATACTTTTTTTTTTTTTCTTTCTACCATTGGCTAATTTGGTAGGTGTTTTATTAAAAGTGTTTGGTTTTACACTGCCCATTTTAAACCAGATTTTTGGCCAAACTTGTTTTAACTTCAGAAGAATTCTAAAGGTTTGATTGTGTAGTCCGTTCTAAGTGACTGTTCATGGAAATATTACAGAATTATAAAGGTTTGATTGTGTAGTCAGTTCTGATTGACTGTTCATGGAAAGATTGCACGTTTCTCTTTGAAACCATAACTGATTCTTATGCTGAATTTACATTGTATCCAGTGTGTCTATGTATATGGATACTAAAAACTGTTATACAGTATGTGTTTTTATAACAATACTATACACATTGTAGAAATGTTTTGACAAAAATTGTCAAGTTTATGATGTGTTTACATTGTTAGACAGTGTGTATTTGTATGAGGATACTGTACACATTGTAAAAAAAATTGTATTATGACAAAATAAATTGTCAAAAGTTTGATGCTTGAAGTCATTCATCTTAGACGGATGATAAAATTACACATTCTGAAAGTAAATACATGTCTTTATATTACATTAATATTTTAAATCGTATTTGGTTGGATACTTGGTTAGATGTAAAGTAAAATAATTAAGATCATACAAAGAGAAAACATTAAGACAAAGTATAATTTGAGATTTCATTAAACTTAAAAACTTTATTTGATTCAAAGATACTTTTTGCTTTGGCTAAGTAATGGATAGTTAATTCTTTTCGAAGTAAAAATTTTAAGTTGATAAAAAGTAAAGTAATTAGATGTAACAAGTTGACGCAAAATTTTTACTTTGATCCAATGATACACTTTTTTCAGTGAGAATCATTTATGTATTTTTTATTTATTTGTTATGCATCGAGCACTGATCAGTTCAAAATAAAACCTTTTCTATCAACAAAAAAAAATCAGTACTTTAGTTGTTCCTCTCCATTGTTTTTTATTGTGTGCTTATTAACCACACTTGTATTTACATTTTGTACATACTGTAGCTGATGTGTATCATACATAGAAAAATGGTACACCTGAGCGTTGGATACTGGATCTTCAAAATGCATGTAATACTGATACTGGACTAAATACACAAATATAAACTTTACAGCAAAATAAATAAATGCCTCAAAATATTTAAATTACTCTCTGGACTAGTTTATATCTTTAAATATGATGAATAAATTATTTGCACTATTATGTTGTTTTTATAATACCAAATTATGTAGCAAATTGATTCACTGTTTTGAGATGTGTGCTAAATTGCACGTCTCAGACATTTTGCACAGATCACATTTCCTACTTTGGCACTTCAAAAACAACTTTGTGAATGTAAAAGGTCTTGTGACCTGTACACATATTCAGTTGTATTGCAGTGAGCTACTCTAAACTGTCAATGTCATAAGGTGTTTTAGTCTTCATATTTCCATCTTCTAAATATGCTAATAGCAGCATTATTATAAAGGCCTTTATATGAACATAGAATTAGAACATATTTCCTACTTCCGCAATACATTTACAGTAACTGAAAACAACTGATGTGGCCGGTGCTCATATAGAGTTCAGCTGTCCTGCAGTGAGCGTCTGTCTGTATATGATGAAGAGCTTTCAGCTTTCACATCTCCAACTCCTGTATCTTCTAATAGCAGCTTTATTAGAATGTAAAGGTAAGTGTATTTTATATGAAGTCAAATTAATTTAACCAGCATACAAACAAGAGATATGCATATTATCAATGTACTGTGGATGTGTAAATGCAGCACGGGTGTGACATGAATATGATCAATGTCAAGTCAAGTGAGTTTTATTTATAGCATTTTGCAGTGAACATTTTTTCAAAGCAGATTTATAGATAACATGCAGTAATAATGACTTAAATGTTGTCATTCACTGGTTACACATCGGACGTGCAATTTGAAAATTGCTTTTAATCAATTAATTTTTCTTTTGTTTAAAAATTTGTGCTGTCAATTGATTAAAAAAAGAACTAATTAATCATAAATTTTTCTGTAATTAATTGAGATTATTTGCACTTAACATTACAATTTTATTTTATTTTTATATTGTAATAATTTCACATTGAATCTCCAGATTAATGTAGAAACAACATTTCAAATACTGTATTTGTTTAATGCCATCTCTTTACTAAGTACTTTAAAGACAGTTTTCACTGATACCAATACTCCTGCTGATGCCTCAGTTAAATCAATTTAGTATGTTTCTGAGGATGAAATGAGTATAGCCATTCAACACTGCACTGCACATGTTGTATAGCCTATCAGTACAATTGAAAATAATCATTTTTAACACTTAATAGGTTTAATAGGAATAGGACTAATTGGAGAAAACGAATGCTGCATTAATTGTGTTAAATAAGTTCAATGCATTGAATAGAAAAAGAATGCAACATTTTAATAAAAATATGTAACTGCTTCCTTTTTTAAAGCAAGAAAGTGTGTAAGTGAGTCTATCACAATGGAAAGTTTTAATAAACATTGATGTTTGGTTTTTTATTGTTTGTTTATTAGTTGTATAGCACATTTAAAAGCAACACATGTTGACCAAAGTGCTTTCCAGTAAAACAACACATAAAAAATTAAATAACCAAAACTAAAGCAACAAGAATATAGAAACAACATGACATAAACACAAAACCATCATGTGCGTAGATTAAACTGTATTACTCAACTAATCAATTATTATTACACTGGCAACATCAATAGATGCTTTGGTTTAGAGGCAGTCCAGACAATACATTTGTAGAAAATGTATATAAAAGGTATATATGTCTGTCACCAGGTATTCTCTGTCACCACTGAATCTAGATCTGTCTCTGTCAGAAAGAGATGCATTAATGAGAACACTAGTGTGCTATTTATGAAGGCAATATCTATAACACCAAGCATTTCTGCAGACTCTGTTTATCTTCTCCTGGATTCATTTAACTCAAAAGTTAAGAATGTTATTGATGATATTGCACCGATAAAGGTCAGCAAGAAGAATGGCAGACAAAAATCATTTTGGAGAAAATCAACAGCAGTTCAGAATATGAAAAGACAATGCAGAAAAGCTGAGCGGATGTGGCGGAAGACGAAACTTGAAATACACTATAGCATCTATAAAGACAGCCTTCATGCTTTCAATTTGGAACTAGCCACAGCTAGACAGACCTTCTTCTCAAACCTTATAAACAGTAACTTAAACAACACTCGCACTCTTTTTGCTACTGTTGAGAGACTGACAAACCCCCCAAGTCAGATTCCCAGTGAAATGCTCTCTGACAGCAAATGCAATGAGTTTGCTTCCTTCTTTTCAGAGAAGATCAGTAATATCAGGAAGGAGATTGGCACATCTTCCTGTAATACAGAGGTCACACAGATTCGACAGCAATCTCAAAAAGAAGTGACTATGTCTGTTTTTAAAACAATTGATAGCAAAATTTTGGAAGAAATAGTACAGCATCTTAAATCGTCAACCTGCTATCTTGACACACTTCCCACATCTTTTTTCAAAAGTGTGCTTAACTGTTTAGAAGCAGATCTCTTAGTAGTGGTGAACACCTCACTTCTTTCTGGGACTTTTCCAAACTCCCTGAAAACTGCAGTTGTTAAGCCCCTTCTGAAAAAGCGCAATCTTGATAACACCATGTTGAGCAACTATAGACCAATATCAAATCTTCCTTTCATAGGTAAGATTATTGAAAAGGTAGTTTTTAATCAGCTGAACAACTACTTAAACTCAAATGGATACCTGGATAATTTTCAATCTGGTTTCCGCGTGCATCACAGCACAGAGACAGCACTCATTAAGATAATAAATGATATTCGCTTTAATTCTGATTCTGGCAAAATATCAGTGCTGGTACTACTAGATCTTAGTGCTGCGTTTGACACTGTCGATCATAACATACTTCTAGAGAGACTGGAAAACTGGGTCTGGCTTTCTGGGATGGCACTCAAATGGTTCAGGTCATACTTAGAAGGGAGAGGTTATTATGTGAGTATAGGAGAGCATAAGTCTAAGTGGACGTCCATGACATGCGGAGTCCCACAAGGCTCAATTCTTGCACCGCTCTTGTTTAGCCTGTATATGCTCCCACTAAGTCAGATAATGAGGAAGAACCAAATTGCCTATCACAGCTATGCTGATGATACCCAGATCTACCTAGCCTTATCTCCAAATGACTATAGCCCCATTGACTCCCTCTGCCAATGCATTGATGAAATTAACAGTTGGATGTGCCAAAATTTCTTCAGTTAAACAAGGAGAAAACTGAAGTCATTGCATTTGGAAACAAAGATGAAGTTCTCAAGGTGAATGCATACCTTGACTCTAGGGGTCAAACAACAAAAAATCAAGTCAGAAATCTTGGGGTGATTCTGGAGACAGACCTTAGTTTTAGTAGTCATGTCAAAGCAGTAACTAAATCAGCATACTATCATCTCAAAAACATTGCAAGAATTAGATGTTTTGTTTCCAGTCAAGACTTGGAGAAACTTGTTCATGCCTTTATCACCAGCAGGGTGGATTATTGCAATGGTCTCCTCACCGGCCTTCCAAAGAAGACCATTAGACAGCTGCAGCTCATCCAGAACGCTGCTGCCAGGATTCTGACTAGAACCAGAAAATCTGAGCATATCACACCAGTCCTCAGGTCCTTACACTGGCTTCCAGTTACATTTAGGATTGATTTTAAAGTACTTTTACTCGTTTATAAGTCACTCAATGGTCTAGGACCTAAATATATTGCAGATATGCTCACTGAATATAAACCTAACAGACCACTCAGATCATTAGGATTGAGTCAGTTAGAAATACCAAGGGTTCACACAAAACAAGGGGAGTCCGCTTTTAGCTATTATGCCGCCCGCAGCTGGAACCAGCTTCCAGAAGAGATCAAATGTGCTAAAACATTAGCCACATTTAAATCCAGACTCAAAACTCATCTGTTTAGCTGTGCATTTGTTGAATGAGCACTGTGCTACGTCCGAACTGACTGCACTGTATTTTATGTATAATCCTTTTCTATTTAACTGTTTTAAATTTCATTTTATATTTCTATATCATTTTAAAATTCCTTGTTTTATTATTTTTATTGCTGTGAATGATTATTTCACTTTCTTTTATGTAAAGCACTTTGAATTACCACTGTGTATGAAATGTGCTATATAAATAAACTTGCTTTGCCTTGCCTTGCCTATATATACAGGGGTTTGACGAAACAATGTGAACATCCATAATTCTAGGAGTTTTTATCAATTCTGTGGGCTACTGTGAGAAAACAAATGTTGCGATTATCTTTTATTTATCTTTTTGTTGTATATATTCTCTGTTGAATATTAGTACAAGTTGTGTTCAGCAGTGTTTAGTAAAGCCGTGGGTGAAATGGGTAACTTGTCAGACTTGTTTGACCAGATGAAACCAGGTGAAAACTAAATTCTGTTTATTACTGTAAGTGATGTGGTGGTTTCCACTTCTCTGTTCTCTCAGTGCTTTATGTCTCGTTTTGTTCTTCATTTCCTTTCAGTGGTGACACAGAGACGCTGCAAGCAGGTTCATCAGTTGAACATAAACTATGTTCAGGGTGACAGCATGTCTATTTCTTGCCTAACCACAACCCACTCGCTGGAGTCTCTTACAGTCAAACTACTCAAGAAAAACCAAGATGAAGACATCCTGATGTATCCAGACATCTCTCCAGCATCAGAGCACCAGAGATGGTCTGTGAGGAAAGATGCTGCAAATGTTACACTTGATCTGAAAGACATCAGATTATCTGATGGTGGCCTTTATGACTGTCAGGTCTACAAGGATCAGAACTGCCTTCATGCAACTCGATTTAACCTGAGTATTATAAGTGAGAATGCATTTTTCAAACAAGCTAATAATCACCATTGGAGAGCCATATACATATGACTACTTCTGTGTTTCTCTGGTTTCAGAGTGTAAAACTTTGGACTCTGTCCATCCAACACCAGGCTCTTCAGTGTTGCTGCCATGCTCTGAACATCCTCTTCAAAACAGAGCTGAACAAGTCACTTGGAAAATCATTATTGGTCACAAACCAACTGATATAACCCGGTATCAGCCACCAAACAAGCCCTCAAACAGCACGGAGAACCTCCTGAAGCCTCTGTATGAGAGAGCAAGACAACTAGTGAATGGATCTCTGCTTATAAGAGATGCAGTGTACATCGATGAATCATGGTATCAGTGCAGAGTGAATGATAAAACCTGCTATGAAGTGAAGCTGCTCATGAAAGGTGTGTTGGAATGCAATATTTCTAACCCTAAAGTCTCAATTCAGACTCTCTGACAGACATTGATTAATTTGAAAGATTAACTTAAGATATGCTATTAAAATGTAAGATGTTGTAATGGGTTAGTCAAAGTGTTTTTTTTTGGATTATTATGGTAATACATATAGTAAAATATGTCAGTAAAATATGTTTAGGTTAGGTTTAGATTAAAATCATGTCGTGGTGATTATAGCCTGTGGTTAAATTGTCTGTTTGGTATTATAGATGTGACTGTGTGACTGAAATTCATGTGTGTAATATAAAAGAAATCTAATCAGACTGACTAACGTTCATATACTGTAAGTTTATCCTTTCACTTGTGATCACATATGTTCCAGCCCCAGCTGACAGTACGGCTGTTCAGACCGACGAGAGTGAAACAGTGACAGCTAATCTGACATTAGTAATGATGACTGCAACAATGTCTCTGTGTGTCCTCATATCACTGATCGTCTGTGTCGTTCTATATTTCCAAAAACGAAGGAGCAAAATCAACAGCCAAAGTAAGTCCACAACTGAAGTCCTGAGACATTAATACTGTTGACTTGTTCTTTAACAGTTTTTATCTTACATTTGCTTGTTTTGCAGTTGTTTTCTTTTAAATGAGTGACATTTCATATTCATATTTTATATTTCATTTCAAATGCGTGACATTACAGTTCATATCATGCCATCATGTTGATGAGAGTCCTCATGTTGGAAAGAAAGACACTTGGTAATACTGTAACTTTATTGCCATATTATGATGATAAAACAAGATCTGGTGGTAAAGTACTTATTTGTATATTTTGTAGTTGATAATATACTCGTCTGCTGTATATTATTCCAGCATTTCAGGAGTGACATTCATAGCAAATTGTTCATTGTTCATTGTTCAATATGTGTATTTGATGAAGTATGTTTAATAAAAGTCTTTTACTTGCAGGGTTTGATGTCCAGTTGTGTTCTTTAGTTGAACCAAACACATGAACAATGACCACCTGTAAGTTACTGTTTGGGCTAATTTACATTCTTCACAAAAAACACATTTTAGACAGTTCATATAAACACACTCAACAAATGTGAAACATGCTTATTGCCATTTTTAAGAGATTCATAGGATTTATTAACTCACTTCTTAACACCTACGGTGGCCGAGAGAGCTCAACCCGCTGCAAATAGAAAAAACGCTCACAACACAACAAAATAAAGAAACGCACTGCAAATTAAGAAAACAACTTCATCAATTTGACAGCACACACGCTGCAAATGCTCACAACACAACCAAACAAAGAAACGCGCTGCAAATAAAATTATTTATTTGGTTGCGTTGTGAGCATTTGCAACGCATTTCTTTATTTGTTTGCGTTGTGCGCATTTGCAGCGCGTGTTTTGAAGATGTTTTCTTAATTTGCTGGTGCTTTTTCTATTTGCATGTGTTTTCTGAAGTTGCAGCGTGTTGAACTCTCGGCCACCGTAGGGCCACACATATATATGCAGCACATGTCTGCTTAATGTGCTTCAAACATTATTTTTTTCCACCAAATTAATTTTCGTACATCATCTCCCAACAGTTGGTGTGAACAAACAGCAGCTTCTGCATGTAAACCAGATGAGAAGTATGATAAAATAAATGAATCTAATCAAATGTGCTTTTTTGGGTTGCTATTTTTTTAAATAAGTCGTTGAAAAAAGTTCTTATTTAATAATTTAGCCATCTGTCACAAATTATATTAAAGAGGGAAATCAATTATGCAAAAAAGATGCACATTAAGGTTTCAACGACATATATAAACCATCTAAAAATATCCTTCTGTACACTGAAAAAAACTATGTCTTATCTATGTCTATGATTGAAACTTCTCAATCTATGGAAAATTATTGCTTAATATGATCAACAACTGCTTACATGACAATGCTTTTTGTATGTCTCATTTTAACAAATAAAACAATTTACATTTAAATTCAACTTTAATTGTCAGTGAATTTTGTATTCATGGACAGCTAGAAGTCTTGGTGCATTTAGACACAATTTTGACACAATTTGGGACTGATATAAACCGACTTAAGTGTCTTTTTCTGTTACTGCTAACAGTAATGGCATTTTAAAATCATCCCCTAAAAAACTTTTTTAAATTGTCCTTAAAAAAAATCACTTCAGTGCTGTTACAGTAAAAGAGAAAACTTAACATAGGTGTTATGAATTTTTACATTTGTAATGCAGTTTACATAGTTTAAATGGGAAAACACTGCCTTTTAAATGCCACATTTATTTACTGATTTTCTACACTCAATTATCATGTTTGAAAACATTTACACCTAATTTAATACCTTGAAAATTAAAACTCAGTGTTTTAAGCAAATACATTTTTCATCCTTGCATTTATGTTTACAGTACTTTGTAAATATGTACTGAACATGCTTACAATTCAAGTCACCTTTATTTCTATAACACTTTATACAGATGGTTTCAAATCAGTAGTAACAAATCCAAATACTGCTGTAAAGCAGCTCTAACCAGTCATTATACAGCTCAAGTCAGTTAATTTCAATAAAGTTCATCAATTGTGCATACACACTGTAAATACAAACTTCACTGCACACTGAACAAGCAAAAGACGCAAGGTAATAGTAGTGTTTTACATTTGTCATATCCGTGTGTAGTTTGGTGTATATATGGATAATCATTTGATGTTTGTGTGAAGAGTTTCTATGCAAAACACCATTTTTATAAGAATTAAAGTTTTGAAAGAAGTGTTTGCTTTTGCAAGAGATGTGTGATGTTTTGCATGTTGTGTGGTTTTCTGTGTAGTGTTTATAAATAGTGAAATAAAGTGATGTGAAGTATTAAAAGTAAATATTAACATGAAAACTAAATGTGTGTTCTCTATTGAATTTAGAACATTTTCAAATGCACAAATACGCTAATGAAAACACGTTTGTTGTAAAGTTCAAATGGGAGTTTTGTTTTATACATACAATAAAACAAAATAGCACTGTATACTGTATATAGTATACAGAGTTGAGAAAAATGTTTGCTCACTACGGCCCGCAGAGGGCAGTGTGTGTCTGTCAAAATACTGGATTGTCCAGTCTGCTCACATCTCTAATCTCTTAAAGGCTTTACCTTTCCAAACCTCACTTACAACTGATCTTTCCTCAGATCACCTGTCCAACACAATATTCAATAGCCCCCTATGTTTTTCAATAAATTAGCAAAATCTATTGAGGAGGAAAAAGAAAATTCCAGGTTACATTTTGATTGTATGATTTTTGTTTTGTTTTGTTTTGAATTTTAATTAAGTTAGATGGTTTTTAAATATTAATATTCATATTATTATATTGATAGTTGATTTATATACATCACAGTTAATGTACAAAGTTTATAATAATTTACTTCCAAATTGTATTCAGAGGCTGTTCAAAAAAAGTAAGGGCAAGAACTAATGTAAAAAGTGTTTATCTGTCAAAGGGATAAATCTATGGAATAAATGTGATAAGGAATTAAAAGTATGTAATTCACTTTGCAAATTTAAGAAAATGTATAAAAATAAGGTGATAAATAATTATAGTAAGTAATAGCTGGAATGTGTATTTTTGTTGTGTTTGTTTTGAATTATGTATGTACATTTTGGGAAATGTTTTTGTAATATTGTTTATTTTGTATTGTTTAACTTAGTGAAAAATGTCGCCCATTCAGTTAACTATGTATAAAAGGTAGGCATAATAAGCAAGGCTTCGGCCTACACCTTTTTCGGTAACAATGTATTTTTATTTATTTTGTGAAAAGTTGTCTGTGAGGACCGGAATAAAATTATTATTGATTGATTGATTGATAATAAAATATTAATTAAAATTATTTCCTTCCTGCTGCCCACTTGGAAGCTTGCTTGAGGCTCCCTCAAGGCTCCCTATAGTGTGCCACTGCCTCCTGGGTGAGAATCACTCCTTCAAATAATAGTAATAAATATGATGATGATGATGATGGATTGTATGATCATTCCAGCATAACCTCCATCCTCACCGAGAGCAACCTACAGACCAGTTCCTGCTGAAGAGCGAGAGAGGAATCTGGAATTCCTCTTCATTGATGCTTCATTCCTGGACACACAATAACTTCAGTGCTGCTCTAAAATTGATGATAGAACTCCAGGCTTCTGGTTTCCACTCTTGAGCTTTAACTGCTACGCTTCAGCACCATAAATATAAATCAGATTGTACAATCTGAGGTTAAAGTATCTATAAAACAGGACGAAAGCTTTTCACACTCTTTGAGACATTTTCACTGTCAGTGAGTCAAATTGATTTCAGACATGGCTTTATTCATCTAGACATTTCAACCTTGGGGATTTTTATGAGAAATGCCTTGATGTTTTTAGTGTAAGTAATTAGGGAGTGACAGAAGAAATAAGAACTTTTGAATAAAGTGAATTAACTGAGATGGAGGGAAAGAACCAGGTTTTAATTTTGTTTTAAGGGTCCTGTGATCGATTATGAGCACTGCTGATTTCATTAGGAGTGTGTGAAGAGAGGCTGATGGGAGATGAAGGATATCAGGTATTAGAAGAAGAAATGAACACAGCAGTGAACATTTGTCCAAAAAAATCCAGTTAGCAGAGAGAGAGAGAGTCATGTGAATGGGGGGAAAATGAATAAAAATGTCACTATCATGTAATAATGTAATACATGTGGCAACACTGGCAGCAGCAGTGACAGCAACAGCGCTAAACACTAAATGTTTTTTTAATACTTTTTGGCCAAGTTTATATATTTAAGTAAGTAGAATATATTATAATGTTTTTATAATATCAAAATCATGTAGCTGATTGACTTGGGTGATTTGAAATGTGTGCAAAATAGTACGTCTCACCTTTTACAGAAATCACAAACAACTGTGTGAATGTAAACGGTCTTGTGGCCTGTGCCCATATTCAGATGTTTTGCAGTGAGCTACTTAAAAGGTCTGTGATGACCTTTAAAATTAAAAGGTGTTTTTCAGTCTTCATATTTCCATCTTCTAAATATTCTAATGGCAGCTTTCTAATCGAAGGCCTCTGAGCACAGGATTAGACCACACTTCCTTCTTCCGCATTAAATTCAGAGAAGTGAAGTGAAGTGGCCAGTGCTCATATAGAGTTCAGAGGGCTCTGTCCTGCAGTGAGCGTCTGTATATGATGAAGAGCTTTCAGCTTTCACATCGGATCCAACTCCTGTATCTTCTAATAGCAAGGCTTTATTAGAATGTAAACATGGTCGAAGTGTATTTTATAGGCAAGGGTCAAATGAATTTAACCAGCATACAAACAAGAGATATGCATATTATCAGTCAAGTGAGTTTTATTTATATAGCACTGGACAGTGGACAATGTTTCAGAAGCAGATTTATAAAAAAAAAGCAGTAATAATGACTTCAGTGTTGTCGATTCATAGGTTATACAGTGGACGAACAATTTGGAATTTGCTGTTAATTAATTTTTTTCTTTTGTATAGAAAATTAGTGCTAGGCAGAGATATTTTTCTGTAATTAATCCATGATTAATTTCACCTAACATTGGGCAGATTTTTATCAATACACGGGTATTTTTATATTGTAACTAGGTATTTTCACATTGAATCTAAATGAAACGCTTTGGTATGCAGCGGGGCTTTTAAATATTTGTTTAATACTCGGCAGAGAGTCTTTACTAAGCACTATGAAGTCCAGAGTTTTACCGATACTTACTGATGCGTGTGATTGGGTGAAATGGTGATGTCTCATTGTTTTCAGGTGTGTGCGTGATCAGTGCAGACAGCTTTTGTGTTTGGTGAACACAGTGGATGATGGGAAGATTCAGACAGCTCGCCAGTACAGATTTGAGTGATCTATTTTGTGACTGATCTCGCTTGGTGTGAAAAGTCCACTTGAATGAATGAGAGTGAGTGATCATATACTGTAACACTAGCCAAAGGTGAATGACCAGAAAGACATGCTAAACAGAAAGAAAGAATCACAAAATGAATGCATTCTGGATTTGTGACATAGCCCCCCCCCAATAAAAATATGGAAATGCGGCTTCCAGACGCTCTTTTTTAAAGCAATCCTAGGAAAGGGCGGTGTGTAAGCGGAGGCGGATCACAGGGGGAGGGACGGAGTTTTAATAAACCATTGGTCCATGTGCGAAGCCAGGGCGGAGAGGATGGAAACTGGATTACTCCAACCAGGGCGGAGCAGGCGGATCTATTATTACACTGGAGCCAACCATCAATAGATGCTTTGGTTTAGCAGACGGAATCCAGACAATACATTTGTAGAAAAATATATAAAAGGTCTATATATATACATATATATACAGGGCGTTTGAGCAAAATAATGTGACGGACCTGGAGCCCATAATTATATAAGTTGTTATCGTTTGAGCAGACGGACCTGTAAGAAAACAAATGTTGCCATTATCTTTTATTTATCTTTTCAGGGCGGAGCGGACGGTATTCTCTGACTGGAGCTGTATATTAGCGTAGCGGACGGGAAATTGTGTTCAGCCCACCAGTGTTAAGTCGTAGCGGTGAAATAAGCGGGACTTGTCCGAGCTTCCAAAAAGTACAAATCAGGGTGGAAGTCTGTTTAGCAGGAGCGTCTGTAAACTTAACAATTGTTTGGTGTTTTATGAACCCACCAGACTTGTTGATTGTAGTATGACTGTACCGCAGGAAAGCACGGACCGGGCAGGAACCCACTATCAGAGTCTGAGATCTGGGGGGAACTAGAGACAGACAACACAGAGAGAGTACTGAGACAGACAAAGTGACACAGGGAGAGTAGAGACTTCAGACAACACAGGGAGAGCCGAAATCCATGAAAGCATCTCAGGGGCTGCAATTGCTAGAGCAGGTCTGGGAATCACAAACGGCCTCCATAGCCAAAATGCGAAAAAGATGGTGTCATAATCATAAATCCTGAACAGGACAGGAGATCACCAAGATGAACTTTATCTTCTGCCCTAGGCCATGACAGGGCCGGACATCACTTGGGATTCACCGAATATTATCAAACCATAGCCGTGTCAGGACAGATAGTTTTGCGAGAGTTCACAGGCGGCCTCCTTAGCCGTGACAGGGCAGGACAAGCTGATTCATAGACATCGCCTAACCATGGCCGGGGCAGGACTGGGCGAGATGTTCATAGACGGCCTCCATGGCCGGGGCAGGATATGAGGGCGATATATGAGTTTTATATTTAAAAATATAACATTTTAAATATTGACAGAGTACTCCATGGCCGGGGCAGGACAGGGCGAGATTTTTTTGTTGTTAGGCGGCCTTTCCATGGCCGGGGCAAATGGATTAATGCATGTAGACGGTAGAATCAGTTGCTAAAAAGTAAGTGCTGTTTATTACTGTAAGTGTTTTGGTCCATGGTTTCCGGGGCATCTCGGTTTTCTCAGGGCTTTGAGTCTTATTTTGCTCTTCATAGACGGCCTCCTTTCAGTGGCCGGACACAGAGACAAGGCTGCAAGCAGGTTCATCAGTTGAACATAAACCGTGTTCCTAAGCCGTGACAGGACAGGGTGACTATTTCTTGAGAGCCTAACCACAGACGGCCACTCGCTTAGCCGTGAGTCTCTAGGACAGGGTGAGAGCTCACAGGCGGCCTCCATAGCCGTGACAGGAAAAACCAGGGTGAGAGCTCACAGGCGGCCTTCATAGCCATATAGACATCTCTCCAGGACAGGGTCAGAGCTCACCAGGCAGCCTTCATAGCCGTGACTTTGAGGACAAGATGCTGCAAATGTTACACTTGATCTGAAGATACCACCGACACCTCTGGAGGTTATCTGCATGGTGGCCTTTATGACTGCCGCCACCTCTGGAGGTTCTACAAGGTGGTATCATGGACTGCTGAGAGTACATTCATGCAACTGGGCGCCACTTAACCTTGCAAAGGTCAAAGGCTGAGAATGCTAGTTTCTGAAACAAGCAAAATAATCCTCAGGTAACCGCATTGGGGAATATAGTATGTTTCTTTGATTTCAGAGTGTAAAACTTTGGACTCTGTCCATCCAACACTGGGGCAGGCTCTTCAGTGATGGTGTATGCGGCCCAAATGCTCTGAACATAACGCGATCCCCATCCTGGGACAGCGCTTCAGACAGGGTAACTGAACGAGTTCAGGGACTTGGAGGGTCAAAGTGAGTTATTTGGTCACCGACCCACCAGCAGTGCATATCCCAGTATCAGCCGCCAAACTGTGCAAGCCCTCACGCTGGATATCAACATAGAGGAGAACTCGCAGGACTGACCTTAAGTCTCTGGGTGGGATAGGCTCTGTATGAGAGAGCTGAGACGTGAAACTAGCGAACGGATCTCTGGCTGAGCGAAGCGGATACAGTTTACTCTGACGTGAAGAGGCTCTGTGTTGATCGGTGCAGCTGAGAAGTGAAAAAACTCTGGTATGAAGTGAAGCTGCTGATGAAAGTTGTGTTTTGAATACAACATTTGTAGGCCATCTCAATGGTCAGACTTTCTGACAGACATTGATTAGCGTGAAAGATTAAATTAAGCTATGCTATTAAAATGTCAAGTTTTTGTGACGTGGCGTGACTCTGGCTGTCAAAGTAGCTGTTTTGGATTATTATGGGTGTGAAATATGGTAAAATATGGTCAGCTGTGACAAATATGTGACTCTGGTAAGGTTTAGCTGTGAAAATCATGTTGTGGTGACTTATGGCCTGTGGGTAAAGTGTCAGCTGTGAGTTGGGTAATATAGTACATGCTGATCCACAGTGGCTTGGTGTGACTCTGGATGTTTAAATGAAGCATGCGAGACGTGGTTAAAGTGACTTTTATACTGGCTGGAGAGCTGAGAAAATGTGGTGTGACCATCTGGCTGGATTAGCTGTGACAATATAAGATGCGTGACTCTGGAACTGGTAAAAGCTTGTGAGTTGTATTTTGATTATAGATGATAAAACATTTTATTCAAAGACAATTTTCCACAACATTGTTATCCACAGTTAAGACAAGTGCCTAAATGGTCATGTGACTCTGGATGATTAAAAAAGAGCTGAGACGAAAAGAATGTTCATATACAGTAAATTTATGTTTTCACTCTGGCTGGAGAGCTGAGACGTGGCGTGACATATGTTCCTGCCCCAGCTGACAGTAGTAGCTGATGGCACGAAGAGACAATGTCTGGCTGGAACGCTGTGTCCTCTTACAGGTTGTTCCCACTCGTTTCATGAAGACCAGATTCAACTGTGGCTTTCAAGGACTTTTTAAAGCACCATTTATTTTATATCACGGAGCACCTATCAAATTCACACGCCAGCATATGTAGCTTGGCTCATGAAAGACCTTACAGTGACGATTAACATGTGCTTTGGTTGGCACTTAAACTTGAACAATTACATTAAACATGTGGCTTGGCTTGACTCGTGACGATCAACTGTGGCTTGGCTTGAATGTGTACGGTTTCATCAAATTTAGACTGTGGTTTGAGCAGTCGTGTTTAAAGGAATCGTGAACGATCAATGTGGCCATTGAAGCTCAATGACTCGGTGACGATCATTCAAATACAATGTGGCTAAAATGGCTTGATCGTGAAAATATGCGATCAAACTGTGGCTTGGCTTGACTCGTGACGATCAACTGTGGCTACATGACTTTTTAACATCAGCTAGGACTTGAAAGAATTTGGCTCAATTTTAACAATCAATAAAAAGTGCTTAAATGGGACTTGTAATAACACGGCTAAAACCTGTTAACATTAAAAATTTGCACACTCTCTCAATAGGGACGTTGACTCATGAATAAATGTGAAACTCAAGGCAGAAATGTTGCTACGGGGTGTTGTTGTAAATCACTGGCCGCCATTATTGTGAGCGTGCTCTAGCGCGGCTGTGATCTCACAATTGGGTTTCAGTGTCTCGTTCCTCCGCGACCCCCACAGTGAATGCTGAACCCACAGTCCACAGAGCTTATAACATGCCAGCTGCTCAAATGACTTAGTGACAAACGAGGGCTATTTTTTGAAAATATTTTTGCTTTGAACGGCTGGTTTAAGGCCATCCAAATCTGCAGAAAAAGTCTATTAATAAACAGTCCGGTAAATCTGAGCCATTAGCCAAAGCCAAATAGGACTTCTGTGATTTGCTTTTAAACCCTCAAGTGATCGAGTTCCCTGCTTGAGGGCTAGTAACAGGATCGCTGTATCATTACCTGACCAATGTTGGTTGGGAAAGCCGCTGGATCCTTGTTTGGCCGAGTATTCTGTTATGGGGTTGACGAGACTGTGAGACATGCGGATCATTTGCAAGGCTTTATTATTCAAACATGGTCGAAACAGGCAGGGTCAATGAACAGCAGACAGGTATGCAGAGGCAAGACACAGAGCAATCCGAAGAGTAGCGTGGGTCGATGATCGGCGAACAGTATCCAGAGGGCTAGGCAGAGAGAATAATCCAAGAACACGGGCAGAATCAAACACGGGTAATAAACTAGGTAACACAGGGAACGCTTTGTATGCAGCGGGGCTTAACAATACTCGGCAGAACCTGACACCTTGTAATTCTGGAGACAAAGTCCAGAGTTTATATAGGTTGCAGTTCTGGAAAATGGTGGCGCTGGAGACTAAATGGTGATGCTGAGATTGGTTTTACAGGTGTGTGCGTGATTCAGTGCAGACATTAATTCTTAATTATTTGGTGCAGTGGATGATGGGAAATGTAGTCTTTTCTTCTCCACCTGTTTTTGATCTGTGACCCGCTGACCCAAAGAGCATGTGTGGTGCTGAAAGTCCATGTGATGGGTGAGTGACCTCTAGAGGTGAATTTACAATTTCTGTATTACCATTAGTTTTTAATATTACTCATGGGGATTTAATAATTTTGACAGAAGTGAAGTGAAGTGGCCAGTGCTCATATAGAGTTCAGAGGGCTCTGTAAAAGAAAACCTGCAGTGAGCGTCTGTATATGATGAAGAGCTTTCAGCTTTCACATCTCCAACTCCTGTATCTTCTAATAGCAGCTTTATTAGAATGTAAAGGTAAGTGTATTTTATATGAAATCAAATTAATTTAACCAGCATACAAACAAGAGATATGCCTATTATCAGTCAAGTGAGTTTTATTTATATAGCACTGGACAGTGGACAATGTTTCAAAGCAGATTTATATAAAAAAAGCAGTAATAATGACTTCAGTGTTGTGATTCATAGGTTATACAGTGGACGAAAATTATATACAATTTGGAATTTGCTGGAAGCGGGACACACGCTTTGCGGGAATTAATTTTTTTCTTTTGCGGGAGCGGGCATAAAAATGTCCCGCGCAGTGCTGTCAACACACACGCTATATTTTTCTGTAATTAATCATGATTAATTTCACCTAACATTGCAATTTTTATCAATATATTTTTATATTGTAATAATTTTCACATTGAATCTAAATGAAAGATTAGGTATATTTAAAATATTTGTTTAATACCATATCTTTACTAAGCACTATGAAGACCAGTTTTACCGATACTTACTGATGCCTCTATTAAATTCATGTCTCATTGTTTTTGACCTGATAATTTTGTTTTGGTGAACACAGAGAGAAGATTCAGACAGCGCGCCAGTACAGATTTGAGTTCTATTTTGGGAACCCTGTCTTATCTCGCTTGGAAAAGCACTTGAATGAATGAGAGTGTGATCATATACTGTAAGACATGCTAAACAGAAAGAAAGAATCACAAAATGAATGCATTCATTTTGACAGCTGTAGTCCTAATAAAAATATGTAAATGCTTCCTTTAGCAGCATTTTAAAGCAAGAAAGTGTGTAAGTGAGTCTATTGGAAACACAATGGACAGTTTTAATAAACATTGATGTGCGTTTTCTTTCAAGATTAAACTGTATTACTCAACTAATCAATTATTATTACACTGGCAACATCAATAGATGCTTTGGTTTAGAGGGAGTCCAGACAATACATTTGTAGAAAAATATATAAAAGGTCTATATATATACATATATATACAGATTCCTCATGGGTTTGACAAAATAATGTGAACACCCATAATTATATAAGTTATTATCGTTTGTGTAGACTACTGTAAGAAATCAAATGTTGCCATTATCTTTTATTTATCTTTTCGTTGTCTGTATTCTCTGAGGCAAATGTACTGTATATTAGTGTAGTAAATTGTGTTCAGCAGTGTTAAGCCTGGGTGAAATAAGCGTGACTTGTCCGACTTCCAAAAAGTACAAATCATGGAAGTCTGTTTAGCAGGAGCGTCTGTAAACTTAACAATTGTTTGGTGTTTTATGAACATACAGTCTTGTTGATTGTAATATGACTGTACACAAAGCACGGATCGTCAAACACTAAGAAGATTGTGTCTAAACAACACAGAACTACTGCAGCAAAGTGACAAAGAGAACTTAATACAAAGCCGAAATCCATGAAAGCATTTGCTGCAATTGCTAAAAGTTTAGTCACAAACGCCAATGCCAAAACACAGACAGTGCGAAAAAGATGGTGTCAAAGAGCTAATCTGTTCTATAAATCCTGAACAGAAGGAGCACCAAGATGAACTTTATCTTCTGCCCTGGTGTCACGGTGCACACACGAGGAGGATACGAGGAACACACAGACGAGGATTAAACTCAAATAATAGTCTTTAATGAAGACATCAGTGTGTGTGTGGTGTGTGGTGTGTGGTGGTGGTGTGTGTGGGGGGCAGGGCAGGGCAGGGCAAGAGTTCAAGGCAAGGCTGACATAGACAGGAAAGGGGGGGCACCAGGGAGTAACGAGTAGCTTCCTGACCAGACAACACGAAACTGAACTGTCCTTCAGGCAGGAACTAATCTCCTCCCTGATACACAGGTTAATTACACAAACACAGCTGGAACAGAATTAACTCATAATGACATTAAACAAGGACAGGAAACAAACCAAATATGGAAACAAGAGGCGGGAACACATGACACACACGACAGAGGACTGACACCTGGCCAGACAAATCACTTGATTTGAATATTATCAAACCATTGTATAAATAGTTTTGGAGAGAAGAGTGAAAAGCTGATTCAACATCTCTAATGCAACTGGTAGATGTTCTGCTGGAGTATATGAATATATGAATTCTATATTTAAAAATATAAAATTTTTAAATAGTGACAGAGTACTTCATCAGGTTGTGAATTTTTTTGTTCTTATTTCATCAAATGTATTAATGCATGTAGAGGTAGAATCAGTTGCTAAAAAGTAAGTGCTGTTTATTACTGTAAGTGTTTTGGTGGTTTCCACATCTCGGTTTTCTCAGGGCTTTATGTCTTATTTTGCTCCCACCACAGTTCATTTCCTTTAATGAAGAGGTTGGAGTTGTGTGACGGTGTGCAGTGGCGACACAGAGACGCTGCAAGCAGGTTCATCAGCAAACATAAACCGGGGGGCCCCTGTTCAGGGTGACAGCATGACTATTTCTTGCCTAACCACAACCCACTCGCTGGAGTCTCTAACAGTCAAACTACACAAGAAAAACCAAGATGAAGACATCATGTATAGACATCTCTCCAGCATCAGAGCACCAGAGATGGTCTGTGAGGAAAGATGCTGGAAATGTTACACTTGATCTGAAAGACATCGTGTCCGTTTTGTCCAGATTATCTGATGGTGGCCTTTATGACTGTCAGGTCTACAAGAATGGAAGGGGTCAGGAGGGGGGAGGACTGCCTTCATGCAACTCGATTTAACCTAAAGGTCAAAGGTGAGAATGGAGTGAGTGCTAGTTTCTGAAACAAGAAAATAATCCTCAGGTAACCCATTGTAATATAGTATGTTTCTTTGATTTCAGAGTGTAAAACTTTGGACTCTGTCCATCCAACACCAGGCTCTTCAGTGTTGCTGCCATGCTCTGAACATCCTCTACAAAACAGAACTGAACGAGTCCTTGGAAAATCATTATTGGTCACCGGCCCACAGACATATCCCAGTATCAGCCACCAAACAAGCCCTCAAACAACATAGAGAAACTCCTGAAGCCTCTGTATGAGAGAGTGAGAAAACTAGCGAACGGATCTCTGCTAGCGAAGGGATACAGTCCACACTGATGAATTATGTTATCGGTGCAGAGTGAATGAAAAAACCTGCTATGAAGTGAAGCTGCTGATGAAAGTTGTGTTTTGAATACAACATTTGTAACCATATCAATGCAGACTTTCTGACAGACATTGATTAGAGTGAAAGATTAAATTAAGCTATGCTATTAAAATGTAAGTTTTTGTGATGGGTTAGTCAAAGTATTTTTGGATTATTATGGGTGTAAATATGGTAAAATATGTCAGTAAAATATGTTTAGGTAAGGTTTAGATTAAAATCATGTTGTGGTGATTATAGCCTGTGGGTAAAGTGTCTGTTTGGTAATATAGTACATACGAATGTTTAAATAAGCATGCGAAAGGTTAAAGTTTTTATACCAGCTGGAAAATGTGGGTTACCATTTGTATTACTGTCAATAATGTCAATATAAGATGCACTTTGAACTGTAAAAGTTGTTTGTATTTTGATTATAGATGATAAAACATTTTTTTCAAAGACAATTTTCCACAACATTGTTATCCACAGTTAAGACAAGTGCCTAAATTCATGTGTGCATTAAAAAAGAAGAAAAGAATGTTCATATACAGTAAATTTATGTTTTCACTTGTGATCACATATGTTCCTGCCCCAGCTGACAGTACGGCTGGCCAAACTGACACGAGTGCAGTAGAGACAACTAATCTGACAGTAGTGATGACCACAACAATGTCTCTGTGTGTCCTCTTATCACTGATCGTCTGTGTCATTCTATATTTCCAAAAACGAAGGAACAAAATCAACAGCCAAAGTAAGTTCACAGCTGTAGTCCTAAAAAAATTAAGACTGTTGTGTTGTTCTTTAGCAGCATATTTTAAATCATAATTATGGTTTATTGGAAACAAAAGAAGAATTTTATACATTTGCTTGTTTTGCAGTTTTCTTTCAAATGATTAAAATGTCTTAATGCATCTTTAAGATGTGCTATTATTATGTCAGTATGTCAGAAAGCACCCAAGGTAAATGTATGTATATAAATGTTAATGAGATATACAGAAATAATAGTTCATATCATGCCATCATGTTGGAAAGAAAAACACTTGGTAATACTGTAACTTTATTGCCATATGATGATAAAACATTATCCGGTGGTAAAGTACTTATTTTTGTATTTTATAGTTGATCTGGACTGCTTGTCTACCGTATATTATTCCAGCATTTCAGGAGGCAAATTACATTCATAGTAAATCCTTGTTCAATATGTGTATTTGATGATGTGTTTAAAGGGGTCATATGATGCTTTTTTAAAGATCATTATTTTGTGTATTTGGTGTAACAGAATATGTTGACATGCTTTAATGTTCAAAAAACACATTATTTTTCAAATACTGTACATTATTGTAGTTCCTCTATGCCCCGCCTCTCTCAAACGCTTCGTTTTCTACAAAGTCCCTCCTTCCGACAAGCACAGTCTGCTCTGATTGGCCAACTGGCACAGTGCATTGTGATTGGCTGAACACCGCAAGCATGAGTCGGAAATGTAACGCCCCTTTCCATAATCGCAAGCTTTAGCTTTCAAAATAAATGTAAAGACAGTTAATAATGTCCTTAGTTTTACCATCAGTTCAAGCCGAGAGCCTAGGGAACAGAGTCACGTGACAGACACAGTGATGATGCTGGTATGTGTTTGCAAACAAGCCGCGGACACCATGTCTCCTCTCTCACACACGTTAGCACACACACACACACAGGACGCTGTGATGTGACTCTCTCTCTCTCTCACACACACACACACGACGCGCAAAACTGCATTTGAGAAGTCAATAGCAAATACTTAAACTAATAACAAAACATACAGTCGCTGATTCAGAAGCACCAGATTGTCAGAGCAAAGTCAGAATTACCTCCTCTCCTAGGTTCACGAAACGGTCATCCATAAAATGCGTTGTGATAACATCTGGGTTGTGCTGTTCTGTTATAAGTAATCTTAATGATTCCTAAATGCATTTACTTTCGGAAGACCAAATAAAGTGCTTTTGCTTTCACATAGAAACACAGCGTCTCCCTGACACGGCTGCATCAACACTACTGCGGTTACTGAAACCACGTCTTCTTTCTTTGCGTGAACATTTGGGTGCATTACGCAAATATTTCCACATCATGACGTAGACATGTGGGGGCGTGTTTGAATGAGCCGTTTTAGGGGGGCGTGGCAGAGTCTTAACTTTGATAAAGAATATCTCTTTAATTTTGAGACTTTAGTCTTTGCAACTTCAGGGATCTTATCTATTAGCTTGTAACACTCCAAAGAGAAAGCAAAACTTGAAATTGCATCATATGACCCCTTTAATAAAAGTATTTTACTTGCAGGATTTGATGTCCCTTCGTGTTAGTTGAGGATAGCTGGGATAAATCACATCAAATTTGTTTGGACATATTTACATGCTTCACTAAAAACATATTTTAGAGAGTTCATATAAACACACTGCTTCATGTCCTCTCTATAGTCTGCAATTAATTACTCGCATATTTTTTTGCATATTTTTTTTGATATGCTGTAGCTTGCATTGCCATTTTTAAGAGGTTTTTTTTCACCAAATAAATTTTTGAACATTATCTCCCAACAGTTGGTGTGAACAAACAGAAACTCCTGCTTGTAAACCAGATGAGAAGTATGACAATATAAATCAATCTCTTTATTATTATTGTGTATTTTTAGGGGTTCTAATTTAATAATTTAGCCATCTGTCAGAAATTATATTAAAGTGGGAAATACATTTTTAAAGTTTAATTGTCAGTATATTTTATTTTCATGGATGGCATTTAGACCCAAATGGGACTGATATAAACAGACTTAAGTGTCTTTTTCTGTTACTGCTAACAGTAATGACATTTTAAAATCATCCCCTAAAAGTGATAGAAAACTTCACATTTTCATTGAAAATTCACTTTGTGAAAGAATGATGATTCATAGAATAATTAATTTGCTGTTAAAAGTGAAAACTTAAGTGTTATATTTTTTATATACACGTACGAGAGACACAAATATCAACTTTTGAATTTTCTTCTTTTTTCTGCACCTACTCATTCTTTAATATTATATTGTTATTAATATTGTTATTATGATAAACAATTTATACAATAAAATACCATTTGAAGCAATTCCTTCTGTTGTATTTCTTCTGTAACACCCTGGGCTATAACTGTCATATATTAAAATAATATAATGAAAACAAATAACAGTTTGCAAAAACATATGTGCTTTCCGAATCGTAGTTGAAGTAACACACTCTGATAATTTAGGAGTAGGAATACAAATAATCCTACTAGCCAAATGAGGTATCTTTAAAAGTTTGTTCCTATTAACGGCTGTAAGCATATGAAAAAATAGAAATTGCACCATACATAAGAACGGGCTCAATAATACTCCGATACAGGAGAAGAATGAGACGAGGCTGAACAGAGAGCTGCTTAAGTTTACGGAGAACTGTAAGTCTCTGTTGACAGCCTTTATGGATACCTAAAATATGCTGATTAAAACTGAGATGATCATCCAATGTAATGCCAAGGTATGTAAAATACCTCCATATTCACTCCAACACTCAGCCACCTGGAGCATCTTGGGATGAAAATCAATTTAGCCAAGAGCTCTCTGTCTCCCAGCCAGCGAGTTGTCTTCCTGGGGACAGTTATAGATTTGGCCCAGATGTGGGCCTGGATTACGCCGGGACACTCTCTGACAGTTCAGCGGCTATCGGCGTCATTCAGATTTGGGACTTCTCATCCTCTCTGAGTTGCCCAGAGGATGCTCTGCCTCATATCAGCTGCCTCCTCTGTGATTCTGTTGGGCCTGCATCATATGCTCTATGCCCTTAAATGGTCAGTCTTTTCTGACTGTTATGCAGCACAGAATGAGGACCTGTCCTCTTGTGATGTGTCATGTGTTAACCTCAACCGCACCCCTTCCATGCTCAAAGTATATGTGGCAGTTATCACTGCGAATATATATATATATATATATATATATATATATATATATATATATATATATATATATATATATATATATATATATATATATATATAGTCAAGAAAAATATTTTCCCTGATTTATTCCTGATTTCTTCTGTTTTGTGTAAATCTAAACAAAATGCAACAAAACAAAGGCAACATAATACACTTATGTGTAAAACAGTACAGTGTTTATTTATTTTATTGAAGCAACATCTGGTTGTGCCACCTTTTGCAGCAATAACTGTCTGCAACAAAATGCTTCCAATAACTGGAGATCAGTCTTGCTCAGCTCTGTGGTGGAATTTAGGCCCTCTCATCTTTGCAGAACTGCATGTGTGTGTGTGTGTGTGTGTGTGTGTTGCGCTGTTGTACAGTACAGCAATCACCGAATTATTGATCACACCTTTCAGCTACATTTGGAAGAGAATTTCAGCTACATTACAGAATGTATTCTTGCTGGTCATGCAAAAAATAGTTTGAATGTTGAATCCATGCTTGACTCACTCTTGTCTCAACATCTCCACAGCCCTCTTCCTTTGTGACTGGTGCTGTTGTTCTGGACCACCATGTCAATAATGTTCTTGTTCCATTGAAAATAAACTTGATCGTCCACATGAATGAAATGTCAATTCTGAAAAATGTTTGGACATTAAAAGAACAGAAGTTGTCTCAGGAGGACTACAACTGTAATATCAATAATCATAATGCAATAATTATAAGTGGATTTAAAAAGTAACTCGTTAGATCCGTTTCCCAGGTTCTCTCAAGGAGAGGACATGATTTCTTATATGGTCAATTTGGGTATGTCTGATTTCATTTGAAATTCATCTGTACCTTCTACCTCTCCTCCCACCCCTTCCACCATGCTGTCTTTTTCCTCTATGCACAGGCATTCTTACAATCTCTCCTTTTGCTCCTTCTACTATCAATGCCCTCCACTCTTCTCATCTCTCCTCCCACTCCTTCTCTCTTCTGTTCTTACATCCTACTCTCCCCTCATCTCTTTCCAACTGCTCCACTCTTCCTCTGCCTCTCATTTACACCCCCTCCTCTACAGCCTCTTTCACACTCAAACCTCGGTATAAAGTCTATCATTTTATAATGTACTTCTTACTAAGGCCTGCAGATGGCAGTGTGTGTCTCAAAATACAGGAGTTCAAGATTCAAGATTTTATTTGTCACATACACAATTATACAGAGTATAACCAGCAGTGAAATGTTAGTCAGGTCTGCTCCATGGACAGTGCAATTATATGGAATACAAACACAAAGAATGTGAGAAAGTCACAGTAGCTGCCACCGCTGGGGAAGCAGCACTGGCGCGCGCGCGCACACACACACACACACACACACACACACACACACACACACACACACCCGCCTACTTACCTCATTCATCCTCCATACCGTTCCTCTCTGCCGTTGCCGCTATCAGAGTAGCGGGTGCACACGCAATCCTGATAGCACATGGACATTCACCCATTGCAGCACTCTCCTCTGTCCATATTCATTTCCCGGTTATTTCATACACTTACACCGCACTTGTTGTGTCGTTTCGTCCCTGTGATGTTTGTCTGTGTGGGCGTAGTCAGTCTTCCGGCGGGAAACATCGTGCCGGCCAAACCGAACAAACAAGCGGCGGCCGATTATGACATCACTGGCTTGGTCGCGCCGCGCAGTGCAACCGGAAGCTGGCGAAACCATTGTCTAGTATGAATAGGTGTTACTGAGTGTATTTAAGTGTGGGAATTATGTCTTAAATGTATTATGTGTTAATGGATTAGGTGTTTATTAATATATATATATGGATCGGAAGTGATTATAATTAAGTATAGCAGATGACAAATAGATGAGGTATTTGTGTGTGTGTTAAATGTTATTCTTACCTGTAAATGGTATGGCCCAACAAAGGGGCGGGGTTTGGCCTATATAAGCCGAGGCCAAACATAAAGACAGGACTTAAACATCCAACTGGATTATGTGAGCACTGTGGAGTAGAGGAATCAGTAGAACATGTTATTTGTGTTTGTCAAAAGTATACTAATGAACGAGAAGTAATGGAAAATGAACTTAGAAAGATGGGAATGGATGAATTAAAGCTTCAAAATATAGTTACTTATGGATTAGAGAGTTTATTTCTTTATCTTAAGAGAACAGAGCTGATTAAGAGAATTTAGAGTTTTTTTGTTTTTTTTGTTTTTTTATGAAATGGGTAAACTCTGGTTCACACTCCAATACAGTAGGTGGCGATAATGCACCTTAATGTTGGTGCTACCCGCCATAAAATCGAAGAAGAAGAAGAAGAAAGACAGGACTTGTTTACCAAGTCGATGCAAGAGTGCTACTGCGGTGCCTCAAGCAAAACCCTAAACCCTTTCGTATATTGTGGATACCTGTTTGTTACCTGAATATATCATTGTTGGATTATTTTCTGGTTTATTTTCCCTTTTTTTTGTTTATTTGGTACTTTTGATTTTTAGGTGCACTTGTATATATTCTTCACTGTGGACAATCTTTCTGGCACTGTAAATAAATTCCACCTTGCACGAGAGTGCTTTTGCGAGTGAGCCATCGTTTTTAAATCCCTTCACGGACTCACATTTTCCCCCCGAAGGCGAGCTGGTGGGCTCGTCTTCATCACAAAGAATATATATAAATATATATATAAAAAATGAATGAAGTAGAAAATAAAAAGCAGCAATACGAATGGTAGAAAAATGATTAATAACCAGTGTTGGGGACGTTACTTTAAAAAAGTAATTAGTTATAGTTACTAGTTACTTCTCACAAATAGTAATTGAGTTAGTAACTGAGTTACATAATTAAAAAAGTAACTAATTACCAGGGAAAGTAACTATTGCGTTACTTTAAAAAAAAATTAAATGTCAAATAACTCGGATGCCCCAATATTAAATATGTTAAATTAATGAAATGGACACTAAATAGAATAAATTATTATTATAAAACATTGTACATTAATCTACACTATTTATCTACGGACACTTAGCATCAGTTAGTCAAGCATTATAATATGATATTATGATAATTTAGCATTATATGATGATAGAACTTTAGTAATTAGAATAACCATGTATGAATTCATATTTGTCATGTTGACTAAATTTAGGACTGGTGGTGGTGCTTAAGATATTGTTTGTCATTTCGTGTTTCTATAAAAAAAGGGGGAAAAATGATAAGATAACAAAACTACTATGAATTCTACTACTAATAACAATATAAAACGCACTAAGGATTAATGAGCTGCTGGGCTGGGCTCATGATTATTAATCACGTAGTCTGCGTTTGCTCGAATTGATTTGCTGAAATCAAAACAGGGACGATAATAGGTGAGCGCCGGCCAATGAGATTGTCGTTTGCGCATTAGCTCCGCCCACTAACAGAGAACCCAGCAGTTTTTAAAAGCTGAAGAATTCCAAAGGAACTCCGTTATTTTGACAGGAAAATACAACAAAGAATATCGTTTACATGTAGCGCGTCAATTCTGCATGTTATGAAAGACTCTCTCGCTCTGTATCTTTCTTTGCAGGTGTGTGAGACAAAGCAACGGCGAGTCGTGCGCCTTCACAGTAGTTTACGGTACGTCAAATACAGCTACCACTGCGCATCCATTCAGATGAACTGAAAAATAAAATTCTAATAAATTATAGTAACGCCACATTTTATTGTCAGTAACGGTAATGGTGTTGTAACGGGGGAAACAGTAATTAGTTTGATTACTCGTTACTGAAAAAAAGAACGCCGTTAGTAACGGCCGTTTATTTATAAGGCCGTTATTCCCATCACTGTTAATCACTTACTGTTTATTAGTGATTATTAAATGGAGTCATGTTGATGTTATGAGACCGAGTTTAGGAGCCTGATGGCCTGGGGGAAAAAGCTCCTCCTAAGTCTCTCAGTTTTTGCCATCAGGCTACGGAAGCGCTTACCAGATGGTAGCAAAATGAAGAGACAGTTACCGGGGTGATTTGAGTCCTTGATGATTTTGAAAGCTCTGCTTTTGCAGCGTTTGAGGTAGATGTCCTGCAGGGAGGGGAGAGCAGACCCTGAGATGCGCTCAGCTAAGCACACAACTCTCTGCAGGGCTTTACAGTCCTGATTGGAGCTGTTTCCATACCACACTGAGCTACACTGAGTCAATACACTTTCTATGGTCCCTGAATAGAAAGTTTTCAGGATTGCTGGTGAGACCCTGAATTTCCTCAGCTGTCGCAGATGGTACAGTCTTTGCCTGGCTTTCTTAACCTGTGTTTGAATGTGTGTAGTCCAAGTCAGGTTCTCGGAGATGTTTACACCGAGGTACTTGAAGCTGCTCACCCTCTCCACAGGGGTCCCACTGATCATAAGAGGAGTGTAGGGCCGCTGCTGACTCTTTCTGTAGTCCACAAACAGCTCTTTAGTTTTGCTCACATTCAGAGAGAGACAGTTGTCCTGGCACCATGATGTAATTCTCTCTACCTCATCCAAGTATGCGGTCTCATCATTGTTGGAAATGAGGCCCAGAACCACTGTATCATCAGCGAATTTGATAATAGATGTGGAGCTGTGAGAGGACACCCCCAGGAAGGCCTCAAAGCACCGAGCTCGAACGAGGAAGCTGACCCGAGGAGAGTTCTCCGGAGACGGCAACGCAAGCGAGGCAAGAGGGGAGGGCTTCATGCTAGGCTAAAGGCTCGCGCTAACTGACCACCGCTACCCAGCCTCTTGTTAGCTAATGTGCGGTCTCTGGAAAACAAACTGGACGAGCTGAGAGCAAGGATCACATCACAACGGGAAGTGAGAGAATGCTGCGCTCTGATTTTTACCGATACCTTTTTTTTAATTTATTTTTTTCTGACATTGCTGCTACATGTCAACCATGTACAACCTATTTGCACATTCCTCTCTTGTACAGTCATGCCTATCTTAATATTTAAGTCTACAGTATACTATCATGCACATTATTTTATATTCTATATTTTATATTTTGTTCTTTATATCTTTTTCTTTTTTATTCATTTCATTTTATGTATACTACTTTGTGTTGTATTCTGTAATATTGCACTGTCCATGGAGCGGACCTGACTCACATGCTGCTGGTTAATACTCTCTGTATAATCGTGTATGTGACAAATACATCTTGAACTTGAGACCTGGCTCTCCGAGAAAGCCCTGGAATCCTCTGTTCAACTACAGACTCATTCCTTACATCGAGGAGACCGGACCGCAGCCTCCGGTAAGGCTAAAGGAGGAGGTGTGTGTGTGTTTATCAACAACTCGTGGTGTGGAGATATACAGACTGTTTATAAGCACTACTCACCAGATGTGGAGTTTTTATTGCTGAAATGCCGTCCCTATTATCTACCGAGGGAATTCACTGCTGTGTTTATAGCCGCTGTTTACATCCCTCCGCGAGCCAACTGCACAGCTGCGCTCAGCAAGCTCCACAACGTTTTCAGCGCACTAGAGAAAGCTCATCCTGATGCTGTTTTTATCGCCGCTGGCGACTTTAATCAGTGCAATTTACGGGCTGTACTTCCCAAATATCACCAACATGTGGACATTCCCACCCGTGAAAATAACACACTGGACAATGTTTACAGCAACATACGCGGTGCGTATAGGGCTGCACCCCGCCCCCACTTTGGACAGTCAGACCACATCTCTTTGTTCTTGTACCCGGCCTACAGACAAAGACTAAAACAAACAAACCCTATCACCAAACAGGTTAAACTCTGGACCCCACAGACTGAGGGCATCTTGCAGGACTGTTTTGCTCTGACAGACTGGGATGTGTTTAAAGCTGCAGCCACTCCGGAGGACTCTTCTGTCAGCGTACAGGATTATGCTGAGTATGTGACTGGGTACATTAGCACTTGTGTTAATAACATCGTACCCACCATACAACTCAGGAAGTTCCCCAATCAGAAGCCCTGGATAAACACCCAGGTACGCCACATGCTGCATGCTCGATCTCTTGCATTTACATCAGGCAACAAGACAGAGTACAAAGCTGCAAAGTATGGGCTGAGAAGAGCCATTACAGCGGCTAAGAGGCAGTACAAAGAGAAGCTGGACAGTTTCTAGTCTACTGCCGACGCCGGACGGATGTGGCAAGGCCTGCAGCACATCACAGACTACAAGACCACCATGAACACTAATATCAGCCCCTCAGACAGCTTGCCGGATGACCTCAACACTTTCTATGCCCGCTTCGAGACCTCCAGCGTCAATACAGAGAGGAGGCACACACACACTTGGACCACCCAACTGTATTCTCAGTCCCATCCTCTACACACTGTTCACACATGACTGTGTTGCCTCCCACAAGGACAACATCATTGTGAAGTTCTCTGATGACACCGCAGTGATAGGACGGATCACTGGCGGAGATGAAGCAGCCTATAGGAGGGAGGTGGCCAGCCTTGTGACATGGTGTGAGGACAACAACCTCACCCTCAACACGGACAAGACAAAGGAGATGATAGTGGACATGAGGAAGGAGAGGAGAACTCATCAGCCACTGTTTATCCGAGATCTTGAAGTGGAGAGGGTGAGCAGCTTTAAATACTTGGGGGTCCACATCAGCGAGGACCTCACCTGGACACTCAACACCACCCAGCTGGTTAAGAAAGCACAACAGCGGCTGTACTTCCTAAGGAGGCTGAGGAAGTTTGGCATGTCACCTAAGATCCTCTGCAACTTCTACAGCTGTGTTGTTGAGAGCGTTTTGACCAGTTGCATCACTGTGTGGTATGGCAGCACTACAGTGAGGGACTGCAAACGTCTGCAGAGAGTGGTGAATACTGCCGAGAAGATCATCAGAACTCCACTGCCCTCTCTGCAGGCCATTTACCATTGCAGAGTTCACAGGAGAGCTGCCTCCATCCTTAAGGACCCCACCCACCCACAACATGGACTGTTCACACTCCTACCCTCAGGATGGAGGTACAGGAGTGTGAAATGCAGGACCTCCAGATTAAGGAACTCCTTCTTCCCCTCAGCCATTAGACTTTTAAACAGGTAGCCAGTGGACACAGACTAGTCTCACATATCTCACATATCACATAGACTGAACTGCTACAGCTCAATTTTGCACTTTTGTTAATGCTACTGCTGCTATCTCTTATCAAGTAGCTCAATCTTGATTTGCACATTATTAATGTTAAAGCTGCTATTATTATTATGTAGTTGCACTCAATTTGTTACATGCCACTGTACTACTGTTCTGTACATAAGTCAATATTGCACACTTGCACACAGAGATATAATACAACCCCAAATCAGAAAAAGTTGGGACAGTATGGAAAACGCAAATAAAAAAAGAAAGTAGTGATTTCAAAATTTACTTTGACTTCATTGCAGACAATATGAACACAAAATATTTCATGTTTTGTCTGGTCAACTTCATGTAATTTGTAAATATACATCCTTTCCTGTCATTCAGACCTGCAACACATTCCAAAAAAAGTTGGGACAGTAAAGCATTTACCACTTTGTAATGTTGCCATTCCTTTTCACAACACTTAAAATACGTTTAGGGACTGAAGACACCAAGTGATGAAGTGTTTCAGGTGTAATTTTGTCCCATTCTTCCTGCAAACAAGTCTTTGCACTTCAAAATGCACCACACATTCTCTATTGGAGACAGGTCGGGACTGCAGGCAGGCCAGTCAAGTACCCGTACCCTCTTCCTCTGCAGCCAGGACTTTGTAATGTGTGCAGAATGTGGTTTTGCATTGTCTTGTTGAAATATGCATGGACGTCCCTGGAAAAGATGTCTTCTTGAAGGCAGCATATTGTGCTCCAAAATCTCTATGTACTTTTCAGCATTAATGGTGCCATCACAGAAGTGCAAGTTACCTTTGCCAAGGGCACTGACACAACCCCATACCATGACAGACCCTGGCTTTTGGACTTGTTGCTGGTAACAGTCTGGATGATCCTTTTCTTCTTTGGTCCGGAGCACACGGCGTCCATTCCTCCCAAAGAATACCTGAAATACTGATTCATCTGACCACAGTACATGTTTCCACTGTGTGATGGTCCATCCCAGATGCCTCCGAGCCCAGAGAAGTCGACGGCGCTTCTGGACACTGTTAACATAGGGCTTCCTTTTGGCACAGTACAGTTTTAACTGGCATTTGTGGATGTAACTACGTATCGTGGTACTTGACAAAGGTTTGTCAAAGTAGTCCTGAGCCCATGTGGTGATATCGCTTATAGATGAATGACGATTCTTGATGCAGTGCCGCCTGAGGGATCGGAGATCACGGTTGTTCAGCTTAGGCTTGCGCCCTTGTCCTTTACGCACTGAAATTCCTCCAGATTCCTTGAATCTTTTAATTATGTTATTCACTGTTGAAGGTGAAATATCCAAATCTTTTCCTATCTTTCTTTGAGGAACATTGTTTTTAAACATTTCAATAATTTTTTCACGTATTTGTTGGCAAACTGGCGATCCTCGGCCCATCTTTGCTCCTAAAGGACTAGACCTTTCTTGGATGCTGCTTTTGTACCAAATCATAATTACAATCACCTGTTGACAGCAACTGTTTCAAAACACATCATTATTTAACCAATTGACCTCATTACTAGCCCTAAATTGCTCCTGTCCCAACTTTTTTTGGAATGTGTTGCAGGTCTGAATGACAGGAAAGGATGTATATTTACAAATGACATGAAGTTGACCAGACAAAACATGAAATATGTTGTGTTCATATTGTCTGCAATGAAATACAAGTCAAAGTAAATTTAGAAATCACTACTTTCATTTTTTATTTGCGTTTTCCATACTGTCCCAACTTTTTCTGATTTGGGGTTGTACATATTACTGCTACATGTGGACACGTTAATATTAATATTGCACGTCACTATATTGTTGTTTGCACAAGTCAGTATTGCCACTCGCACATACAGATGTACATAGTCTATATTTCTATATTCACAGTCTGTTTCTTCTCCTGCAACATAGCTGTACTTTTTATTATTTCTATTTTATTTATGTGTATGTCTGTTTTTTATTTTTACATAATTTGCACTGTCTTGGCATTCAGTGTGGACAGCAAAGAAAGAATTTCATTGTACAGGGAAACTTGCTTTTCCTCACTGTGCACATGACAATAAACACTTTGAATCATTAAAGATTGAAGGAGTGTCCAGTCTGCTCACATCTCTAATCTCTCAAGGGCTTTACCTTTCTAAACCTCATTTACAACTGATCTTTCCGCAGATCAGCTGTCGAACACAAAATTCAATAGCCCCCTATGTTCTTCAACAAATTAGCAGAATCTATTGAGGAGGAAAAAGAAAACTTCAGGTTACATTTTGATTGTATGAAATTGAATTAAGTTAGTTTCAATATATTAATAGTATTTTTAGATAATTATATTGGCTTGATGCCCCCTAGTGTGCCACTTTCCCCACTTTTCCAAAAAAAAAAAAAATGAATGGATAAATAAATAATTAAATAAACAAACTTATTTTAAGGCTTTAAAAAACTAGATTTTTATTTTCTTAGACACGACTGTCTCTATTGCTATATTGTATTGCTTTTTTTCCAGCAGACTGTCAGCTCTGGAGTCTTTTGTGCTCAGCTCTGATGATGATGGATTGTATGATCATTCCAGCATAACCTCCATCCTCACTGAGAGCAACCTTCCTGCTGAAGACCGAGAGAGGAATCTGGAATTCCTCTTCATTGATGCTTCATTTCTGGACACACAATAACTTCAGTCCTGCTCTAAAATTCACACTCTTGCACTATAACTGCTACAGTGCCATAGTTATAAATCAGATTGTACAATCTGAAAAGCATCTATAAAACAGGACGACAGCTTTTCACACTCTTTAAGACATTTTAGGAGTGACAGCAACAGTACTAAACCTTTTTTAATACTTTCTGGCCAAGTTTATGAATTCTTTAAGTAGGCCTATGTTGAATATATGAATTTATAAAATAAAAATCATGTAGCTGATTGATCAGGTGACTTTAAATGTGTGCAAAATTGTAAGTCTCTCACAATTTACTTAGATCACATTTCTTATTTTGGCACTTCAAAAACAACTGTGTGAATGTAAAAGGTATTGTGATCTATTCAGTTGTTTTTCAGTGCTACTTGAAATGTCTGTGATGAGGTGTTTTCAGTCTTCATATTTCCATCTTCTAAATATTCCAATGGCAGCTTTCTAATATAAGGCCTCTACATGAGCACAGAATTAGACCATGTTTCCTACAGTACTTCCGCATTAAATTTACAATAACTGAAAACAACTGAACTGATGTGGCTGGTGCTCAATATGTTCAGCTGTGCGCATCTGTATATGATGAGGAGTTTTCAGCTTTCACGTTTTCAACTCCTGTATCTTCTAATAGCAGCTTTAGAATGTAAAGGTACGTGTCTTTTATATGAAGTCAATTCATTTAACCAACAAACAAACTAATTTACTATGTGTGTAAATGTGGCATGTCTAAATTTTATTAAGCAATTTTCACAGTGGACTTCGTTTCAAAGCAGTATTATCAAAACACTGCAGTAATAATGATTCAAATGTAGTCATTCATCTGTTACATAGTGGACTTGCAATTTGGAAGTCGCTGTTGGCCACTTTTTTGTGTAAAAATATATCAGTTCTCCAGCTGTCCAGGACTTATATGACACCATCTTTTCCCCATTTTAGAAATAAGGGAGAAGTCGTTCGTGTTTAGTGATTGAAGGTCGAATGTAGTTCTTAATTCGTTTGAGAATTGAGAAAGACCGTTGCATTAACAGGCTCCGGCGTCGTGGCCACATTACCACTTCGGGAGTGCATTATTTCTCTAATAATTTTAACAGCCTGGAGTCACAACCACACCTCAATGGATTAAACTATTTAATTTAGTGAGTATACCATGATTGACAACATGTGGTTTGATATCTTGCAGCAGACTTTTTGTCAAATGCATTTTTCATGAAAATTGTCACTGGTGTTACCTTCCTTGTGGGTAACACCAGTGAAGATCAGTTTATGTTTATATTCTTTTACGAACTGCTTTCACTAAACGCCAAATGTAAAAATGTTGTCTCATCTAATAATTATAGAACAAGGATCTTTGGTAATGTATGTCACTGGTGTTTCATTGTGTCACTGGTACCGTGTTTTTTTTTCTGTCACATTAAATAAAATGTATCATATGTAACATGATAATAATTTTACATCCATTGAATTCTGCTACACTCAAGAGTTAAGATTTAAAGGATTGCATCATTACTTGTTTATAACTGGTTTGCAAATATTTTCATTTTTATAGCAAATACATGCTTGCGCAAATGAACTAACATCATTCAATCACACTTTTAACAAACCTGATTAAAATAAATAAAACATTATCTCCTTATTTGTTGCATTATCATTATTTTTCTGTAACTCTGACTACATGTGCTGAAAAAAAATCGAGAAATAATATTTCATAAAAACCTTTAAAATTGCCAAAGGAGTAAGGTAACACCAGTGACAAAAAAATGGTACATGTGGTCTTTAAATAAATGTACAAAAAAGATAAAAAAAAATCATTAAGCTGTCATTTATGTGTATTCATAAAGTCAAAAGGTAATCTAATAATGTGGTCTAAGTTTAAATGTTAAAAAAGAAATACATTTTAAGACATCTTGCCATACCAAAAGTGGACGTTTCTGTAGAATGACCCCTGTGTGTAAATCCGGCCCTAACTCAAGAATGTTCTTTAGACAGTCTAAATGCTTCATCGGAATGCTTGAGGTATTTCGATGTGCTAAAAGAACAACAGGAAATGTATGAAATGTGTGTTTGTAGCTGAGAGTGAGAGAAGTGTTATTTTAGAAACCCTACATGCGCTTCTAAGAAGATGATTTGCATAAAATGCTTAGAAAGGCATATAGGGGACATAATTAGTTTCCACTTCTCTGTTCTCTCAGTGCTTTATGTATAATTTTGTTCTTCATTTCCTTTCAGTGGCGACACAGAGACGCTGCAAGCAGATTCATCAGTTGAACATAAACTGTGTTCAAGGTGACAGCATGACTATTTCTTGTTTAACCACAAACCACTCGCTGGAGTCTCTAACAGTCAAACTACACAAGAAAAACCAAAATGAAGACATCCTGATGTATCCAGACATCTCTCCAGCATCAGAGAAACAGAGATGGTCTGTGAGGAAAGATGCTGGAAATGTTACACTTGATCTGAAAGACATCAGATTATCTGATGATGGCCTTTATGACTGTCAGGTCTACAAGAATCAGGACTGCCTTCATGCAACTCGATTTAACCTAAAGGTCAAAGGTGAGAATGCTAGTTTCTGAAATTAACAGATAATCCCTAGGAAGCCTGTTTCTAATATATATGTTTCTCTGGTTTCAGAGTGTAAAACTTTGGACTCTGTCCATCCAACACCAGGCTCTTCAGTGTTGCTGCCATGCTCTGAACATCCTCTACAAAACAGAACCGAACGAGTCACTTGGAAAGTTGTTAACGGTCACCAATCAACAGATATAACTCAGTATCGCCCACCAAACAAGCCCTCGTATCGCCCACCAAACAAGCCCTCAAGCAGCACAGAGAAACTCCTGAAGCCTCTGTATGAGAGAGCAAGACAACTAGTGAATGGATCTCTGCTTATAAGGGATACAGTCCACTCTGATGAATTGTGGTATCGGTGCAGAGTGAATGAAAAAACCTGCTATGAAGTGAAGCTGCTGATGAAAGGTGCGTTTTTAATGCAATATTTTAACCCTATAAAGTCTCAATGCAGACTCTCTGACAGACATTGATTAATTTGGAAGATTAAGTGAAGCTACAGTATGCTATTAAAATGTGGTCTGTGGTGATGGGTTAGTCAGTTTTTTTAAGTTTTTTTTGTGGTTAATATAGTAAATATGGTGAAACATGTAAGTTAAACATGCTTAGGTAAAGGTTTAGATTACAATTTTGTTGTGGTGATTATAGCCAGTGGTTAGAGCAGTGAGTATATTATAAAATGGCACTGAACCACTGAGTTGTATTTGTTTGGGTATACAATAGTATGTTGAATGTGTGAATATTTAAACAAGCTTGTAGAAAGTTAATGTTTTTATACCAGCTGGAAAATGTGTTTACATTTGTGTGTCTAAGTATATTTTAGGTAAAATTAATACTGTAATATTTTTGGTATTTTAAGTTTTTATTTTGATTATTAAGTGGAATGAGAAAACATTCAGACCCCTTTAAGTTAAATGTTTTAAAATTGTTTTCCCCCCACATCAATCTATACTTCATACCCTATAATGTCAAAGCAAACCCAGATTTGCTATAACTAAAAAAATATATATAACAAAAACATTGACAAGTATTCAGACAAGTATTCAGATTTCTCTGAATCATCTTTGCTATAATTTTATACATCTGCGACAAATTACATTATATGGATATGATTTAGAAAAACACACACCTGCCAATATAAGCTCTAACAGGTGAATATGCATATCAGAGCAGAAACACACGTAGATTTGCATTAAAGGCTTCCAAGACAGTGGCCTCCATAATTGTAAAATGGAAGAAGTTTGGAACAACCAGGACTGATCTGAGCTATATGGCTGTGTGGCCAGACAGAAGTTTCTCCTCAGTGTTTGACACATGGAAGCCTGCTTGAAATTTGCAGGAAAAAAAATACCAGCAGCAGGGACTGGTGAACTAGTCAGGGTAGAAGAAAAGCTGAATGTAACAAAAATACAAAGATGATTAATGAAAAGCTGGAGCAAATACCTCAGGACCTTCAGACTGGGCAATACTTTGTGAATATTCCTGAGTGGCCCAGTGAGAATCTGGACTTGAACCTAATCAAACATCTCTGGAGAGACCTGAAACTGCAGTCCCCATCCAACCTGACATGGCTTGAGTGGATCGCAGAAATGATTGGAAGAAAATCCACAAATCCAGGAGTGCAAAGCATGTCACATCATACCCAAACAGATACCCAAACAGACGTTAGGCTGTACTGAGCTACAGGAATATTTCACTCCGAAATAAAAACTGCAGAAAATTCACTCACCCTTAGGCCATCAGATGTTTATGAGTTTCTTTACGTGAACAGATTTGGAGAAATGTGATGTGATGATGTTCATTTAAGTTAATCTTTTCACTATTGATCACAGATGCCCCAACCACAGCAGACAGTACAGTTCTTCAGACTGACGAGAGTGCAGCAGTGACAGCTAATCTGACAGTAGTAGTGATGACCACAGTAGTGTCTCTGTGTGTCCTCATATCACTGGCCGTCTGTGTCATTCTTTATTTCCAAAAACAAAGGCCCAAAATTGATAACCAAAGTAAGTCCAAAACTTCTTAGTGTGTTGCAATGAGACATGAAATATAGTTCACATCATGCCATCATGACGATGAAATGAAGAAACTGCAATACTGTAACTTATGCCATTTTATGATGGTAGAAGTGTAGCATATGGTAAAGTACTTATTTCTGTATTCTTGTAGTGGAATTGAACTGCCAACCTTCAGTGTATTCTGAAATTTCAGGAGGTAAGTGATATTCATGGTAAGTCCTTACAAAATATATTTAAGTAACTTGATGAAGTGTATTTAATAAATGTTGTTTTCTTGCAGGGTTAGATGTCCCTTTGTATTCTTTAGTTCAACATAACACAAACAATGACCACCTGTAAGTTACTGCAATGCAGTTTAATCATTAATTTAATATCTGTCCTGAACAACATAGCAGGGGCCTCATATATAAGTACTGCATGTAGACATCTGCAAATGTGCACATGATTCAAACTATTTACTTTTTGCTAACTAATTAACCTAATTAATTTTTGAACTTCATATCCCGACAGATGGTGTGAAGAAACAGAAGCTCCTGCATGTAATCCAGACCACATCTATGATAATAGAATGCTGTGAAATAAATCACTGTTTTTATGTTTGTTTAATGTTTCTTTGTTTTTTGGTGTTGCTGTTTTTTTTGTTTGTTTTTTTGTGTAATGCCTCCTGCAAATTTTCATAAATGTAGTATTGTTATGAAACTGCTTTTATACATATCATTTTACCAAATAAAACAATTTAAATGTAAATACAATTTTATAGCCAAAGCTAGAAGCCCTGGCTGTATATTGACTGCTATAAACATTTACTACACTCGAAAAAGTATGTAAACATATGTTTTGCCTGTATTTTAAACTATGCATTGCATTGTGTTTTGGGGTTGATGGAAATGTACATAAGGTTCACAGGAATGTATACTGGCATTGATCAACATATGTTCAGTACATTCAGCACATCAAGTATGGTAAAGAGAAGCTTGCCATTTTTGATGAGCTCCATGTATCTGTTGATAAAAAAAATTATGTGAATAAAAGCCTAAATTAAACCTGTTCTTCATATAAAGTGATTATGTCTCTTCAGAAGGCTTGGATTAAATCACTTGATTCATATATAAATGTATTTTTACAATCTCATTATGAACCCTCTTTATGAAGAGTTTGGTGGTATGAACTTTCAGTGAAGGGACAGAAATCTTTCATTAATATCTTCATTTGTGTTCATACAAGTTTTAAACAACATGGGGTGAATAATCAATGACAGATTTTTTTATTTTTGGGTGAACTATCCCTTTAAGAAATGTAACAGGGTTGACAGTATTTTATAGTTTAGTTTGACTTTAGAAGAATAAAAAGAAGACTTTAAAAAAAATGCATAAATGTAGAAGTCCTGTGTTCAAGGTTGGAAACAAGGTTGAATGCACATATTCACGTTATTTCTTATGTACATGTAAACCAAGCATTCCAAAACTTTTTGTCATCTAAACCTTATTCACCAAATTATTTACTTTAAGTACCCCTGAGATTTTAAAATAAATATTTTAATAATTAAGTATCACATTTGCATGTTCTCAGTTTCTTTGATGTTGATTAATGGTCAGTGCAGCTGTCTATGACCTTTTGGTTTCAATCATTTGACCTTGATTTAAAAAAAAAGTTAAATGCAGGTTAAAATGCAGTTAAATGCAAGTTAAAATCTTTTTTTAGTAAGTGTTTTATTTTAATTGTTATTTTAAAACAAACACTATAGAAATACAAAGACGGTTCACTCCTATACTTATGAATGGGATAAACTGCAACGCGCAATATTATGGAGGAATAGTCCCACCTTCTAAATGAACGAGCCAAATTTCCCATAGAAACCTGAGGCTAGACACGTTAAGCACGTTATGACTGCATATGCGCATTGGCTGGTCTAGCCTGAAAAATGAGCTTTTTAAATGCTATTTGAGCATAATAAACAACATTAATGGGGCAATTAATTTTAGATTTTTGTTGCTGATTTGACTTATGTAATTTAATCGTGAGTTCAACCAGCAGTTTTTGAGATTTCAGGATTCCCTCATTCATTAAGACAGGATTTGTTCTTGTATTAGCTGCCTGGAGGCATTGCAAATATGGCCGCCAAATAAAGAGACTTTCCTTGAAAGGGACTTTGTTTTAAAATTATTTATGTTATTTTTTTTATTTTTTATGATTTAATTAATTGTAAGCATTTAATTAAACTCACAAACTCTGTGCAGTTCCTTTACGAACCCTAGTTTGGGAAACCTTGATGTAATATGATGTTTAATGCACTTTCAAGTTGTAAATTACAATGAATGGAGCATATTTACTTACTCTTTGCATTACTTACATCATTATGGCACAAAATAATCAATGTGATTAACGAGTTAAGTCAAATGTAATCTAAAAGTAATCTAAAAGTAATCTGATTATATTACCTAAAATGTGTAACGTAACGGATTACGTTACTGACTACAATTTTTGTCATGCAATCTGGAATCAGTAACGGATTACAATTTGTAAGTAATCTACCCAGCTCTGATTGAAACAATTTAGAAACTGAAATTAGAATATAATTTATCTCAGCTGAAATTAGCAAAGACAGTTCGAGTCCAATATATTTTAGTAATTTGGGATAAATAGAAGAAATAAGAAACTTTATATATATATAAAATGAATGAATACAGTGTCAATGGAGAGAAGCGTGATTTAAAAAAAATTAAGTGACCAGTTTAGCACTGATGATTTCATTAGGTTTTAAATTGTTTTCAAAATTGCACGTCTCTGACATTTTACACAGATCACATTTCCTACTTCTGCTCTTCAAAAACAACTGTGTTCAGGTAAAAGGTCTTGTGGCCTGTGCTCATATTCAGATGTTCTGCAGTAAGTGAAGTTTTTATCATTTTATCAATAAGCGATTTAGATTTTTAGACCCCTTAACCTACCCCCAAACCTATCCATTTTATAGCGAATATGCATTTTTATCAATAAGCAATTTAGATTTTTAGACCCCTTAACCTACCCCCAAACCTAAACTTGCTTATTTTATAGCGAATATGCATTTTTATCATTTTATCAATAAGCAATTTAGATTTTTAGACCCCTTAACCTAACCCCCAAACCTAAACCTACCCATTTTATAGCGAATATTAAAAGGATAAAAAACGCAATTGACCGAAATATGCAGGAATATAACCATTTTAGTAACAATATAGCATTAAAAATATTTTTATAGTCCCTAATCCCACTCCTACCTCTTGCAGCCGCAATCCTCTCTTGCGGAATATAGTAGGTTTGTGTGAGGTGCAGAACAGAATTTAAGTTGTTAATCGCTGAACATATTATCCAGATTATTTTCCCGATACACTCAGCAAACTCGTGAAGGCGTGCGCATCATTCAAACACACCTCGTGACCTCACCATAAACACGGCATGTCGCAATCTGTGACGAATGCAGGCGACAGCCAATGAGCGTTCGATTATCCTGCCGTAAAACCTGTCATTTGAAGTGGCAACATTTGAATTTGTAAAGAGCGCGTCAGTCAGCGCAGGCTTTGCTGTTCACGGTCGCTGACTGAACTCGCTGCTCGATGGAGATGAAGATCGCTGAATAAAAGCTTGGATTTGGGTCTGTTCCTCGCAGTCATATGGATTCGGAAGATTTGGATTACAGCGCATGAATAAAATTGTTTAATTTTGTAATGTTGCGTTTTTGTATTTTATAGTTCTATTGTCAGTCACAGCATGCAGGAGAAATGCCTTTTGTGGCCCATGGTAGACAAAGTAAACATTACATTGGTGGTTTCCTGTCTTTCCATGTCTCAGTTCTCTCAGGATGTCTTGTTTTTCTTTTCAATTCCCTTTTAGCTCAAACAGAGACGCTGCAAGCAGATTCATCAGATGGACATAAACTATGTTCAGGGTGACAGCATGACTATTTCTTGTCTAACCACAACCCACTCGCTGGAGTCTCTAACAGTCAAACTACACAAGAAAAACCAAGACAAAGACATCCTGATGTATCCAGACATCTCTCCAGCATCAGAGCATCAGAGATGGTCTGTGAGGAAAGATGCTGCAAATGTTACACTTGATCTGAAAGACATCAGATTATCTGATGATGGCCTTTATGACTGTCAGGTCTACAAGGATCAGGACTGCCTTCATGCAACTCGATTTAACCTGAAGGTCAGAGGTGAGACTGCAAATTTATTAAACAAATAAATAATCCACAGGACATTAATATAATATACTCAGTGGTGTGCTGTGGCGTTTCAGTCAGGGCCTTCAGTAAGCAACTGTAAACTACATGTGCACATCTTACACATCTCTGTTAACGCAGCCATATGCATATAATGCACATATTATGTCACACACAGGCTCTCAACAACAATGACGCTGATCAACAATTTCAACAGTAGGCTAGATTAGTGTGGGTTAAATGCAGAGTAAATTTCCCTACATGGATCAGTAAAAGTAATGCGCCAATACACGGGTCACTTTGCATTCACGTCACTCTAAAATGACGACACGACCAAAGCAGCAAAACTGTACAAATGCTGGACATCCACACACCACACCACAGTATTATCAACGTACCACATTCACCTCCATAACAATGTGCATGATACAATACTCATCAAATAATAAAGCACTCACCTGTCACTTGTAAATAAAGTCCATGGGTCTGTCATTCCATTTCCCTTTACTCTTATTAAAAAGTAAACACTGCCAACAAAATAACTTGTGCTGCTCGGTTCTAGCTGTTAGCCACTCATAGTTGCAATCTTTGAAATGGCGCATAAAAACAAAGGAGCAAAATCAACAGCTAGTCCACGACTCTAGCACTCTAAATCATTAGAAGAACATACTGTAACACATGAATCAAGTCACATCAAATTGGTTTGGACTAATTTACATGCTTCTTTCCAATAAGATATATATCTTAAATTCATATAATATAACTTTATAACATGGACGGACACACATACTGTATATGAAGCACACATCTGCAAATGTGCATGATTCAAATATTACTTTTTTGGACCAAATACATTTTTTAACTTTATCTCCCAACAGTTGGTCTGAACAAACAAGCTCCTGCATGTAAACCAGATGAGATGTATTTAAAGAGCTTCTATTTTCATCACTGAAGATATCACTGATCCATCTCAATCAGGGGAAAACATCTTAATATCAACTTTCACACTGCTTCCATCATGTAGCTGAAACTATTTTTATGTAATTTATCTTGATTTTCATGAATGGCTTAATATTTCTATGATTTTTTTTTCTTTATTTCACTCACTGCATTTGGACCCAATTTTGATACAAGTGTGACTTTTTATGTTACTGCTAACAGTAATGTGATCTTAAGAAATGTGATCCTAAGAAAGTGATAGAAGACTTTACTGTAGCTTGTACTTTAAAAGTTCACTTCTTGAATGAATGATGATTTAGAATAGTTTATTGCTGTTAAAAGGCAAATCTTGATAACGGGGCTGTGATGCATTTTTCTACAGTACACACATGCATATGAGAGACACAAATGGCAACTTTTCTGTAGAATGACTCTTGGATTTTCTTCTTTTTTTGCACGTAATCTTTGATATAATGCTTGTATTGCAATAAACAATTCTGAACAGACTTAAACTTGTCTTCCAGTGTATGACTGAACTTTTTCCCTCTATTGTATTTTTTTCTGTAACATGGGCTATGAAATTAAAATAATATGTTAGCAAATACCAGTTTAGCAGCGCTAGAGAATGAATGAACTCAAGTAAGTGTTTGACTGAGACAGAATACAATAGTGCAGTATTTAAAATATTTTTTTCTTAAAAATAAGTTTTGTTTTTTAAATAGAAAACAGGTTATGGCTGGTCCTTGGTGCAGTATTCATGAAGTTTATTTTATAATGTAATGCTCACTGAGGCTGGCAGTGTGTCTCTCAAAAGTGTCCAGACTGCTCACATCTCTAATCTCGATAAGTCTTTAGCTTTCCAAACCTCACTCACAAATGATCTTCCCTCGGATCAGCTGCTTACACACTACTCATTCCTGCTCATGCTGTGAAAAATTACTGTCGCACCCTGTTCATCACATCATATGCACATCCTGGAAATCACAGAATCTCTTTCTAAATCAGTACTGTAAATATCAACCTTTTGACTCAGTGTCGATATGCATAAATTAATTAACCATAATCATTTTTTTTGAATCCAGCAGTTTCAAGAACCACTGTTCCAAATAATGGCAAAATAGATGCTTATATATATATATATATATATAAGAAAGAAAAAAAAATACTTGTTTAATAATTATACATATACTTGTATAATGAGCAACAGTCAGCTCTGGAGTCCTCAGTTCTTAGCTCTGATGATGATGATGATGATGATGGATTTTATGATCATTCCAGCATAACCTCTATGTTTTACCAAGAGAAACTTACAGACCAGCTCCTGCTAAAGACCGAGAGAGGAATCTGTGGAATTGGGTGTGAATGAGAGCTGCCTGTTGATTATGTACATTAAAGGAAAAGAACTGACACTTCATTTTTGGACTCAGCGTAACTCTAGTCCTGCTGTAAAATTAATAATAGATAGTGAAACTCCAGTCTTTTGTTTTCCACTATTGAGCTTTAACTGCTATGCCACATCACCATAATTACTGTATAAACCAGATGTGCAATCTCAGGTTAAATTCTTTTCTGTCCATAAAACGGGGAAACAGCTTTTCACACACTGAGACACCTGACGTTTGAACCGTCATTGAGTCAAATACATTCAGACATGACTTTATTATTAATCTAGACCTCACTTCCACCTTAGAGGGCTTTTTGTGAAAGAGCTTTAATGATCCTTTAGTTTGAGTGTAAAAAATGGTTTTGTTTTGTTTTTTAAAGTAGATCAGTTCAGAGTTGAAGCAGCTGAATTGAGAATATAACTGACCTCCACTGAAATTAGCAATTTAGACAATTTAAGACCATTATATTTTAATTTAACTTAAGTAATTAGGGATAAATTGAAGAAACAAGAAACGTTTGTTTCTATAAAATGAATGAATACACATGGAGAGAACTTGATTTAATTTTTTCACTGACTGATTATGAGCACTGAGGATTTCATTAGGTGTATGTTAAGCGTGGGAAACGAACATGGCGGTTTTGTACATCTTTCCAAAAATATCAGTTAGCAGAGAGTATTCATATTTTTTTACAGTGTAAAATAGCATCCTGTTGTGTTCCTGTTTTATAAATCTTAAGAGATGAGAAATCAAGGTTTAAAAAAACAATAATATTTCATTCTCTGCTTAGAATACAGGTGTTTAGAGAAAGTTTGTTTCTTTAAATATGTTGAATATGTTATCTTTAAAATAACTAACTCATGTAGCTACTTGTTTTAATGGTTTAAAATGTGTGCAAATTTGCACGTCTGACATTTTGCACAGATCACATTTCCTACTTCGGCTCTTCAAAAACAACTGTGTTCAGGTAAAAGGTCTTGTGGCCTGTGCTCATATTCAGATGTATTGCAGTGAGCTACTCAAAACTATCTATTTTATGAGGTGTTTTTAGTCTTCATACCACATTTCCATCCTCCACATGTAACGGCAGCTTTCTAATATATCTGCTAATATAAGATTTAAAAGTTGCAAATATGACGTCTGAAAACTCCCCATTGCATACAGAAGCTCACTGAAGGCCTCTATATTCACACAGAATTAGACCATATTTCCTACTTCCGCCTTAAATTCAGAGTAACTGAAAACAACTCTGTGAAAGTGAAGTGCTCATATAGAGTTTGTCTGTCCTGCAGTGAGCATCTGTATATGATGAAGTGTTTTCAGTTTTCTTTTTTTCAACTCCTGTATCTACTAATAGCAGCTTTATTAGAATGTAAAGGTAAGTGACTTTTATTTTAAGTCAAATTCCTTTAACCTGCATACAAACAAGAAGCATGCATAATATCAATGTACTGTGGGTGTGTAAATGCAGCACGGGTGTGACATGAATATGAAGTAAAGTTAGTTTTACGTTTAACATTCATTAGACATTCGGTTTCATAAGAATTAAACTCTTAACTTATGTTTTGAGCCGTAACTAACTCAGATAGACATAAATATATGCCCTTTGTTGCACAAGGCTTAATTTTTTTGAAAAAAATTAAATAAAAATTAACCATATAAATTAATTAAACAATTTAAGTACATTACATTATACTATAAAAACAATACTAACATGTTCAGAAAAACATCCCTGTTATTGCACAAGACTCAGTTTTTGGAATTAGCAGTTTATGTGTTTTATAATAATTTTACAACTTTTAATGTATGCAATAATACAAATCCATTAAACAACAACACCATTTGATTTAAAGGTATCAAACCAACTGTAAAAATATTTTAATATTATTACCTATAATGCACAAGGATTATTTTTTTATGATTATTCCTTTATTGTTTATATTAGTGGTGTCCAAATTTGCGCGTTAAAGCAGGCGATTAACTTTTTCAGTTTAATTTAGCAATTAAAGCTGGGGCGGGCTAGGGTTGGCCACCCCACTCACAACTGCTGTTTCTGTCACTTTTTCTCTTGACAAGAAGTGCATTCATTCAGTCGCAGATCTTATGAGCACATCAAATGGGAGACATTTCAGATGCGCGCTCCACTTCACTTCAGCTGCAGGCGCGAGTCAAACGAGCGCGGAAACGGTACTGTGCTCACAGCGGTGCAGAAAGGTGCCGGTGCACACTGTACCCTATCATTTCATATCAAAGCGCGAAATAAACTACATGCATGCAATGCCGTGGTCAGTTAAGTCATGATGTTACCAAAAAGGCGATTAAAGCTGCCTTAAAACTGAGTGCAATATATTTTATATGAGTAACATTTAAAGAATATGTCTCTGAAATGGTTTTCAAAACTGTAGCAGCACAGCACTGTCTCCCTCATCAAACACACCCGATTCAACTCGTCAGCTCATTAATAGAGACTTTATGACCTGCAGTGTGTCAGAAATGGTAAAAAGATTTGAGAGAAAATATGATGAGTGTCAGATCACGTTCAGTAGCGACCGCTCTTAAAGAAATAACAGCCAAAATAACCTAATAACCAGCTGCTGTGATGTCTAATAATCAACTGACAAAGGAAAAAAAAAGAGGCAAAATTTACTTTTATAGCTTTAAGGATTTATCTATATTTAATTTAGTGTTTGATAATTTCAATTTCTGTATATTTCTGCTGAAGGGCACAGGTAAATATGACATTTATTATAATGGGTTTATGTGAAGATTGTTTTAAGTTCACTTAAATTAGAAGTTATTTTTTTAAAAGTCTAATAAATGTTAAAATTGATATCTCTCAATTATACTGTAATGTTAAATGGCTATAGTCAATATGTAAATATTGCGGGGGGCAATTTTATAGAGAAATCAGTAATTGGTATCAGTGATACTGGCCTTCAGTCATAAAAAAAAGATGCCATTAAACAAATATAAAAGAATACACTGTCTTCTTTAAGCTGTTTGTACATTAATTTGAAGATTGAATGTGAAATTATTGCAATATAAAGTATATTTAAAAACTTTAATGTTTTTTTCAGAAAAATGTGTGATTAATTATTAAATTTTTTTAATCGATTGACATCACTAGTTTTTATATACAGTACTGAAACTGTATTTTTGATATGTTTAATATACTCTACCTACTTAAATTCATTAAACTCTGACACCGTTTGAGATAAAGGTATCAAACCAACTGTAAAATATTCAGAATATTATTCCCTATAATGCACAAGGCTTGTTTTTATGATTATGCCTTTATTGTTTTTATATACAGTACTGAACCTGTATGTTTGATATGTATAATATACTCTACCTACTAACATTCATTAAACTCTGACACCGTTTGAGATAAAGGTAACTAAACAACTGTAAAAATCTCTAAATTGTTTGATGGCTAAAGTTTGAATATCCTTAAGCACTCCCCTCCAACCATAATATATACTCACAAATGATAAAATACTCTTTAATTTCATCTGGTGAAACAAACCTCATACAATTAAAAAAGTGTCCTTGTTAATAAACTATCTGATGGTGGATGAAATGTTCTTAATTTTACAATTTTCAACCAAATTATAAAAATGAATTGGCTTAAAAAAAAAAGTATTTTCAATATTTTCTTATATCATCTATTTGAAAAACTTAGGGGATTTTTTGTTGCAGTGTCATTATATAACTGGCAAACTTATTGCTTTGGCCAATTATCACAAACAATCATTACTTTACTGGTCACTTTTGTACAAAAACAATTTTTCTCTGAGTAGATCTTTTATATGGAACAATGGTAATATCACTCATAATAACAAATCATTGTATATGGAAAATTGGATTCGGCATAACATATAAACCAGCTTATTTACAAGAATGGGCAATTATACACTTACCCTAATTTTATTACAAAATATGTGTTTTTTTTTGTTGTTTTTTTTTATTTTAATTTTTTTTAACCAAATTCTCAAATGTAAATATGAATAATACAACCCTACAAAATCTTCAACCTATTGTAAATGGTCTCTCTTTTTTGACAAACCTTTCAATAACAGTTTTATAAGAAACTCCTTTAATGTTGGATCCAATCCTCCATGTACATCAAAATTACTCAAACCCCATTGTATGCCTTGACATAGCATTTGGATATTACCATATAAATATGTTATTTCTAATAAAGTAAAAGAAGTCCTTTACAAAATTATTCACAGATGTTATCCTGTAAATGCAGCCGTTAGCAGATATATTCATAGTGTTTGTGATAAATGTACCTTTTGTAAAATATCAGCTGAAGATATTGAATATTTATTTTTCTATTGCCATTTTTATATTTAATTTTGGGTTGACTTTAAAATAGTCATAACAAAAAAATAATAAAAATAAAAATAAACAAAGTCCTCATAGAAACATAGAACCTCATGATATTTTACATTGTTTTCAAAACCATATTTCTCTGATAAACAAAATTACATTATTAATCTGTTAATTATCCTAGCAAATTTTTATATTCATAAGTAAAAAAAAAAAATCAAAATAAACCATCATATATTACCTTTTGTTAACACTGAACTTAAAATATATTTTGAAATCCTTTCTAATATGAGATCAGAAAATAAGAAGCTTATAAAAACAGTAAAATTTTTAAAGCTTTTCAAATTTATGTAACTGCCCTAATACTATAAAAAATACTGGGTTGTTTCAACCCAAGTTTGGGTCAAATATGGACTGACCCAACTTTTGGGTTAAAAACTGAATGTAAAAATTTAACCCAACAGCTGGGTTAGTCCATATTTGACCCAAACTTGGGTTGAAACAACCCAGTATTTTTTAGAGTGTATACAGCACTTTTTTTAGACTGGTATTTTTATTTTAATCTGTTATATTTAAATTTATTATATATATTTTTATATTCAGCTCTTTCATTTTAATGGCAGATAAAATAATATATGTATTGCCATTGAAGTAAAAGTACTGTACCTAAACATGGGAGTGTGATACAAATGCTCAGTTTAGAAGAAAATTTCAAATGGCACTTAAGGGCTTTTGCATCTCTACTCTTCATCAATATAGAAAAATACTGGCATAATCTGATCAATTATCCCTGTGTATAATAAGGAATAATAATTTGCATAATTTACAGTTGTTCTGATACCTTTATCTCATTTAAGTAGGTACAGTATAAAAATATCAAAGATATAGATTCAGTACCATATATAAAAACAAAGCCATAATAAAAAAATAAAATAAAAAAAAGCCTTGTGCATTATAGGGAATAACATTTAGAATTATTTTACAGTTGTTTTGTTATCTTTATCTCAAACATGTCACAGTTAAATGAATTTAAGTGGGTACAGTATATAAAACATAGCAAAAATATAGATTCAGTACTGTATATAAAAACAATAAAGGCATAATCATAAAAAACAAGCCTTGTGCATTATAGGGAATAATATTCTGAATATTTTACAGTTGGTTTGATACCTTTATCTCAAACGGTGTCAGAGTTTAATGAATTTAAGTAGGTAGAGTATATTAAACATATCAAAAATATGGTTTCAGTACTGTATATAAAAACAATAAAGGAATAATCATAAACAACAAGCCTTGTGCATTATAGCGCGGATTATATTTAAATTATATTTAGTGATTTTTATAGTTGGTTTGATACCTTTAAATCAAATGGTGTTGTTGTTTAATGGATTTGTATTATTGCATACATTAAAAGTTGTAAAATTATTATAAAACACATAAAATGCTAATTCCAGAAACAGAGCCTTGTGCAATAACATGGATGTTTTTCTGAACATGTTCGTATTGGTTTTATAGTATAATGTAATGTAGTTAAATTGTTTAATGAATTTATATGGTTAATTTTTATTTATTTTTTCAAAAAATTAAGCCTTGTGCAACGAGTTAGTTACGCTCAAAACATAACAGGCGTTAAGAGTTTAATTCTTATGAAACCGAATGTCTAATGAATGTCAAACGTAAAACTAACTTTACCGCTGTAATATGATCAATGTCATTCAGATGTTACATAATTGTTACTTATTTGGACATTTCTGTTGACCTCAATTCTTAGTTGTCATGCTAACACATGAGTTGTGTTCTAGCTAGTGTGTAAAACCTACATTTTAAAGCAAGAAAGTAGTCACTAAGTCAGAGAATAGTTTTGTGTGTGTGTGTGTGTGTGTGTGCGCACACGTGCAAAGATTAACCCAGACAATATATTTTAAAAAAAATTATATATAAGTCAATTTATGTATTTAGTATTGTTATACACTGGCAACCAAGAAGATCATTTGAGAAAATTACTTTTTTTTTTCATTGTGAACCGTGTGGTGATTTCCTGTCTTTCCTTAGCCTTAGCTTTTATGTGATTTATGTGATTACTTTGTGTTTTATTATATTGGCTTTGTATCGTTTGATTTGTTTTTTACTGCCTGTTCTTTTGTGTATATCGTTTTACTTCATATTTGTATATGTATGTAAAGCGCTTTGAGATGCTTCTTTTAAAGGCGCTATATAAAATAAAGTTTATTATTATTATTATTTATTATTCCATGTCTCAGTTCTCTCTGGCTGTCTCATTTCTCTTTTTAATTCCCCTTTAGCTCAAACACAGAGACGCTGCAAGCAGATTCATTGAATTTACTCAATTTTTTTAAGGTAAGTGGTTGCAATCAATTTATTTTAGCTACATTTAAATAAACAAATTGTGTTGAAAGTTAGTAAACTAAATTTGTTTATTTAAATGTAGCTAAAATAAATTGATTGCAACCACTTACCTTAAAAAATTTGAGTAAATTCAATGAATCATTTTTTTCAGTGTACTTGTTTAATAATTATACATATACTTGTATAATGAACAACAGTCAGCTCTGGAGTCCTCAGTTCTTAGCTCTGATGATGATAATGATGATTATGATGATGGATTTTATGATCATTCCAGCATAACCTCTATGTTTTACCAAGAGAAACTTACAGACCAGTTCTGCTAAAGACCGAGAGAGGAATCTGTGGAATGGGGTGTGAATGAGAGCTGCCTGTTGATTATGTACATTAAAGGAAAAGAACTGACACTTCATTTTTGGACTCAGGGTAACTTTAGTCCTGCTGTAAAATTAATAATAGATAGTGAAACTCCAGTCTTTTGTTTTCCACTATTGAGCTTTAACTGCTATGCCACATCACCATAATTACTGTATAAACCAGATGTGCAATCTCAGGTTAAATTCTTTTCTGTCCATAAAACGGGGAAACACACACTGAGACACCTGACGTTTGAACCGTCATTGAGTCAAATACATTCAGACATGGCTTTGTTATTAATCTAGACCTCACTTCCACCTTAGAGGGCTTTTTGTGAAAGAGCTCTAATGATCCTTTAGTTTGAGTGTAAAAAATGGTTTTGTTTTGTTTTTTAAAGTAGATCAGTTCAGAGTTGAAGCAGCTGAATTGAGAATATAACTGACCTCCACTGAAATTAGCAATTTAGACAATTTAAGACCATTATATTTTAATTTAACTTAAGTAATTAGGGATAAATTGAAGAAACAAGAAACTTTTGTTTCTATAAAATGAATGAATACGCATGGAGAGAACTTGATTGAAGTTTTCACTGACTGATTATGAGCACTGATGATTTCATTAGGTGTATGTTAAGCATGGGAAATGAACATGGCGGTTTTGTACATCTTTCCAAAAATATCAGTTAGCAGAGAGTATTCATATTTTTTTTACAGTGTAAAATAGCAAATTTATAGCATCCTGTTGTGTTCCTGTTTTACAAATCTTAAGAGATGAGAAATCAAGGTTTAAAAAAGAATAATATTTCATTCTCTGCTTAGACTGCAGGTGTTTAAAGAAAGTTTGTTTCTTTAAATGTGTTGAATATGTTATCTTTAAAATAACTCATGTAGCTACTTGTTTTAATGGTTTAAAATGTGTGCAAATTTGCACGTCTGACATTTTGCACAGATCACATTTCCTACTTCGGCTCTTCAAAAACAACTGTGTTCAGGTAAAAGGTCTTGTGGCCTGTGCTCATATTCAGTAGTATTGCAGTGAGCTACTCAAAACTATCTATTTTATGAGGTGTTTTTAGTCTTCATACCGCATTTCCATCCTCCACATGTAACGGCAGCTTTCTAATATATCTGCTAATATAAGATTTAAAAGTTGCAAATATTACATCTGAAAACTCCCCATTGCATACAGAAGCTCACTGAAGGCCTCTATACTCACACAGAATTAGACCATATTTCCTACTTCCGCCTTAAATTCAGAGTAACTGAAAACAACTCTGTGAAAGTGAAGTGCTCATATATAGTTTGTCTGTCCTGCAGTGAGCATCTGTATATGATGAAGTGTTTTCAGTTTTCTTTTTTTCAACTCCTGTATCTACTAATAGCAGCTTTATTAGAATGTAAAGGTAAGTGACTTTTATTTTAAGTCAAATTCCTTTAACCTGCATACAAACAAGAAGCATGCATAATATCAGTGTACTGTGGGTGTGTAAATGCAGCACGGGTGTGACATGAATATGATCAATGTCATTCAGATGTTACATAATTGTTACTTATTTAGAAATTTAACTTAGTTGTTGTGCTAACACATGAGTTGTGTTCTAGCTAGTGTGTAAAGCAAGAAAGTAGTCACTAAGTCAGTAAATAGTTTTGTGTGTGTGTGTGTGTGTGTGTGTGTGTGTGAGCGCGCGCAAAGATTAACCCAGACAATATATTTAAATAAAATTTATATAAAAGTCAGTTTATGTATTTAATATTGCTATACACTGGCAACCAAGAAGATCATTTGAGATTTTTTTTTTTATTATTATTGTAAACCCTGTGGTGATTTCTTGTCTTTCCATGTCTCAGTTCTCTCTGGCTGTCTCATTTCTCTTTTTTAATTCCCCTTTAGCTCAATCACAGAGACACTGCAAGCAGATTCATCAGATGGACATAAACCATGTTCAGGGTGACAGCATGACTATTTCTTGTCTAACCACAACCCACTCGCTGGAGTCTCTAACAGTCAAACTACGCAAGAAAAACCAAGATGAAGACATCCTGATGTATCCAGACATCTATCCAGCATCAGATCAGCAGAGATGGTCTGTGAGGAAAGATGCTGGAAATGTTACACTTGATCTGAAAGACATCAGATTATCTGATGATGGCCTTTATGACTGTCAGGTCTACAAGAATCAGGACTGCCTTCATGCAACTCGATTTAACCTAAAGGTCAGAGGTGAGAATGCAGATTTTTCAAGCAAGCTAATAATCCCATATACATATAATATAATATAACATAACATATACTGTATGTGTTTCTCTGTTTTCAGAGTGTAAATTGTTGAACTCTGTCCATGCAAAGCTAAACTCTTCAGTGTTGCTGCCATGCTCTGAACATCATCTACAAAACAGAACTAAAGTCAGTTGGGAAATCATTACTGGTCACCAGTCAACAGAAATAACCCAATATCGCCATTCAAACAAGCCCTCAAACAGCACAGAGAAACTCCTGAAGCCTCTTTATGAGAGAGCGAGACAACTAGAAAATGGGTCTCTGAAGATAAGAGATGCAGTACAAACTGATGAATCGTGGTATCGGTGCAGAGTGAATAATAAAACTTGTTATGATGTGAAGCTGATGCTGAAAGGTCTGTTTTCAACGCAATACTTTGTAATCAAATCTAGTATACCTCATCATCAGTATTCATCAAATCAAATCTAATTAAGTAATATCACATGAGAAAAGTAAATCAGCCACATAACCAGCCACAATAATATTTAGACCAACGGCACAACTGCATGTGTGATATTGTTTTTACACAACAGGTCAATAAACAAATCGATTTAGTATTCAGTATTTGTTCAGTACAGTATTTTAGTAACCTAAATTTTTGATAAAATATTGCCAGGCAGTCTAATTTTGCATTACTAATGAAAATTGTTCCAAATTAAGTCAAAGCGTTTTATTTTGATAAAATGTTTTACATTACAGTGGAAACACTCCCCACAACATTGTTAGCCACAGGTAAGAGTTTTTATTTTTGTTTGTGTGTGTGTGTATGTGTGTGTGTGTGTGTGTGTGTGTGTGTGTGTGTGTGTGTGTGTGTGTGTGTGTGTGTGTGTGTGTGTGTGTGCGTGTGTGTGCACATGTGTGATCAAAATAATCTATTCAAATGAAGTGTTGTTTAATATGATCTTTTTTTATTGATCACATATGTTCCAGCCTCTGCTGACAGTTCTTTTGGCCAGGCTGGACGCAACACTGACACGAGTGCAACAGTGACAACTAATTCGACGGTAGTAGTGATGACCACAATAGTGTCTCTGTGTGTCCTCATATCATTGACCGTCTGTGTCTTTCTTTATTTCAAAAAACAAAGGCGCAAAACCAACAGCCAAAGTAAGTCCACAACCTGAAACATTTAACACTATTGAGTTGTCACTGTCAGAGCAATGGCTTATTAGAAATGAGAGAGGAAGTGATGACTGTTATTGTCATCAGAACATAGTTTGTATGTGTATATTACACTTCCTGTTATATATTTATCCTTGACTCTAACTGAACAGTTATTCAAACAGAAACCAGAACCAGCCAAACAGCAGACCCTTTATCATTTGCTTGTTTTGCAGTTGCTTTCCTTCAAATGAGTGAATTGAAGAGTAGAGGTTTCTTGTGCAATAGTAAGATGTGCTATTAGTATGTCAGAAAGGGAAAGTTAAATGTTAAATGTAATAAGGATTTATGTCAGAAAGAAACATGTTTAAACATTATGTAACTTTTACGCATGATTGTAAAGTCTCTTTTCGTCTGTTATAGCACAGCTAAATGGCCGGTTATCTGTATATTACTCCCAAGTTGCAGATGGTAAGTGGCATTAATTTTAAATGCTTAAATGTATAAATTAAAATGACAATTAATGTAATTGATTGAAGTCAACAGTTTTTTTTTTTTGGACAGGGTTTGATGACCCAGTTTATTCTTTAGTTGAACATAACACAACAACAATGTCCACCTGTAAGTTAAGCAAAGTATTATTTGTATACAAATGCTACACTGAAAATTTTACCTATTTGAATGGATGAAATTGTTTACAATTTACACAGAATTTGCAAATGTAAACGATTCAAACAACACATTAACTGATTTTTCTTTAAAAATGGCATGTGGTCTCAAAATGAATGTTTGAACTTTATCTCCCAACAGTTGCCGCTGAACAATCAGAAGCTCCTGCATTTAAACCAGATAACACGTATGAAACGATAACACTGTGAAAGAATATTGGCATTTTTAAAGATTTGTGATGTCAAAGTCTTTGAGAAATCTTAGTAACTACAAGGCATCTGTCACAAATTATAATAAAGGGGAACATCTATACTCAATACACTCGCTGAGGCTCCTTGTAATGCTATGTTTTTATTGTTTTTTTTATCCTGTAATGTGAAACTAACATGTTGTCATGCAACTTTAAAATCTTCAGTTCTTTCAAACTCTATAAAGATGGTCAAAACAACTATAAGCCTTTTTATCATAGCAGACAGGCTGTGACTGATTTGTTTTGTGAGGCAAAGTCATCGGCTGATGATCTGATAACTGATCTGATGCAAGACTTAAAAATGAAATGATATAAATAGACATTATAGATGCAGTGTCATCATAGCAGCGTGTTTATCAAGGCTTCTTTGAAAATATGTAGTGTGAACAGTAAATTAACCAGAAACTTTAATCACAATTAAGAACGTTGAATTAACAATACGCAGGGGTAGGGCTCCTTTCTTGTGAATAGCTTCTTGTGGCTTTCCATGTCATCAATCAATGTCACATGATCTTGGCTTTTCATTCTTTTTCTTAAGAAATATGGACAGATTTCAAAATCATACTCAAGTAACAACATCTTTTGGTGCGCTACCAGAAAAACAGATTGTATACCTTACAGTATATACACCAAACACACTCCATTAAATGCTGAACCTTTTTGTGCTTTACAAAGAGGAGTCAAAATCCACACCCTAGACACACACAGAGTATAGTATCACTGATTCATGCCAATCTGTGGTAACGTATTGCTTAATATCAACTGTTGCACTATTGCTATTTACACATCGCTGAAGCCATTTTTAAAAGGAGAGGTCGGGTTTGTCAGAGTGTAATGCCTCTGGCAAATTTTCATGAATGCTTTCTTTCTATTTATCACTTAACAAATAAAACAATCTAAATTTAAATACGATTTAAAGCCATTTCAAGACCTTGCATTTAGACACATTATTGACACAACTGGGATTGCTGTAAACAGATCTTTTACTTTTATATTACTTGAGAGTCTTAAGGGCCACGGGTGCCTTTTTTCAGATATAATTTCGACTTAAGAGATGTAACAGGGTTGATAGTTTTTACAGTTCAGTTTGACATTATTACAAGTCTTGAGCTCGAAGTCTTGTGCAACTGCAAGGTGTTTCTTATAATTTAATGCTGATATGTTGATAAATATCTACTTTTAATGGTTATTAGTTTATTACAAATAAAGGTAACAGGTGATGATATTTTAAAATCATCCTCTAAAAATTTTACCACTTGAAAGAATGACAAAGTGACAAAGTTTTATTGATTTATAGAATAGTTCATTGAGAGAACTTGATAACAGGGGTGTGATGCATTGTTATACACACTCATATGAGAGACACAAATGGTTTTGTATAGAATGACTCCTAGATTTATTTTATTTACTATTATGCTTTTTATTATACAATATATAATTGAACAGAATTGATGCAATTTAACAACTAAACAGCCTTGAAGAATGATATAGACATGTAAAGATAGGGATATAAATGGAAACATTTGGATTTTTTGTGGTTCATTATTATCAACTTTTTATTAATAAGTGATTCCCTCTATAGTATTTCCTTTGTTGCATATCTGGGCTATATGACTGTCCTTTCTTCTAGTTTAATACCAGTTGTGTCTGCTCTGGACCACGGTGATGCAAACTTGTTAAATATGTACTTTCAGTGTTCATCCAATAATTACAGTGTGTGAAAGATTATAGGAGATGGGATTCAGGTGAATGTTGACTATTACTCACAGGCGATTACCTCACTTGAGTCTGATTTTCTTTTTCTGTTATTCTTAAGTTCATTAATTGATTGATTATTGTAAGACAGCCTAATTATTCATTCATTTTTCTTAATTCATTTTTCTTAATTCAGATCTATATGGAGACACTAACGTTACATATATTTCCGTTAACTTTTTGTTTTATGCTAATATATTAATATAATAATAATTATCATCATCATTTGTTGTTGTTATTACTATTATTATAACTAGTTATCCAACACATATCATATCCAGCTATTCAGTGTTCAGCTGTGAAAATTATGAACTTTTATGCAGTCACACTTCTTGATGTCCTTCGACTTTACTTTTGCTTTTAAAGCGTGTCTGCTGACTTACGTTAGGCAGGCCTATGTTTACTTTTCAGGCTATCGCTCTGAAGAAACTGATTAACTTTAAAGATATTTTCTATCAAATCGCATTGCTTAATTTTCCGTAACCTCGGGATAGTGGAATGAGATCGTGTCGCTCAGGTGAAACACGCCACATGACGCTGTTCCCTCGGGCTGAGGCGAAAACAAACGGAGAGATGCCGAAGCAATGAGGTAACACGACAGATTTCACTCTGAGGCTTTGTAACGACCCGTGAAACCTGCGAGAGGGAGGGGAGGAGGAAAGGAGTGTCTGACGGAACCGTTCAGCTCGAGGCCAGACCTGCACCGAGGCTATTTATTATTCAGCGTGACTGACGATATCAGAACACAACAACACACAACAGCGACGAGCTCGCGCGCGCAGCGGGATATTCAACTTCTGCTCTTACTGACTTATTTACTCAAGTACTGTTGTCTTTTGAGTTTTGATATATTAAGCTAAAATGAATCGAATGGGGAGTATGTGCACATTTGATGAACTCAGATGGGATGACAGAATGGTATGTACCAATTTATTCATTAGGCTACTTATTGTTTACTATCTCTTGAAAAATAACAGATGTGATTGTTTTTACTTACATTTGTCTGCATATGCACAGGTCTGGTTGTTATCTGAAACAAAGTTACACATAAAATTCTTATGAAATAGCCTATATGAATATGGATGGATAAGCACAAGTGAAATTGATTCAAATATAACTAAAATAGTTAGTTTTGAGGGAAAATGTTAACACGTGTTGCCAAAGCTTTCTGGGTCGTTTTCTCATCATACTCATAAAAGAGAACTTTGATCCTTTGTAACGCGTCTTCCTGGTACAATATTAAATGCGCTACGTGTTCCCTCAAGCCTATTTACAAGGTCCACTGCTTCATTCATTCATTAATGCATTCATTCATTTTTATAGTCAAAATGAAGTTTGTAAAGCCAAATTACCTCAGTTTAAATGTGACCCTTTTTATTAACAGTATTTATAGTGGCAAGCTGCACTAACCCTCCTTTACCTCGCTTTGCCCTTCTCTGTATGCACAACAGATGCTTAATCTGGTTTAATGTCACTTACTTGATATTTGGTTTCCCTAATAACCTGTAAGAGGTATTTGTGCCAGCACAGGGGATAGTTAAGCCAAATACCAGCTGTTCAACCAGCACTGTATTTAAAAAGTGTAATGGCAGGTTAGATGATTATTAACCTGAGCTTTCCATCAGGTTGCTGGGCAGCCGTGTGCCCTTACTGGTTTTATGGCTTCACAGAATATATATTTCATGCTTTCTACATGCAAATTGGGCAAGAGGAAAGTGAGACAGGGCTCAAGTATTTGCTTGATTGTGGAAGGTTTCCTTCCTTTTTAACATTATGGTCATTCAGACAGATTCAAAAGTCTGGCTTGATAATATTGTAGCCTATGTTTTTCAGCATGTACTGTTTTTGCATGTTTTTCATTTGCAAATATGAAAACAGGACATCATTCAACAGGAAGCTCTTTAATGGACTTGTCATGCATCACAAGGTCAAAGACCATTTGAGATGCATTCTTTAGAAAGTCATGCACTTACAGATTCACTTCTGAAAGTACTTTTAACGAATCCATGTAGTTCTCTAGTAGATTAGGGTAAAGACAACTTGGTAACACTTTAGTATAGGGACCAATTCTCACTATTAACTAGTTGCTTATTAGTATGCCTATTATTAACTTATTGGCTGTTTATTAGTACTTATAAAGCACATATTCTGCATGACCATATTCTACAACCTTAATCCTACCCAATACCTAAACATAACAACTACCTTACTAATTATTAATAAGCAGCAAATTAGGAGTTTATCGGGGCAAAAGTCGTAGTTAATGGTTTGTTAATAGCAAGAACTGAACCTTAAAATAAAGTGTGGTTACACTTTTTCACTTTCATACACTGAAATTGATTTGGAGATGATAAAAAAACTCCCCCTTTTTCATATGAAGTAAAAGTCAACAAAAGCTTTTTTTTGTAGCTATATTGTTTTTTACAAGATTAACCGGATGATCTGTGGTTATGTAAGGCGTTCCTGTTTTTTTAAAACATTTTTTTTAAAAACCTTTGTTCAACCAGCTGTGTCAGTATATTTACTTTCTCTCTACTCCATATACTCTATTTATTTTGTTCATTTATCGCTCCCTTGATCAATGCCTCTTTTGTTTTTGGCATAGGCTTAGGAGTCATACAACAAATATTTAACTTTAAACTTGTATTTACTCGCTTTTTATGTGGCTTGTGTGAAAGTACAAATTTTGCCTCTCTCATCAAGTTCATATTATGTAGCAGATTGCAGATTGCACTGATAGTCATTATCCCTCTGTGTGTCTATGGTACTTATGCTGGGGTAATATACAATACAGTAGTTACAAATATGTACACTATGTGAAAGCTTGGCTTGGCTGTGTTGCCTTGAGGTGACAGAGTTCCACAGAACACTGCGGTGAAATTGACTGGTGTTTTGTCTTGTCACGACAATGCTGGAAGCACTTCTAAGTACACTAAAGAAAATTAAGGACAATGTAAACTCATTTGTTTGTTGCTAATCTAATTTTTATTTATTTATTACTAATCTAAACGATTTATTTATTAATTCATTCATTCATTCATTCCCTTTCAAGGATAATTCGATTTTTTCTGGTCTCAAAATATAAGAAATAAAAAAAGAAAAAGGCCAAAGGGGTATCACAACCATATGCAAATACTTTTGATAAAGCAAAACATTTATGAATAACATTCAAGTACATACTGTATGTCAATTACAAAATAAACTTCAGCAAATTAATGAATTAATTAATATATTGATAGAATTAATTGAATATTGATAAAACAACATAAAGATTCCACCCCCAAGTGTGGGATCAAAAATTTTAGATTTGACTATAATGACTTTTGGCATTTCATAACCTATTAACTTAATATTTTCTTTAAAAAAATCCCAATTCTTTTCATTCTTACATGATTAATGGTGCCATCATTAATGTTTCAGTTCACTCAGATTCAGTGTTTGTATAAAGTCACAATTGTCTATGTACAGTCTCAGGTTTCCAGCAGCTATTCAGATTTCTCGCGTGACCTTTACATCTTACAGAGGAAAAAAAAAACACTTGTGTGATTAGCTGAGTCTTTTGTCTGTCTCTTTGAGAGGGCCAGAGGCCTGTATCCAATGACACATTCCACTCATGGCTCTCAAACAATCTCCCTATGTTCCCTCTCTTTTTCACCCATCCTTTCTCTATGTCCTGTCTCTCTCTTGAAGCTCTTTTCGTTCTCTCTGCTTTGTACCTCACACCTGCGTTCAGGTTTCACTCTGACCTGGTTTGATTTCCAGTGAACAAACACCTTGCACTCCATCTCTCTCCATCTCTTATTAATTGTCTATTTGTTTTCTTAATACCCTGGTGCCAACGCCTCTGTTTTTCTATTTCCTTGGCACACAAAATATGCAAATCTCACAGAGCTCTTATATAATCTCTAAATAATGATCATTCCTGTCAGTCAGAGACTTTGCATGCAAATTTGTATGCATGTTTATATGTGTCCATTTGAAAGAGAGATGTCGTGTTATCAGAGAGTTTTGGTATGTGACGCGTGGTTGTAATGAATAGCTTGTTGTTCTGATGCCCCGAGCATAATCCTTACAAACTTCTCTCCAATTAGATTTTTTTAATCCTCTCCCATTACAGGCATGAAAATTGTTTTGTGCTGGGTGCGTGTCATTTTGCAGGTGTGTGTTGTGTGTCTTTGTTGTTCTCTTGGGTAGAGGTGTGGTGTTGAACTTGACTGATCTCGACTCTCTAAATGCTGATTTGCCTCTATGGAAACACCCGATTCGCACACAGTCACAGGACTTCCCTCCGGTAGTACCTGTAGATTTGTTCAGGTAAATATATTAAGGCATAATTCATTTACTTTGAAATTGTTTAGAGTCCTAAACCAAGTTTTTGTTGATTTGGTTGTCATTTTGTTGATACTGACTATTCAGTTGCCTTACGCTGAGTCTGTCCGTCTTCCTGGTGCGGTGCCATTGTTGTTTTGTCTCGTTTATGGGATTACGATAAATGTGTTGTTTTGGCCAGGTGGGTTGAGGTGTGGCTGCGTTTTGTCTAGAGATTTAGTAAGTGGTACGATAATAATAGGTCTTTTTTTTTTACTCGGACAGCTTGCGTTTACAAACCTACATTACTAGACTAATGATGTAATCTGTCTTTGTGACATGCAATACAGTGGTGTGTAACTTCCAGCTTTACATGGAATGTATTTGACGAAACATGTCGATTACAGAGTGTGCTGTGGTAGTTTGGTGAACTGTATAGCATCATGCTTATCTTGTTTTGTCATGATCATGACTTAATATTTGCCTGATCTTGAAATTACAACAGATGCTATCTCATGATCTCGATTCGAGACAAAAGACTGGTCAGCTGCAAAGAATTTAATCGACATCTGTCAAACATCATTTTGTAAACATGCAGATGTCCTGTTCCCTTGAGATGGCTGGCTAAACTCAGAACCACATATTCAGAGTCAACATAGAGTCTGATAATGTTGTAGCCTCCTCCTTCAGTGTCAGACACTGATTTGGAAGTGCTTTATCTCCGACAGAGCTATTTCACATATTGGAGTCAGTTCCTGATCAAAGTAAATCTCACATCTCTGACTTTTTTCATAGAATTGCAAGAAAAAAAGTCAGAAATGTCAGATTAAAAAAAAATATATTTTTAATTTAGTTATTCTGTGGCAGAAACAGGCTTCGGACATTTCAAAGTTTATGTGTATGCATTATGCAAATACATTTTTATAGATTTAAACTCAGAACGGTGAGACATAAACTTGCAAATCTGAGAGGTAAACTCAAAATTGTGAGATATAAATTAAAAAGACTTAGATAAAAACTCTCAATTCTGAGAAACTAATACCTTTTTAATTTGTTTATTCTGTGGCCAAAGCTACCATATACTTTTGTTAACTCCAGACCAATAAAACAACTTTAAAGTTAAAATCTTGAGAATATTGTTCAATATTATTACATATAATATAGCTAAAATGCTAAACTCTTCCATATATCCCTTTGAGGTATAGTGATTTTTTTTTCCGCTCATACCACAGATGATGCATTGTTTGTCATAGGAATAGAAGTGTACTTGATTACTTAATCACATAATGTTATATAATGTCATTTGCTATAGTAATTTTTGCCTTTTATTTTATCTCATATTCTGTCTCATTATTACCTATTACAATATGATCACACATGGATGATATAGTAGTAGGTAATAATAATAATTTGCAGTATTTTCATGAATCACTGCAGCTTCTCTATTTGTACATGATGACAGTTTTACTGTTAGAGTCATCTGCCATTATACCCCATTATGACTGTACACGTCACCTCCTCTTTTTATATTCCATGTAATTTGCACTAAACTGGTCTCTTGGCTTCTATACCCACATTATTTGCACCCTAATATTACTAAAATAATACCTGACCTCATGACAGTAAATATGAATCACATCTAATCTAATACAGATTGTGTCTCATGTGAATGTGTAATGTCCTCTGTCACCTTTGCTCTGACTTTTTTAGACACTTGATCTTCACCCCAGTGATGACCAGGGACATTTTCACAGGGCCTGTCTCACACATATTTAATAAACATGTCACAGTTTGTGCACGCTGTCTACCACACGCTCACTTTCAGGATCTCCCATCCCACTGTGACTCACACAGTCTACTTTTAGAGTCAGTAGAATGTTCTGGATTTATGCATGGACACACACAGCCATCTGTGGTTGGTTTAAGTGGTCCAATGTTTATTGTTTTACATATTTCATCAGATTATGTTCTTAAATACCATATACAGTTATTCAGTTCAATTTCTCTAAATTTGGTCATGTGGATGTTATCTTATGTTGTGTAAGAGTGTTTCCTCTCATCTGTTTGTGTGGTTGCCAAAGCTTTATATTCTCTGCTTTGACTCTTCCTGTGTCCAACAGACATAGTTTATGTTGTTGATGGGTGTCCCGGTTGTCATGGTGATATTCCGTTCTGCGCTGGAACGCATTGTTCCGTTTAGATTTGTGGCGTCCCGCCTCCATCTTTGTGATGATTTAAATTTACATTCAAATACAAAATTTTGGTGAAGCCTGCAAGGCTCAAGAATTTTCCAGAAGCTGAGGAACAAATCAAATCAGACTTTGTATATGCTAGAGACTGGACTGTAAATGCCTTTCGCTTTCGCATTGAGTAACCACAGACATTCCTGCCAATCTTTAATGGTCCACTGGCCTCCAGTCAGTCTCTCTCTCTCTCAGAGGGCATTACTCAGAGTTTCTCCTCCCCACATGTTCCCCTCATCCATACAGCTCCCACCCCTTTGCTTTCTATAACGGTCTCTTTGTTGCATCCCTCACTCACATTTGTGCTTCTCTTCATGTTGTTGTTCAGAACGGGCACAGAACGGTCAGACTGACTCTCCACGAGCAGAACCAGCAGCAGCTGCCCACCACAGATAAGGTACATGTCTGTTTCTTTCTATTTTACACATAGTCATAGTCAGAGAGAGATGGTCGAGTCTTGACATGTTCAGATATCACATTCAGCTTCTGATTCAATGTTTTTAAGCATTTATGTACGATTTTAAAATATATTCAGTATTTCAGACCATGGGAAGGTTTTAGAAGAATGAAAAAGTACCTGTTTGACACCATTCCTGCATTACATCTCTGATGTTTATGCTTTAGATAAAGTTATACCAGAATGTTCTAGTATAACACCAGGACAATGTTAGTATTATTGAGCATAACCTAAATATATGCTTAGTATGTATTTATATTTAGATCTATCTTTATTTATATCAGTGACCATCTGCATAAACTGCTTAGTCATCTAATTTTTTTAAAGACTGGTCATAACTTTTTAATTCAATTATATAAAAGGTAAATTGGTCTAATCTGAATATGAAAAGTAAGACTTATTACCTATTTTCTAACTGCTAGTTGGTCAGACTGGTCAGCTGGCCACAGATACAGTTTTGCATGTTTTAATGGTCTGTAGTTGTGTATTGTATGCTTATCTCTACTGTTGTTTATGAGCTGATTATTTATGGTTATGTTGTGACAGTGATTCTTTAGAATCAGTTCGGATTAACTTCAGTGGAATTTCCCCCCCCCCCCCACACACACACACACACACACACACACACACACATCATTGGTCCATTTCCCTCTGTCTGTCTGTCTGCCAAAGCTCTATAAACACAAGGAACATGTGGCAGTGTTCCAGGAGAAGTTCTTGTAGGACTAGAGGCTCATTGTTTCAGATTCCAGAAATTGCATAATTTTCCATGTCCCTTTTCCCACATCTGTGCCCATTCCTGCTCTTTAGGGGTTTTCTGCTACACTTTGTGTGTTAAAGTTATTTATGCCCCATGTTTAGAAAGGAGCTTTTGTTTTCTGCAAAGAGATGCTTAAAGGTTGATAAAAGTTAGATTTGCATTTTTAGTATTTTATATAAAAAATGATTTTTATATAAAAAATGATTCTGTAAATTCTAGAGAACTAAGACATCATACTACTTTAATAGGTAGCAGTCCTCCTGATCAAGCCTCTAGATGTTGCATGACATGAAGGTGCAGTTAATAACACACGCATACAATAGGGATTTAATATGTATTTTTCATGTCATTCCAGCCAATTGGCAGAGCTTTTGCTTTGGTACAACCAACCTTTGAGAGACAGCCATTGCAGTCTGATTTGATCAAGCAGTCTGAGGACCAGGGTGAGGTCATAAAGGTGAGTCTGTCTTTAACTTATAAAATTATTATACATTTCACTCAGGCACTTGTTAAAATAAGTGATATGAATGGCCATGTTTTTATGTTTTTAAAATCTTTGTGTTTACTTGTCAGGTATATTTGGAAGACCGCAAAGAGGCACAAGCCAGACACCAACAGAGTCTAAAGATGCTCTCAGAGGAAGTTTCACAAATACAGGAGGTCAGAGCAAAAATCCTCATATCATTTCCCACTTTTCTATGTTTAGATGTTTTCAGAACATGTGTATTAATAGTGTTGTACTGTGTGCAGGTGAGATACTGTCTAAAAAACCTCAGAGAGCAAATGGCAGCTAAAAGTCACAGGACAGAACATAAGGTGAGAAAAGACAACATACCAGTCTGCATATATATTGCTTTTATGCTATATTAATCATAAAATGTTAAATAACTCTCCTTTTCTCACCCTCAGCTGGTGTTATCTGGTCCCAAAAAAGTTAATGGAACTCATTCAGCACTATCAAAGGCTTTAAATGGTTTAGAGAGACAGGTGAGACATTTACAGTATGTGCAATGTTGCTTTGCACACACACTTGCAGGTTATCAGTCGATACTGGATATTTATTTGTGCATGCTTATTTCCTCTATTTTTACATTTAGATTACCTTTGTCACCATCAAATTCTAAACTAATAATTTTTAAAACTGTCAAATGTAATCTTTAGCAAATATCTAAATGAATAACTAACTAATAACTAATAAAGAACTGTTGAATTTAATCTTTGGCAAATATCCAAATAAACTTTTTCATACTTGCGTTTATAATATAGCAATGCCTAAATTAATTGTTAGCTTTTAAGGTAATTGATTTTAGTTTTTATTGTTTTATTGTTTTATTTATTTTGACAAAATAGTGTACTCAATTCCCATATTTCTATCTTTATATTACATTTGATGTCATCAAAAAAGCTAACAATTTTTAGCTCTGTTTAATGAAATCTTTAGTAAATATCTAAATGAATATAATTTTACATTACGTACATACTGTACATTATAATATTGTGATGCTTAAACTACATATAACATTTAAAACGGTTGATTTTTAGCATTTAGTGTTTTTATTTATTTTAATTATTTTATTTTTTTATATAATTTTATTTATTTAGAGAAAATAGCATCAATTTTTTATATCTGCCATTATTGGTTATCCAAATTGTAATATCTGTGCATCCCTCATTTTCATATTAACAAAGATATTTTCTATTCCCCTAAACCCAAACCAACTCCTCACGCAAACCTGTTGATATTATTAGATTTAAAGTAAGACATGATTTATGAGCAATTCAAATAGTGAAGAGCACATCAGTTGTTCTATAAACATCTATTTGAAATGACCAGCATGTTTCAGTGCAGCCATGTTATATAATACAGTATAAAGTGTTATCTACAGTATAAAGGAAATCTGTATCCCTTGGGTGTTAATTAGGTAATTGCTTATTCACACCTACATTACAAATCTCAACAATCTGTTACACAACACATAAACAAACCCGCGGTGGTAAACACCCATTATTATTTATGTCATCCAGGAGATAGGAATTAATCACCCAGGAAACCACACATAAACGCACAGCTCAGGGAACACGTTAAGCCACCTGCAATAATTATCCGTGGTTCTTTATAATCGACAGTATTTGTTCAACAGGTTTTAACGTTTCTCACATTCTTCAAATTCTTAGCTTTTGTTGCTTGGTGAAAGTAAATGTGGCGGCAGCACATTCTTTTTCGTATTGAATAGTGTGGATTAGCCTCCCACCGGGATGTGTGCTTCTGGTTAGAGCAGGAGAACGGGTGGAAAAGCTGAGTTATGACAGCATACGTCAGCATTTTTCTGTTAGAACACACACCCTGTTGACGTACACACAGAGAAGGCCCCTCCCTCTTTCTGTCTAACTTACATTGTCCTCTCGCTCTCACACACGTCTATAAATAACTGCTGGGAGACATGTGGGCGTGTTTCAATGGACATAATTTGTCATTTTTTATAATTTTGTAATTTGTTACTAGTGACTTGGTTCAAAATTGAGTACGGTATGCTCCTATTTTTTATTGCCTAAACCACTGTGTTGCATAACTAATTCAAAACACATGTAAGAACTACATGAACACACATACAAATTTGACTGTAACCAAACAAATTCCAGATTCTTTGCATTAAAGTTTTGACACTGTATTCTCTCTCAGGATAGTATGGATGAGCAGGAAAAAGAGAAGATGAGAGAGGCCAGTAAACGTCTGTATGCTCAGCTCCAAGAGTCCGAGAAGAAACACCAGGAGGAGAGAGAAAGACTGCTGGTTAGTCACTTAGCATGCACTCTCTGTCATCCGTTTCTTTCTTAACATATTAGGATCCTAATGAGAGCACTCAAAGAAACCTTTGTTAGATTGTCTTCAGAGGAGGTGAGAGGTGAATAGTACTAATGCAGTGCCAGACATTCCTGCTGGCCAACTGTGTCAGATCCAGGTTGGGAAAGAACAGTGTGTGCTGGGGTGAGAGCGCACATTCTTTCATGATGATGTGCAGTTTTGTAATCGCCTACTGCTTGTGTCTTATACGTCAAGAGCAAACAGATGATGTCAAAATGATACAATGAAAAATTAAACAGCTTGAAACTTTTAATCATTTTCAACTTCCTGAAACTGTCTCTGTTGTACAAATGTAGGTGTCGCAACAAGTTGTTTTAAATTAAATACTTTTTTCTGATAAGCTGGTCAGGACTCTGACAGAGGGGTCTTATATCATCCTGAAGTTGTTTACTTTCCCTTTTTTCTCCAAAATGTTGCTTATAGTGACGATAAATAAATAAATAAGTAAGTTTTAATAAATGAATGAATAAATTATTATTATGATTATTATTATTATTAAATAAAACTTAAATTATTTTGGTCACACTTTATTTTAAGGTCCAATTCTCGCTATTAACAAACCATTAACTACGACTTTTGCCTCAATAAACTCCTAATTTGCTGCTTATTAATAGTTAGTAAGATAGTTTTTAGGAATATGTGCTTTATTATGAATATGAATTTATTAAAGTGTTACATTATTTTAATTTGCTTTCAAACTGTGTTGGCTTCCAAATATTTAATATTTAGAAATGTAGACATTATTTGACAATTAGAAGATTTTCTAACATACATTAAATAAGTGTAAATATATAAGGACATAAATTTAATAATAAATTTACAATTTTAGTTTTTTAAGCTGTGACTTATGGACATTGGATAACTTTCCCGAGGTAAATGTTAGGTGACAAATTGTTTACAAGGTGTTTTATTGAAGCCTTTCCATAACAAGTTTGAGACTGTTTATCAGGGCCAGTGGTCAAATATTAATTTTAGTGCTCTTTGTACAACAAATATTTGATCACAGACTCCTGCGACTGATTGACCGGTCAGAATTATATTGTATTGTAGAAAGATGTGTAATAGTTAAACATACATATCTTATAATATAATTTTTTTTTTTCTTTGTTGTTGTAGGCAGAGGCACAGCAGTATAAGCAGCAGTTATCTGAGCAGAGCGAGTCTCTGAAGAGGGTTCAGCAGAGCAAAGAGCAGCAGGATCAGCAGATCCAGGACCTGCAACGTCTCACGGGCGGCATGGAGCAGGAGAGCTCCACCCTCAGAGACCAACTCATGACCAAAGAGTCCGAACTCCTGCAGCTGCGTGAACTGAGGGAGGAGGGCCATGCAGGGAGAGAGAGGTAGGGGACATGATACATGAATATCTTACTGATTTTGTCATGTTATGTTGCCTTTTTTAACTTTAAGCATCATTTGGGTGTTGCTATAAACAGTTGCTTAATCATTTAACAGGTTAGAAGAGCTGGAAAAGGAAAATGCGATTCTGAAAGAGAAGATTCATCACTTGGATGACATGCTCAAGAGTCAACAGAGAAAACTACGGCAAATGATTGAACAGGTACATGTGTATGCACACAAACAGAGACTCTCATGTAAGGTTCACTTGCTAACTCAGGCTTTCCATCCGTGTGTCGTCTAGCTTCAGAACTCACGCATGGTGATTCAGGAGAGAGACAGAGTGATCAGAGAGCTGGAGGAAAAGGTGGCCATGCTGGAGGCAGAGGTCAGTCCACAGGATATAAACAAACATCTAATGGGGATTCACGATTCCCAACAATTCAGTTCAGATTCCTCTGAATGATTGGGGTTCCTTAATGATTCTTTTACTGCAGTACTTTTCTTTGAGCAATAATAAACACATTTAAAATAATTATTGCAAAAGGTGTGGTATTTCACAGAGTTCAGTCCGATCATTGCTCTGAACTACACTGAAAAAAATTGGTGTAAGAGAAACCATTTTTACTTAAAAATTGCTTGTAAATTTTACAAATAATTATAAAGAATGGCAAGCAGCATATTGCATTTAACATTACATTTTAAAGCAGAAAGACTAAAATTGTATTTTCTTGTACTCCAATAATGTTTTATTTACAACTTCATAGTTTACAGTTAATGTTTACAAAATATTAAACAAAAAAGTGTTACATTTGTATTCATTAATAAGCATAACGCATACCGTAGGCTGTATTTGTTTGATTCACTAAAAAGAACGGAGTCATTCATTCAGGAATCTGCACTGGTTGTGCTGTGTGTGTTTGATTCACATACAGTAGTGGCCAAAATTATTAGAACACTAGTGTTTTCACCAGCTAAAAAATGGTTTTAAGTCAGTTATTTCTATCTACAAACTCAGACAGACTAAATCCAGAAGAACTGTGGCAATGTCTCAAAGATGCTTCAAAAACCTGCAAAGGTATCTTGGAGACATTGCCACAGTTCTTCTGGATTTAGTCTGTCTGAGTTTGTTCTGTTTCTTCATGTCATTCCAGACAGACTGATGATGATCAGATCAGATCTCTGTGTGGAGCACTGACTCCTTGTGCAAACAAAAATCTCACTGGATTATTACAATTAATGGCAAAATGAATGTTTGGAAATGTAAACTGAAATTTCCTACTGACACACTACAGCAAAATATAGAAAAAACTGACTTAAAACCATTTATAGCTGGTGATAATACTAGTGTTCTAATAATTTTAGCCACCAAAAAAAGGAACCATTTATTCAGGAATTGGACTACACTTGAGCTGTTTTTGATTCACTAAAAGGAACCTACTGATTTGAGTCTTTTAGATTTGATATTTTAAACAGGTTCTGAAAAAGAATAAGTTCTTGGTTAGTTCTTAGTTATTCTTAATTCTTTTCTCTAATCATAATTTCATGAAAATGCACACAAATGTTTCTTTTAAATAAAATTCATTTTAGCGCGTACAAAAGCGATTAGTAAACTCACCCTTTAATCTCATGAATGTTTCCTGACGTCTGACCTTTGTGCATGTGCTTTGCTTACAGAACAAACAAATGCATGATCAGATGGATTACTACCTGGGGAGTCAAAGGTCAAACTCCTACCTGCCATCAGACAGCAATGCGCAGATTGTCTACAGGTAGGACATGCAAATGATCCCGATAGCTACATGCAAAACTTTTATGTAAATAGTCACATATGCTTGATAACGGACATAGAAGCCCACACATTCAAATTCATGTGTCTTCTCCACAGCAAACCACTGAGACCATCCACCCAGACCAACAAGAGCCTGCCCTTCATCAAGGTCATTGAAATTAAATCATGAACATTACCACAGCAACATCACAGCTCTGTTATGACAACCGCACCATCCACAGTGCAGAAGAATACTAGCAACCTAACCATCACAGACCTTCACCAAATGACATGTGATTGCTTTAATGTCTAAAGGCCTTTTACTTCTAACAGTGCAGAGTAACTGTTATTGCCATTATTACATACTCTAACTATGAATTATCCATGTAGATTTGACAGAACAGAGAACATATCCATTAATATGAAGACAAATGAAGAAAACAAATGAAGAACTCATCTTTGCATTATTGTGAGAATTGTGGCTAGGGCTTCTAGATGGATTCTGGGGTATTTTGGTATTTATTTGAGGCTGGCCCTCTGAAGACGATGTCTTTCACTCAACATTAATAGACAGACAGATTGTATTGCTAAACACCCTCATTGAGCTCTCCTTATCTCTCGTAATCTTCTTCGGTATTAGCTCGGCTAAACTTTAGTGGGTTTCTGAGTTCACAGAAATCACAGGTGAAAATCTGTTGTAATTAGAGACAATGGATGGGAAGAATATTTTTATTTTATTTTATTAGAAAAGGACAAAGGTATGTGAATTAAAGAAGGATGAAGGATTTTTGTATCTTAATTGTATCTATTTGTAAAGGCAGGAAATGTGTACTGTGGTACTGTTTTGGCTATTGAGATTTTTGCAATCATTCAGCCCCCGTTTCGCTGATAACTGATGGTCCTGAAAGAACTGAAGGGGAGACTGTGAGTCAAGTTCATCCTGAAACAAAAACTGCAACAAATATTTATTTTTGCTCTACATGCCTTTCTCAACCAAAGAGACACAGCAGGGAGAATCCAATGACTCACCTTCTATGAAAAGCAAAGACGCCTTGTGAGTGTTTCATATGTTTGAAAGAATGTAACACTTGTCCTCCAGTGAGCCAGACCAGTTCAGGCCAGTAGGACACAGTGTGACCTCTGTTATCCAGTCCAGCCCGCCGCTGCAGTACAATCTACAATTACTCAGTTAGATATTTCCAACATTCAGTAAACTGGTTTTATAACACCTAGTTAGAGAAGTGATGTGATTGGCCGGAGCACCTGCCCTCCTCAAAGTAATGTCATGTGAACCTTTAATAATACCACAGCATAGATTATTTATGCTTCATTCATTTATTTCTGGGCAGGGCTGTGTTGAAAAATGCATTTCATAACCATGTTTATCCACCTTCACATTTGTAGATAGTGTGTATATTTTCTCTTTGTGTGAACTTTTAACCATGTGTGAATTTCCTAGACCGGCTTTATATAGCATGTAACATCTTTTGTTATTTTTTTTAATAATATGTTTGTAGTAAAAACGAGTGGTTTGCAATGCTTGAATTAATGACATCTTGTATATTTAAATAAATTAGTTTCATGAATGTTGTTGTTGTCGTGCCTTTTCTGTGTCTGCAAAGGAATGTGGTTTATGGTTAGTTTTATGGCATCTTAAAAACAAAAATATATATATTAAAACTTTATGATATGAAGTAGTTCCATGGAATCTGATCTCAATTGTAAACACACCAGGATGTTATTTTATTTCCCTCACATTACTTGTCCCCATATTTTATCTTCAGTTTGTTAGAGGGTGACAATTGCCTGTTAGGGGTTGCTTATACATATGCTACTGTGGAATATTATTACTTAGCAATTATGCATTAAATGAATCAAAAAGTCATAATAAATACATTTTAAATGTAACTATTGCAAACAACGTTATGTTCTATTTCACATAAATACTGTTCTTTTGAACTTTGTATTTATCAAATAATTCTGGGGAAAAAATATCATATATGAAGCAGCTCAACTGTTTTGAACTTATTTCTGAAGATTCACGTGACACTGAAGACTGGAGTAATGATGCTGAGAATTCAGCTTTGCATCACAGAAATAAATTACATTTTACAATATATTACAATAGTGAAGTTACTTTAAAATGGAACAATATTTCCCAATATTACTGTTTTTAATCAAATAAATGCAGCTTTGGTGAGCATAAAACAAAAACAATAATTAAAAAAAAAAACTTTTGAACATTTGTGTATTGTATGCATTAACTATTTAAGAAATATTAAAGTTCTGAAACAGCTCTCTATGATATTGAAGCTTATACAGTATATATAATATATATATATATATATATATAAGGAGTCAAAAAAACCTAAAATGAATATATGACTTCAGGGGAGCCCAGTCCTATTCCTGGAGATCTACCTTCCAGGAAAGTTCAGCTCCAACCCATATCAAACACGCACCAGCTAAACCAGCTAATTGAGTTCCTCAGAAGCACTTGATAATTGCAGACAGGTGTGCTGGAGCAGGGTTAGAACTGCACTGAACTGAACAGGTAAGTAGATCTCCAGGAACAGAGCAGGATCGGCCAGCCCTGGATTACATACCAAACCAGTGACGTCTGGCAAGTGGAGACCACTACTGGCAGAGCAGCACAGGTACAGATGACGCAGACACTTTATTAGACCTGATAAGACTTTAGAATACAGTGAAAGTCAATATAGACAGTCTCTCATACAACAACCATATCAATTCATGACTCAAACCACACTTTTCCTCCTATGCACACATTCACATCAACTCATTTAAAAATTAAAATTGCACTTAAAAAGAAATAATTAATAGCACAGAAGTTAACATTTGTTCTCTCCCAATTTCTTGTCCTCTACACAGCTCTTCTTATGGATGTGGGACAGGTTCTTATTTAGAAACCTCAAACTGAAGTAGCCTTAGTATAAAATTGGATAGTTAAAGGGCTAGTTTACCCATAAATGCAAATTCTATCATTTACACCCGCTTAGTTGTTCCAAACCTGTTAAAGTTTCTTTCTTCTGTTGAGCACAAAAAAAAGCTATTTTGAAGAATGTTGACAGTAGCCATTGATTTACATAGCATGAAAAACAAATACATTGGAAGTCAACTGTTTTGTTATCAACATTCTTCAAATGTTTTTCTTTTGTGCACAACAGAAGAAAGAAACTCTCATAGGTTTGGAACAAGTGGATGGGGAGTAAATGGTCATTTTTGGGTGAACCGTCCCTTCAATGTCCATTCAACTATTTTTAATTCATGTGCTTGTTCCAGTAAAGTCAATCCAGTTAAAATGTTACCATCTCAGCTAAAGGGTGCTTTGTTGGTGCTCTTTGAACAATAAAGATATAAACTTTACACTCCCTGTTCACATTAAAAGGCCATTCTCGCAAATAAAAGCTGGTAAACAGTGACTTTTAAGATTAAACAAAAATACTCTTCCTGTTAGCTCCATCAGAAAAACATTAAAACTACAAACACAGCATTCTCGCATTGCTCTCAAAGCAGTTGCACTGACATTTATCCCACAGATTTTGTCATATATTAAGTCATTCTCACTTTCTCAATGTGATTTGAGGCCGTTTGACTGCATCTCCCACTGTTTTCATTTCTACATGAAGGCTTTCCCAGAGAGCACTGAACACTTCTGATTCTCAGTTTCGGAGTTATATTTACAGTTCCTCAAAAGGGTTCCATTCTTTAAAGTGTGCTCTCCAGTGTATTATAGTTGTCTTTGAAGTTTTTGAGCTCCAGGAAGTGTTTGGGCCTCTTGCTGCGCTGTCCGGTGGACGGCAGGTACGTGACCTGAATGGTAGAGGCAGACGACGGGCCGGGGGAGCTGGTCAGATCTTTAGCTGCTGACTGGTGCTGCTGGTTTAGACTGGTGGTGCTGGAGTGGGTCTTCACACTGTGGAGAAATGAGGAAGAACGGAGTGAGTAGAGAGATAATTTGAGATAAACAGAAAAAATTAGACAGCAGCACTTACACAGCAGCCAGTTCTGCCAGATCTTCCTTATACTTCACGAAATCTGCCTCACCAAACACCTACAGGAAAGAATTCACAAGCCTCTTATATGTGTCCTGCAGTGCCCCCTGCTGTACATAAGCATTTAACACACATCTGCACTCAGACTGACCCCTGTCCCATGGCGAGCGTTGTCATAGCCCTCCAGTAAGCGATCTATTAATGCACTGTGACTTGATTTGAACAGAGAGTGAGAGTTTCGCAGGTCCTGCAGCCACTTCCTGTAGCGGCGGCCGGTCAGAGCGCTGGCACTGCGACATAACTCCTGAAACGGGATATCTACCGGTGGGACAAAACCAGATCACGTCAGATCAAGCTAGACCTGTATGCATACAGTTTTCTATTTCACAAGCTCATTACAAAATGATTTTCACCAGGTGAAACTTAATAATATAATACAAAAATATAAGTTAACATATTTAACTCATAAGTTAAAATTAAACGTATATCCCATTATATGTATAATGTAATTAAATGATTATAAGTTTCCACAAAAAAATATTAAGCATCAGAACTATTTTCAGAATTGATAATAAATGTCTCCTGCGCATAAAATCAGCATATTAGAATTATTTTTGAAGAATCATGCATCATAGGAATAATATAAATATATAAATACAGAAATCAAAAATCTTAAATTAGAATAATTTCACAGTATTAGTGTTTTACTGTATTTTTGATCAAATAAATTCAGCCTTGTTGAGCAATAAAATACTTATTTAACAAACATTTAAAAAAAATCTCATTATATAGTATATAAAAAGAGTTGCAAAATTGTGTTTTGTGAATGTATGGCAGTATTATTAATGTTAAAGAAACCAAAAGCAAAAATATTTTTGTTAACTGAAACAAATGAAAATGAACAGAGAACTAAAAGTGAGAACTAAAACTAAAATACATTTTAATGTCTCCAAAACTAAATGAAATAAACAAAAATGCCCTTAAAATTATTTTAGGTTTTTATGCACAGCTATTATTAATCCTCATAACTTGTTTGAATTACACATGAAAAGGCCACTAGATAGCAACAACACTAAACTGCTCAGTGAAACTTAACATCATTAAAATACCACTAATAGCTAAGATACAGTACCTCTTAACTAACAGCTCTAAAATACTAAAAATAAAATAAACAAACTACAGTAGAACACTGAAAAAAAACTAAAATAATGACAGTCAAAATAAAACTAAAATGTAAAGTGTAAACTGAAAATAAATTAGAAATAAAAACTATTTATTTTCTAAACTACTATATAATTGTACTAATTTCAAGATCAAATAATCAAATTAAATTAAAATTAAAACTTCTAGGCCTCTATATTTATGAGAATTTAAAGTCAATTAATATAAAATGTCTTTCCAATGAATATAAAATGTATTTCCATAAAATGTCTTGGCACGCAGTAAGAAGAGGGTCTTACCAGAGTCTCTGATGGCATCTAACGCTTTCATTCTGAAGAGGTAATTATAACAACCTGCACCAACACAAACACAGACATAAGAGTTCACATCTACAACAGTATTTACAAAGAACCGCCAGGTTCTTCTTTGTTTCTCTCACCATTCTGGCCTTGATGATTCAGTCGATCGTCATCTTTAGAGAGTAGATGTGGCTCATAACGAATGTCGTTCACTTTTGACAAACGGGAATCAATCTCCTCTCTCAGGTCCTGTGAAAGATGCAGCCACGCTTCAGTGCATTTCAAACTAGTATGCAGCAAAATTCTTCATAAAGATATACAATATATATATATATGGCAAATATGATTTCAGAGGAATTCCTAAAATTAAACGTCCTCTACAAAGAGACAAATTATATTTTGGATGTAGGATGAGCTGTTGATACCTTTGGTGCGTTGTGACCCAGCGGGACGTGCGGTCCTCTGCGAGACTTCATAGCGAAGCGCATAATCTGTCTTTTCACAAAGATGAACAGCAACACAAACACCTGCAGAATGACAGACGGTTCATTCAACACATTACACACTCGATACAGCTCTGACACGGCCTGCTTTGTTTTAGCTGGTATTATCAGCAGACAGAGGCTCAAAAGTTAGTGAGCTGCCTATATATACAGTATTATTTTAAGCCATCATAAGATGATTTCTGGATGGGCAACTCATAACGTTAGATTTTAAGACAGTCACATTGCTTCAGGTTTACTGCTACTGCTGTTGTTATTATTATTATTATTTAACTAAGCATTTAAGTATTCAGGCTACATGTTCAATAATTAAATTATAATTCAAATATTATGCATTTGGGTACTTACCAAGCTGCCGTAGGCCATAACAAGCACAACATTTACACCGGAAAGAGTGTTTCCCTCTGCCATTGTGAGATCCTTGTTAAATGCTCATTAAAGGAAGATATCGGTCGATTTTAGAGGTCAATGGTAAAGTTTAGCTCTTTATTATTCGAGTTGACAGCAGCATTTTCAGGAGAGAGTTTTTGTTGACATCTCTTGTGGTCTCTTCGTCGCATGTTTTGCACGAAAAACTTCCGTCTACTCGTCTGTGACGCCACCTTGTGGCTTGGCATAAGTAACACAACAAAACAACGACTTTCTTTCTTTCCTTCTTCTTCTTCTTCTTCTTCTTTGGCGGTTTAACGCTACATCAGTTCAGGCATCGCTATATCTGAGTCCAGGCCCAGGGTTTGTCAATAATGTCCAATGGGCCTTCAGCCAGGCACAGGTCATATTCAGGTTAGCAAAACAAAAATCTCTGCAAATTGTTAAAATAAATAAAAATCATTGGATAAATTATTTTATGCATGTCAAAGTAAACTACAATCAAATATTTCACTATTGCTAGTATAGCCTATGTAACAGCAAACAGAATAGAATTGCATCATTGGTAATGTTTATTTTTTTAAAAGTTTGCTCCTTATCAGATAAATGTTTCTTTTTTTTTTCTTTTTTTTAAAGAAAATACTTTTTCCCCTTTTGACCACATGACGATGCCTTTCACATTCCAGAATCCTATTTTAAGGGAGTTACTCATAAGTGGCATATAGGGTATATAAATTTTCACCAATACCACTGTGTCTGTCGTTGTTCCAAACCACAATGCTTTCTTGTCATCTTTTCCTCTGTGTAAGATTATAGCTCTCTAGGAGCCACACAAGCCACACGCACATGTACTGTCAATGTATCCAAACACTATGCACATGATTTTTCGACATTCTAGACTTGTTTTCTGTGAAAATGAAGTGAACATCTGACTTGGCAGACAGCTGACCTTTATCGGATCAACACATTGAACAATGGCACTGATTCTTTCAGAAGGAACAGAGGTAGGTGGCAGATGCATGAAATGACAACAAGGAATGAAATAGTTTCCCAGTAACAACATACCGCAACAATCATGACTTTTTCTCAGGCCTTGGTAAAGAACGATGGAATAAACTAGAAATTAAATCTCTATATAGTACAGACTGTGGTAGAAAAAAAAGTGACAGCCACTCTGTCCTGTTAAAAATAAACCACACAAACCATTTGCATCCTGCATATGTCAGATTTGTATGACAATCAGTGCAGAGATACGTAGTTATGATATCAGAACAAGGCATTGCATTTTTTAAAGCTGCAGTGAGGATGCACAACTATTCAGCAGCTAAGTAGTTAAATTCCTCCTCTGTGACCGATTTCTCAAGCTGTTTTGGCTAAACAGGTCATCAAACGACAGAAGATGCTAAAACATCTAATTATACCATGTGTCCACAAGCAGCTCAACAATGTGGCTTATTTTGTTTACTTTATCATTCCATCCCATCTTTCATGTCAGTGTGTTGCTTGAATTTACTTGCAATCAAAACTGGTCGAAAGAAACAGTTGCTGTTACATTTCTGTCTCTCTGAAACCACAAACCAGCTTCCTCTGCCGTTGCCATCAGCAGTGTGCATGTGTCTGTGAGCAAGACAGACCGTTGAGTGATGATGGTTACTGCACACACACACACACATGCATATTTATTCAAAGAATGCTTTGATTACTTAGGATTTGTACTATTTGATTTGGTTTTGATACATTTGTGTGAAGAATATATTAATAGGTAATGTTTAATAACATTTATATCATAGTGTGAAATCAATAATGATCCTAATTAATAATAATAGTAATACATTGTATTATGCAATGTACATGCAAAAGCAATATAAAACAGCACCATAAAATATATTTTCGAGCTTGTAAAAGGTCTGGCTGTCAAGTTTCACAGACATTTCAAACATAACTCCCGCCCATCTGCTCTCTCTCAGTCTCTAAGCAGCTGCTTTTGCTACACTCTTCATTTGCTCTTGCAGCTGCAGGAAGTTGAGCAACTCAGCCCACAAGTGTGCCACAGAAATACACACAGGTAATCAATTGTCAAAATGTTTTGTTTCCTTTTACAATGCATATTGTATTATTATAATATTTAATGTAAGTAATGCAGTTTTAAAGTCACTACTACATCTTTTAAGGTTGTGCATGATCAGTTTTGCTGTGTATTGGAGCCTCCATCTACAGGCTTTTGTATTTTGAATTCATGTAAATGATGCATGATGACAGATAACATGTTAAAAAAAATTCATGTGGTAGCCGTTTGCAAACATGTCCTTGGCATTTCTGGGTCATGGTTTTCAAGATCCTAAAATTATGCAGTATACTATGCTGCTGGTGTTTCTGGTTTCACTTGAAACATTCGTCATAGCCAGTCTATTCAAAGTTTTTAATCTTCTTTTTCAAACACTTGCATTATTTTGCATTCTCTTTATTTTAAAAATGCTGCTTTGTCATCTTTCCTTGCTGTTCACTGTTTGGTGCTTGATACTAAGTATGTCTGCAATTGGTAACATCTGGCAAGCATCTCTATATTGTATTTTAGCTCACAAAGTTTAGCTCACAAAGTTTATAAGCTCACATTTAGTCATATAGTGTTTCAAGTAGTGCTGTAAGTATCTATTTGATTTCTGATTCTCAAATTGTCTGTTTTTAAAGTAGGTCTTAAAAAACAGGATAACTGCTCCTCACTAAAACCACAGTGTAACAGGTCACTGATTTAACACGGTTTTAGAGAACTGTAAAGAACTGTGAGCAAGTAAATATGTACAGAGGAAATGAACGAGCAAAAATGGAGGGAAGACGAAAGATGGTTGGATAAACATATTTCTTAGCATTAGCATAACAAAACCCAAAGACATCACTAATGTCAAGACTGAAGGGTGTGTTGTCTAATAATAAATGAGTTTCATTTACATTAAGCGTTTACATTTTAATCCTGAAACTGAAATTTTAAAGTGTGCTTAAATGTTCTGTTTCAAACAAAAGTCAGGCCATCTTTAATTCACTCTGGGTTCTGAATTCATCAAATATCTGAACCATGTTCAGAGGTCTTATAACTCCAGGACCTGATGCCTGTCACAAGCATTTGCCTACTCTACCCTTTAACACTTACTGAGCCACCAAGAAACCACGGACCAGGAATGTTCTCATTAGACATGAAGGGTGTGCATGTTGACAGGTGTGTATGTGTGTATGAGACAAAGAAACTGAGACACAAATAGATGGAAGGAGAAAAAGAGAGAGGCAGATAGAAAGAGACGGGGGAGGAGAGAAAGAGGTAGGGAAATGAGAGAGGAAGGCACAACAATCAAAGGGGGTGGAAAAGGGTAAGCATGTCAAACCAGTCAGGCAAGTTCTTATTACAGTAGAAATGCATTATAGAAAAATGACAGGAGTGAGATTTTAGAGGCACAAGGCAGGATGGGGAACACCTGTTCTCTCAAACAGCTAAGAGACGCAGCAGTCCTCTAAGGTACGTTACTTCTATTTGAAGAGCTAAAACTCATGTATGGTTAGATTATGTGGCAGGTAAAGTGTATGGCCATTGTTGTTCAAGCGTGTGTGCCATGGGAGAACAGGTGTTTCTGTAAACTGACACTGACCTGTTTTCCTTGGAAGGTCTGAAATGTTGCAGTCATGTGGGACTGGTAATCTTATTTTGCATCCATATCTGTGAAATACAAGGCAGAAGTACAAGGCCATTTGTGGTTATGAGCAACCATGTAATAACCTATATTTACTGTGTCAACTGTTTTCAATCAGTTCAAGTTTATTTTCATCAGGTCTGTATTTGCGCTCCTGGAAGGAGTACGTCACACCTCCTTCTCCTCGTCCCACTCTATCTCTGCTCACTGTTTGCTCATGTCTTTTATTTTAAACATAACTCTTGATGCATATAAATGTTCAGTTTAAGATAACAAAAGCAATCTTTACAACAGAACAAGGTGGGGCAAACAAATCTGGAAAAGACCATTACAAAACCCTGATTTAAAATCTTAGCATTTCAGCTGTTTATTCAATATTGCCTAAAGAGGGTTTAAATTGATTTGTATGCAGATTTACTTGCTTGATTGCATGTGACTATTATCAGATGTTACTGAAGTGTCTGAATGAATTTCAATGTGCTGCTTTGAATAATCGTGGGTGTGTAAGTGAGACAGGGTGCAGAGTTCCTGCTAGGCTAATTGACAATATTCACAGATTTAAGATGCATTAATCCTGTATTTTTTATATTCCATGTTGTTTATTCACCCTTAGAAATAATCAAATAGTTTTCTGAAAAAAAATGACACCTTGCACTTGAAAATAGCACATTCTGTTAGAATTTTACAGTCAAATAAACAAAATATGTGAAAATGACCTATTTTACTCTTAGGTCTTAAAGGGTTAAGCAATGTGTGGACTCTGACTCATGTGGTGTTTGATAGGATTGTTGTCTGGTGTGTTTGACCTGTTATCTGACAGTGTAAGAGTGTGACAAGTAGCATCAAGAATGCTGTCAGAGTAAACACACAAGGAAATGCCCACATACACACACGCTGGCTCACTGATTTTTAAACATTTTCAAGATGTTTCAGATTTACAGTCGTTTGTCCAGAGTTTCTAGATGTTTACATATGACGGTATGGATGCCATACACCCGGCAGAGATTTAGGGACTCTCAATGTAATAAATACAGAGTTTCAGTATGTTGAAATCCTGAGGTACTAGAATGAAGCATTTACACTTTGTTAATATAGTTTAGTGATTAAAGGTCTGGACCAGGTTGTAAGTTCAGTCCAGAGTAGCAGGGTAATGTTCCATTCAGAATTAAAATGAGAATGCCTTCAAATTTCAATTAAATTGAAGTAAAATGATTTTTTTGTTGATAACACGTGTTGTTATTGCCTTTACATGACAGAACAAGATAAGGACCAGAGAGTACTGAGACAGTTACTAGCTCTTCTTTTGGATCCAGAGAGCGTCAAACATCTGTCAGAAGAGCAACAGAGTAAAGCTGAAGTTAGCAGGTCTCCTTCACCTCCCTGGATTACAGATTTATTCCATCTTTTACAATGCTGGTGGGAAAATACAGCCCACCATTACAAGCAAAAAGAAATTTAAAAAAAATGCTGAAAATGTTAGCAACCAGCTTTCAATTCCTACTGTAATGAATACACTGTGTGACATTCAGCATGAGTTTGCATACTGAAACTATTGTACATCAGTTTCCTGAATCAGACACAGCTAGCAGCGCAACTGAAAGTGCAGAATCATCCAATGGAACGGCAGCACAAAATCATAGTCAGTTATCTGTAAAGCCATTTGGCTCCGCAACTGCTAAATTCAAAATCCGCTCTGCTAAAACACTTACTACCAAGGACCTCAGGACAAAAAGCAGGGTGTTTTTTTTCGAGAGTGGAAAAGTTGAAGACTCGAGCCAGAAAAGTGATCCTAGTAACGACCTCAATAAAGCCTGTACTTCTGCTAGTTATACCCACACTAACACCAATGACAAAGAGACAGGTCAAGTTTTAAGTAAGGACACACGCAAGGACTCAACTCTTCCTAGCAGTTCTGAGAAGGGTGATGTGAGCGTTAAGAAATTAAACACTCAAGAAGACAAGAGTCAGGCAGCAAGTGACAGGAGCAGAGGAGATGAGTTGAGGAGAATTCATCAGACAAACAAAAGCAAAAGCTTAGACGGGAGAGCAGGACATGGCAACAGAACTGGGATAACTAGTGGAACCAGAGAATTTGACAATTTAATGAGGCAATCTGATTTAGAGAGTTTAGAGAAAACAGGGACAAATGACAAGATAACTTCATACACGCAAGAGAATCAACACAGTGGTGTTTCATGGAGGATTCAGGCTTTCAGTGCAGCCAATCAAGGCGATCATAACAGTGACAGAAAGGTTTACCCAATCTCTGGATCTACATCTGTGAGAATGAACCGGGTAAATTTTGCTCTGGAACGGGCAAACAGTGGCCAGTCACTCCCATCCAGATTGAAGCCAAGACTTAGTCAAGGATCTATTGGAGAAGATAGCAGTCTCTGGCAAGGTGAATCAAGTCTTGATCAGACTGTCAATAGGAAGGGATCTTGGGCCAGAGAGAAAGGATCTTCCAATGCTGAGGAAATAACTGGAAATCAAACAATAACGGAAAGAATTGCAAAATTGTTTGGGGCGGATGCCAACTCTGACCCACACTCAAAGGATTTAACCAGATTAAAATGCAGCAATACTGTAAATTCTGATAAATCATTTCCCAAATCTATGGACACGGTGGACTCTACTCCAAGTCACAGAAAATACACTACTGATGTGTTTGGAACTTCTTTAGATTATACTGACAGCCAACAGGGGCAACCTTCTTACAATACAGAAAAAGCTGGAACATTCCCTAGAGGGTTTTCAAAAACATACTTTGATCTGAAGCAAGAACCCTCTACCAACAAGGAGAACAGAAATGATCAAAGGGACAATTCCTCTGGATTAAGTTTTTCAGTGCCACCAAAGCCTAAATGGAGTACAGAAACATCTTCTGTCAAAAAACCTCAGGCACTTCTGCCTGATGACAATGAAGAGACAAGCAGAACATGGTTTACAGGGTCTTCAAAGTATTGTAGTCAGTCCTTAGAAAGGACCAGAAGTAGACTGTCAACAACTGCTCAATACAACGCTCACAAGAACCAGCCTGACAGTTCAAGCATCTCCAGCCAGGGTGTTAAACACCTGTTAACCACTTCTGGAGAAATCAAGGAGGAAATTGGCTATGACAAACAATCAGATAAAGAGATTACAAAAAGGGTGGACATAAATGAAACCAAGTATCTTAGTGGTTTGCAAGATGGAATCACCCAAACTAAACACCCACTAGCCTCAAAAGGAGCAGCACACAATGAAATCCATAAAGAGGAAGAGAATAATGATGTATTCACAGGTAAAACTAAAGGAAGGAGAGGAGAAAGTGTGCTAGAAAAGTCACGTTTACCGTCCTCGGATTCTGTGAAGAATACAATCAGCATGTTTGAATCTTTGACTCAACAAAGCAAAAGCACACCAGAGATTCTTCACACCAGGAGGGCCTTTTCTGTACCAGAGCATCCCAAGCCTGCAGCTCTAGTGAAGAAGAGTGATTCAGACAAAAATCTACATTTTGTAAGTGTTGTAGGGGACACAGAATGCATAAGAACAAATTTCTTTAGCAAAAGCAATTCTAATGAGGAGACTGAACGCATTCTAGACCTAGGTAGAACTCCTCATTCAAATTCCACAGTCAAAGTAAGACCAACATTAGAACAACACCAAGAGACACACAAAAAGAGTGTTGAGCTTGCTCCAGCATTAAAACAAATGAGTGAATCAAGAACTGACCAAGGTATCAACATGAGGGATGAAGATGAAAGGAGGACTGTGAATAAAAAACACACGGATGAACCAGATTCTACCATCAATGCCCACTCAGGGCTCACAGACATAGGGGCAATGGAAGAAAAAGCAAGAATACCATCAATCTCTCAACAGTCAAATATCAAAAGTTTATTAAAGCAAAAGTCAGTTAATGTAAAAATAGTTGATGATGTTGAAGATGAAAACACACCAACTAACTCGCCTGATACAGCCCCTCTCACAGTTAACTTTCAAAACCAGATTAGCCCTGAAGCTGTAACAGTCAATGGTACCCATCCCAAAGTGCTGCCCGATCATTTTCAAACTTCTTCTCCTATCCAGACAATATGTTCCTCATTCAATAATTCTAATAATAACAACTGTGGAACAAGGAAGGATTTGACTACAATGACTACTAGCATGGCTAGGTGGAGCTCTGATGAAGAAGACGATGCTGAGGAAACAGACACTGAAGAAGACTCTGACTCAGGAGAGTCTTCTGTGACCATCACAAGCAACATGAGCCAATCAGAACGCAGAAGTTTCTCTCTAAGGTAACTGATATGTAAAAATAGAAAAGTGACAGAATTGATTCAGCATGTAAAGAGGTTTAGAATCAAATGGAGTGTCAGCTTATTTCACATGCACAAACCAGCAGGTTACCCAGTTTACACACTTTACATAAAAAAAAAAAAAAAAAAGATATCTCCACTTTATATAACCCCTATTCTCTTTCTACATATTTACCTATTAGTCTTGTGGAACTATGTAATTATGGTGGAGTGGACTATAAATCATCAGATGGATGGTTGTCAGAGGATGATGAAGAGTTGCCATCCAGACGCTCTGCATCCTTGAGCTCAGACATCTCTGCCTTCTCTTCTGTGACTCTACTGAGCACTGATGAACTGGATCGCTTACTGGATGATGTCATGGGCCTGGGAGATGACACCCGGCAGGTAAAATAAGTGATGTACATATATATTTTTGTAATGTCTAAAAGCTCTTATTTGACAATCTAATTCACTTATACTGCCATTCTATGTACAATTTCTTACAAAATAAATATACAAAAACAATTATAGATTAATATGTGCATGTTAATGAATTAAAAGAAATGTTTCCTTTTGCTATTATAACTTGTACCTCTGACTTATGACAGAAATATGAAGATGTGCAAGTGGTTGTGTTACACAAGGAGGTGGGGAGTGGCTTAGGATTTACCTTGGCAGGTGGAGTGGATCAGAATAAACCAGTCACGGTGAGTGTCACTAAATGCTGTAATGCTGACACTAAAAATAGTCCCTGTTTATGTAGCTTTAAGTACACCACAATGCTCTACTTTTTTACTTTTTGGACGTCATTGCTGTAACTTTAACTTGAAAGGGGAGTTTCACTCAAATCTCATCTCTTAGGTCCACAGAGTAATAGCAGGTGGTGTAGCCGCACAGGAAGGCTCTGTCTTCGAGGGTGCTCAGGTGCTGTCGATCAATGGCACTGCCCTGCAGAACTCCGCCCACTTGGAGGCTCTGCATACATTGAGAAAAGCGAGGGGGCAGGACATGGTGGTGGTTGTTCTTCAAAACAGTAACAGCAGAAAGGAGTCCACTGAAAGACCAGGAATCACAGGTGAGAAATGGACAGATGTCAAAAAGTAGGGGATCTAAAGGAAAACATTTTCTTATACTGTACATCATATGCATGTGGTGGTGGTCATTATGAATGTGAAAGCATTTGGAAATCAATCAACATTGGTTTTAAGTTATTTGATAATAATACTGATTGCCTTACCTTGTATACAGGTGAGATAAAGAGTCTATTGTGCAATCTGATGCTGATACTTTGTGTGTGTATGCCCCCTACAGGCAGCAGAGTCCGTGTGATTCTGAACAAGTCCAGCTCTGATCTTGGCTTCAGTCTGGAAGGAGGGGTGGGATCCAGCTCAGGAGACAAACCCCTCACTGTACAAAAAATATTCCGTGGTAAGACCACTTTTTCTTGATTTAAAGCAATCCCATTCAACACAATTATGCAAGAAGTCTGTGAAAATACAATTTTTAATATGATCCCACCAATTACAAAAGCAAGGGCAAACTGCTGCTTACCTCAGACCTTCTTGCTATTGGCATTCCTCCTGCACCTTTCAGCAGAGTCTCATTCCAAGTTCCTCCATAACAATTAAGTCTACTACTTGTTTCCAGGTGGTCCAGTCAATGAAGTGTTTCTTGGAGATGAGTTGTTGGAGGTGCAGGGTCAGAGTTTGGTGGGTATGATGCGTCTTGAGGCTTGGAACCTCATCAAGAAACTGCCCCCTGGTCCAGTGGAGGTCTTACTACACCGTCCTCAGCAGCCACGTTGAAGACCTCTACTTTACTTCTTGCACCACAATTCTCAAAGCAATTCAGTCATAATTTAAACAGTTTATTTCTACAAGGATTTTTGCTGTTACGGGTTCTATAAAGTTATATTCTTGCAAATGTTAAATTCTGAAATTAGGAAGTATCATTCAACATAGTGTTTTGAAGTGTCTGTTTTTTTCTTCACTGATATTAGATAACTATGAATTAATACTGTCAAAATTAAGGGCATAAAAGCACTGGAGGCCAGGAGGTCAATTTTATATCACTTATTTTAAATAATGTTTAAGCTCTCACATTATTTAACTATTAATGTAATATTGCACTATCAGTCTTTATCAGAAGCCATTACATATTTTTTTTTAGTTTTTTAATGCTACTATGTATATGTGTATATGTTGTCTGTACAGCACAAATCCGTCCCACTTAAACTTTTTTTTCATATTAAAGACAAAGGAAGCAACTACATTTCTTTCATATGGGATATTTATAACATTTACATTACTTTTGTTTTTATTTTTTTAAAATAACACTAACAGAAACTCTATTAAGACATTTTAATTGTCAATCAGAAGATGCATCTTTTACAGAAAACTAATTTTAATGAAAATTAATTGCTTTGCTTACAGAGATCTTTCAATACTGCTCCAGCTCACAGGTTCTATCCCTACTGCCCTTCCATGCCCTTTAAATATATATATAAAAAAGAAAAGAAAAAGTAAATAAAGAAAAAGAAAAAGAAACAAATTGGTCTGATGAATATTTGTATTTTGCAAGATCAGCCCAGAGCCTCAACCCTTAGGCTAAAACTATCTTTTTTTATATCAATCTTTCATTCAAACCAAGCAGAGAGCGGTTAAGGTCATTTTACTCATCCTGTAAGAATATACTGTTTCAATTACTGCTTGGTTGAAACAGCAATATTAGCACCAATGGTAACATTAAACATAATTTTAAACATGGACGGTGGCTTTGGGAAAGAAATGTGGGTGTACAGATATTTGAGCAAGATAATTGCACAATTATCTTATTTCTATGTCATCTAGTCTTCCAGTGTCAACATGATTGTATTATCTGGATGTGCGGAAAAGCACGATAAGTGTTTTACAGCAGCGGATCATAGATCACTTATTCTTTCTCTCGCTCTCCTCTCTTTCTCTTTGTCCTACATGATTATTAATGATTTATTAAGGAGTCGTGGTCTGGATCAGACACGTTATGATGTGGATGTTGACTGCTTAATGTGGGATGTTTGTTCCCTGTAAGTGTATTTAAAAGAGGGTTTAAAGGTTAGCTGAGCTAATAGACACAGACTGAGGTCAGAAGATCATTTCTGAAGAGCGGGATAGCAAGTTTTGCACAAAACCTAAAAGCCAATACTAAAAATGAGTCGGGTAAAAAAGATAATTAAGAGGATGAAGGTGAAAAATGAACTGATGCGACAGGTTATGGGAGAGGTCTTAGGCACCTTTGTACTTCTGGTAAGTTTTTGCATATTCACTATTAAACAAACTTTGAGCATAGTTATTGATTTATAGAGTATTTTTTATGTTCTCATGTTTTCACAACTGAAATATATTTAAGATGCTTTTCATTTTGTAATTTAAAACTCATTATCACTATGAAATAAAATAATTTGTTAATGCATTAAGTATTGTGAGATAAAAATGAATAACATTGTTTACAGCATTTATTAGTCTATGTTAATGTTAATTTATAAATAAACAAATTTTCAATGCCAATTCATGCTTGTGCAAATTATGTTAACTAATATTACTTTATATTTTAAAGATGTAATATTATATGTAAAAATTAACATGAACCTAGATTAATAAATACTGTATAAGTATTGCTCATTGTAAGTTAACGATACCAAATGCATTAACTAATAAAGCATCCCTTAAAAAACACATCAATGTTACACAAAACTGAGATATTTATATATTTTGATGTTTTTCTACATACTGTTTTTGCAACATTTCCTTGATTCTCTGAATATAGGCTAATATTAATATATAATTTAATCTCTGAATTTATTATTCTAATACTCTTGCAAAAGTAAAGGTTACTGGAAAATATAACATCGATATCTGTGATATGTTCATGCATAAGAAGATGCATAACATGCAGTTTAGAGTGGCGTATGTCAAAAATTACTGTGTTATCATATATGTTACACCATAAGATAAGCTTTTACAATGGACAAATCCAATGTTCTGTTATCCTAAAGTTCTCTGAGCATGTGCTTTTGGTTATATATGCTGACAACGTGTTTGTCGGTCATCATCCATAATATAATAAATAATCCAGTGCAGGTGAAATATTTAGAGAACTATCAGAGTCAGTTAATAATTTTGCCACATTACTGAATATTACCACAGCTGCAGGTAACTGCACTCATTGCAGACCAAGAGCATGATTGTGATGGTGATATTTTTAATACAACAGATCAAAAAATAAGAGGTTATTATGAAATAACTTGTGTTTCTGACAAAATCTGTCCAGATAATTTGTATATTTGTCCTCCACTAATAAAAATGGTTCCAAAAAAAGTCAAAGCATTAAGCTTTGCATGCCATCAAGCAATACTACAGCAAAATATTGCTGTGCTTTTATGCTAAATATCAACACTAGTGTAAAATAAGTTTATACACAACTAAATTAAAAATAATAACGTTGTTATTTTTTTCTGCTGCAGCTGTTTGGTTGTGCTGCAGCAGCTCAGGTGAAAACCAGCAGAGAAACTAAGGGACAGTTTCTGTCTGTTAACATGGCTTTCTCTGTAGGCGTCATGTCTGCCATGTACCTCAGCAGGGCAGTATCAGGTAAATTGCTTATAGCTTGGGCTGTTTTGGGGTATGTAAGGCAAAATCCTTTGTAATAATAATATATATATATATATATATATATACTGTATATATATTTGGATCGACAACACTGACTTCTCTCTTAATAATCTTTCTCCTTTATTTCCCCCTAAGGAGCTCATCTAAACCCAGCTGTGTCTCTGAGTTTCTGTGTCTTGGGAGACCTAGCCTGGATAAAGCTGCTACCCTATTCGCTGGCTCAAATATTCGGGGCTTACCTCGCCTCTGGTCTTGTCTATCTCATCTACCATGGTAAGATAAAAAAGAGAGAAATGAGAAATCCTTTTTTTTTTAAAGATGTATCCTGTATTTTTGCAATAATTTCACATTCTATACTTGGCAGTTTTATGTTTTTTTTTTGTTTTGTTTTTTTAAAAGAGGATTGATTTCTCAATTCTCCTCCAGATGCGATTATGGAGTTCAGTGGTGGAGTTCTGACCGTATTTGGTCCTAATGAAACAGCCAGTATATTTGCCACTTACCCAACTGATGTGGTGTCACTGCAGACCAGCTTCCTTGATCAGGTCAGCAAAAGGTCATGGCAGATAAGACAAGAGATCTGTAGTTCATGCAAGCACAGTAGAATTGCTAATTATATAATAAAATTATGTAATCTAATTGCTTTAAAGCAATATAATATTATACAACATTAAAAAGTTTTTCAAACATTAATCAGTTATCTAGTATAGCGATCAGATCATGCCAGAAATGAAAAGGCAGTCATCTGTCTCCTGTATGTCTGTGTTCAGGTGGTCGGAACAGCCATGCTGATGTTGTGCATTCTACCTCTGAATGATAAGAGAAATGCTCCTGCTCCTGAAGCACTGCTCCCTCCAATTGTAGCCACTGTTGTCCTAGGGATTTCCATGTCAATGTCGGCTAACTGTGGAGCTGCCATAAACCCTGCCCGTGACCTTGGTCCACGGCTCTTCACCTTCACGGCAGGCTGGGGCACCGAAGTCTTCACGTACGTAATCAAATCTACTACATCTGTTAATGTCAGATTAACAAAGCCTTGTTATCTCTGCACATTTGCCTCCTACCTTTCAACTTATATCTCCACTGATAAAATTAATTACTGGTTATATCACTTTGCTTAGCTCTGGTGTTCTATTAATGATCTCAGCACTAGTTGCCACATTGGTATTTTCACTGATGTGTGTAACCAGAGCTTCACTTCTCTCAACACAGTCGATTTTAAATGCCTTTTTTTTTTACCCACACAGGTGTTATGACTACTTCTTCTGGATTCCATTAGTGGCTCCTATGGTAGGGGGCGTGCTGGGGTCCATCATTTATCTGGTCTTCATTCAGTGGCATCTGCCTGAGCCTGAGGATGAATCTGAGTCTGAGGAGTTTAACGAACAAACAAAGGTCACGGAGCACAACAACAAAAAGGACGAGTTTTTCCATAAAATGTCTTCACTTTAAAGGCCTGGGGACTGCTGAATCTAGCTCATGGGATTTCCAGATATTGTTTCCCCTCTTCTCCACATTATTTCCAGACTGTTTTAAACTGTAAATAAAAAATGGGAGAAGGCCAAAAAAAAAAACACTGGGGAAAATGTACTCAAGGTGGACCCTTTAATCTTTCACAGAAGAGCTAAAGCCTTGATATACCAAATGTTATTTATTATTTCAACTCCCTTCTGAAATATTAAACGGGGACTTACTTTCAACCACATATAGAAAATTAGGGTAGACTGAGTACAGTAGAGACACTTTCTGCTTGTTTCATCACTACACAAAAACTAGATGCTGAAATTAAGTGATTTTTCACATGATATTTATTTTGCTTGTGTACTAAAATATCATAAATTGATAATAATGTAATGTAATAAATTACAAAATTACAGTTTTAAATAATTACAGTTTAAAAATAAATGTATTTATTTGCTTTGTTTAATTCAGATTCAGTTAAACAAAATAGGAAGACTTATTTAACACTAGAAAATATATGGCAAACAGTATAAATAACAATATACATACCTGTATATTCAATAACCCTACCCCTACACCTACGCATCACTCGAAACTTTCTGCATTTTTACATTTTCAATCATTCTGTATGAATTATAAGCTTGTTTCATCATGGGGACCTAAAAAATATTATAAGCTTGTTTCATCATGGGGACCTAAAAAATATTCTCATAAGTTAAATTTACTGGTATTATATACTTGTGGGGACATTTGGTCCCCATAATGTAGGTAATAGCAGTACACAAACACACACAGCCTCTGTATGCATTTTATTTTCTATGATTGAACTGTTACTGTATACAGTACATAGCAACCTAAAGGGTGTCTCAACTGTACCCACTTTACCACCTTGTATATTTCTTAAAATGCTATGTAATCCTTTTAACATTCATGTTAGAAAATATGTCTATTAATAATCGACAGTTGAAATATCACAAATATATACATTTTTTAACAGAAGTTGCGTAGTGTATGTGTAAATGTGACTTTTATCCTATTATCATAACACTGTACAACTAAACAGCATGTGAAGCAATAGTTCACCAATCTGGGTACAGCTGATACACTGTGTCTCAACCGTACTCCACTGACATGCTCGCACGTTTCTCTAGATTATGAGGCCTTGCATGGCACAGTCATAAAATATGTCCATTTTTAGAGCACAGAGTAACGTTTGCAATGATATATGTTAAATTTAACAATCATAAAAGAATAATAAGCTATTCATTGTGGAAGGGACATAAAAAAAACTTTTTCTGATATCTTCGGAGTGGAAAGACGCACACATTTCAAATTTCCCACGATCAAAGAGAACACTAAAACACATGTGTGGAGCAAAAATCACTGCTCGAGGTTCTTGTGTACGCAAGTAATTTAAGATGTTTCAACTGTACACATGTCTCAAATGTACTCAGTCTAACCATTTCCTTCACATTGTCCATTGTTTCGCAGAAGTGAATTAAAAGATTTGTATATATGTATAGTATAGTATATTATAGACCAGTGGTAGCTAGATATATACAGTATCTATATAATTTATGTAGCACACACTTACACACACACACTCTCTCACACACACACACACTATATATATATATACTGTAGGCCTATATACTGTATATATATTCTAGAACTTATTTATTCTAGAACTTAGAACTTATCAATTTATTAATTATAATCTTGGAAAAACACTCACATCAAACTCATAGTGCCCTTTCTAGTGTATTTTGCAAGTGAAAGTAGATTGTGTTACACCACTGTTACAGTGTGCACTTTTTTTGGTGTACATTAACAGGTTCACAAACAAAGAGTTTTAAAAACCTGTTTGAAGCTATTGAGCAAACATTTATCTGAACGTTGGGGAATAGGTATATTGATTATATGTACTCAGAAGGCCACCTCCCTACCATTTCATGGAATATCCTCTGTTGTGAGCAATTATTTCACCATGCATTAAATGAAAGATCTTGCTATTAAATATAATGTCAATAATAACTGAAACCATACCGCAGGAATACACTTGAGTTATATCTTCTGTCATGAAGAGGTTTCGGTAATATTACTGATCAGGGAGTTAGGTTCTGTTTGATTTCATCTGAGCAGAAACATTATGAGAAAGTGTATGAAAACGTTTCCTTAGTGTTTTAGGGTCACTGGCTAATTCTGGACAAACTATTCAGGCATTAGCTCACAAGATGTAACAGATTTGCAGGTTACATTTGTAGGGTACATGCGGTTACATCAACGAAGGAGGCTGAATTGTTCCTGTTAATCTTCCTAAAAGGAGGCAAACGTATGGCGCATGCGCACATGTTGTGATCACTGAGAGCAGCATATTGAGCATGTCATCTCACTTTTTCAGAACAACGCCAGCAGACAGGTCACAGGAAAGACCGAAAGGGTGTTTTTAGTATAAAACGATATTGTGCTGTTGTCTAATTCTTAAAAGAATAAATACACAATTTATTTTAGTCTTCATCGCCAATATTTATTATGCCCGTTTCAAACTGTTCGACCATCCTGCACAGAATAATCTGTGTGTCCAGCAGAGGGCGCACTCGACAAACCAAAACAATGAGCACATGGTAAATGTCAGTACTGCCCCCCATGCTGCACAGTGAACAAAGTTATAGCAGGTATCTGCTGCATTCATTTAAAATTGTGTTAAACATTCTTTAAAACACACAGTAAATACAATTTATATGGATACTTTCAGAAGTAGAGTTTAACCACACTTACTGGAACAAGCAGAACAAATGTGGATTTTTTTTTCGCCTTTAATCTAACATTCAAAACATTACTCTTGAGCAGTGCAAAGGCTGAAAGTGGGAAACAGCAGATGTAGATGCAAACACCGCCCTCCATCCCGCCTCCCTCATCCTATTACTATGAGCAGCTGCTGGCCTGTCGAGTCCGATACACTTTCACCTTTCAAGGATGTGCATCCGATACATAACCTATGTTGCCTTAAACCCGACGGGATACCTGTAGAGAAGGAAGAAGATAACAAAGATGCCTGAAAACAACATTGCTTACAGGAGGAGCTGATAAAGGTAACGGTGGTCTTTACTTATCTGCTCACAATAAAAGCTTTAGCTTACCTTTAAGGCTCTACGTGCTAACAGCGTGACTTCTGAGAAACCAGTTAGGCTACTTATAAAAAAAAAATACTTAGGCTATATAAATATCTCCATTTTCTCTTCTGAAACTGAACTAAAACTGTTGAAATAGATTAGTGAATCTCCAGCACAGCGGCGTCCTGCGCATTGTAACCAACCTGCTTTAACGGTTTGTTGTCTGTTTATTTCGCATCTGTATCAATAAGCACGCAGTATATAAACAATATGGCCACCTAATGAATGCAATAGACTGATTATTGTCACAGGCTTATTAATGGACTTACACCAAGTTATTTAAGGCATTTCTAAGAAATTTGTGAATGTCGAAGATCAGTTTTTGACAGTCGCATCTCAACTCTGAAATATTTTGGCATGTCTCAAGAAATGTTATTTGGACAACTAGATCCTAATGTTGATTCATAAGTTATGATAAATAGTAATAAGATGTCCATCCTTTTAATAGGCTACCTTGAAACAGCACGGAGACATATATACTTATTGACGTGGTATCTTTTAATAAGAACATAAGATTATTTTAATAAGAACCCATTAGGCATTACCCAACATAATATAATGCTAAAATGTTTATTACTTACAAGTTACAAAATAGATAAGAGTAAGAAATGGCATAAAATGTCAGTTCTGTGTTCTATATCATCTCCACAGGCCCTTTGGTTTACCTTCAGAGACCCTTGTTAAAAATCCTGAATTAAAACCCTAATTATTGCTGTTAGTTATGTTAAAAAGAATATCAGACTATGGCAATGTTTTTTGGTTAGAGATGTGGGTTCATAATTTGGGTTAGGTATTTTCGTGTCACTTGTAATCTTAATTGAACCAGGGATTTAAGCTAGTTCTTGAAATTCCTTTGAGAGTAACATTCTGACTGACAGCCAAGAAATGTGCTTTGTTGTGCTTAAAGAGCCAACAATGTAATAATTCCCTCAAAAAAAGCGTATCAACACCATGCAGAGGCATGACCACTTTATGTAAGAATTATTACTATAATTCTGCATTTTAAAGGCCATCTCTCTCTCTCTCTCTCTCTCTGTGTGTGTGTGTGTGTGTGTGTGTGTATAAGAGAGAGAGTGAGAGAGCAGACTCATAATTTTCTGTATAGCCAATATCATTATTGTGGTTCTGGTTTGATGGTGATTTCCTGTTTGACCCTTTGAGACCGTGAGTGTAAAATATTTATAAATAAATGAGGTAAAACATGGGAAGCCAATGAGGGCAGAAGAATTATTGAACAATAAACTAGAATAACATGTACAGGAAAAATACATTGGCAAAGGAAGTAAAATATGCTGCACATATGCTGATCTTTATAGTTTATAGTTTTGGGTTAGATATTTATAGATCATAAACCTCAAAAGCTTACTTGTTCAGCCTTACATGACCGCAAATAAATAACTAAGAGTGCCTTTTTCTCTTGATTAAAATGCAAGAGCCACTTTCTGGTTCGCATTGTGACCTTTTGTGCATTATGCATGCATGTAACATATGTGAGAGAATGTGTGCTGCATGATGCTTGTTAGAGATGCTGAGTCAAATTACCTGCTTTATACCACTGCGGTCTGTTGTCGGCGTGAAGATGTGTACTTGTCTGACTGCGTTTATATTCAACATGGCTTTCAAATCTGGGTTATTTAGTGTCAAAAGCAGCCTGTTTACTGGGTCTGGCCTTGAAGGAACACTCCACATTTTTTGAAAGTAGGCTCATTTTACATCTCCCCTAGAGTTAAACAGTTGAGTTTTACCGTTTTTGAATCCATTCAGCCGATCTCGGGGTCTGGCGTTAGCACTTTTAGCGTAGCTTAGCATAGTTCATTGAATCTGATTAGACCATTAGCATCTCGCTCAAAAATGACCAGAGTTTCGATAATTTTTCTATTTAAAACTTGACTCTTCTGTAGTTACATCGTGTACTAAGACCGACGGGAAATGAAAAGTTGCAATTTTCTAGGCCAAAATGGCTAGGAACTATACTCTCATTCCGGCGTAATAATCAAGGAACTTTGCTGCTGTACCATGGGTGCAGCAGGCGTAATGATATTACGCAGCCCCTGAAAGTAGTCCCCGGCTATATCATAACTAGTTACCTAGCTGGGGACTACTTTCAGGCGCTGCATAATATCATTACGCCTGCTGCACACATGGTACAGCAGCAAAGTTCCTTGATTATTACGCCGGAATGAGAGTATAGTTCCTAGCCATTCCGGCCTAGAAAATTGCAACTTTTCATTTTAGGTTGGTCTTAGTACACGATGTAACTACAGAAGAGTCAAGTTTTAAATAGAAAAATTATCGAAACTCTTTGGTCATTTTTGATGACCAAATGCTAATGGTCTAATCCGAATCAATGAACTATGCTAAGCTACGCTAAAAGTGCTACCGCCAGACCCAGAGATCGGCTGAATGGATTCAAAAATGGTAAAACTCAACTGTTTAACTCTAGGGGAGTTGTAAAATGAGCATACTTTCAAAAAAGTGGAGTGTTCCTTTAAGTAGGCTTGTGCATGTCAGTGTGTGTCCTTGCTCGTATATGTGTGTGTGTGTGTGTCTGTCTGTTGTGGGTCATTGGTTTTGACCTGCTGGTGTGGAAGCCTCCAGTCAGATACATGATAATAGACTCTAATCATAGCTGACACATGTGTACCAGCTTGACTATCTATGTGAGTGTGTGTGAATAGTCAGAAGTATTCCATCTCTCCTGAGTTAACCTTTAGCGTTGAACTAATGTGCTGTGCTTTCTTTGCATCTCTGGATTCTATCATCTCTGGATTTGTTATTTTTGTGAGAATACCTGCTGCAGCAGATAGTTTTTTTTTCTGTTCTCAACCCAGAGGTGACCTCCCTCAGCCCAACTCTTCCCACGCTCTCGAACAGTCTGCTTTGATTGTCTACATAAAATGAAATCATATCTTTATTGTGGGTATTCAAAGCAACAGATGATTGTCAATAATGTTCTGAGGGCAGCTCCGAGACCGACAGATATCTCTCTGATGACTTTGCATGATGACCCTTGTTGGTTAAGGAAATATTAAAGTAAATTTTAGAAAGATATTAGTAATTCACATTTCACAGAGGAGATGAATTGGAGGAGGCAGGGCCATTTTGCAAGCCAGTTATGATGACTGAAATTTCCTTCAGGGAAAGTCAAAATGCCCTAATGTGAGATGATGATCATGGACAAAAGCACTGAAATCAAAGCATTTGCTGTGTTTTATAAGAAGAGGTATGTTACTAAAGTAAGTGAAATTCTAGCTAATGCTGATGTTACGTTCATGTTATGAATGATATTATACAGCTTTGTAAAAAGAAAGGAAGTTAAAACACACTTATACAAAACACAATGTTTTAATACAATATGAAACATACATATTCCTCTTGGAACATTCCATAGAAAACAGTATATACGTTTTAAAACATAAGCATTCAAAATAATAAAGGAAGGAACCCTCCGCTGGTCAGATGTAGAGCTGTTAAAGGGCTAAATCTTTGTCACAATTGATCACCGCCCCTTTAAATTAGTGTCGATTTTTTTTTTAAATCTTAAAATTTGGCAGATTATAACTTTATGGTAGATTATAAACTATTTCATAAATAATGATGATGTCCACTGTCAAACTACTGTATGTCGATGTAGGTTTGATCACTAACTGAATGGTTTTCTAAAAAATTTCGATTTATGTGACATGAGTGCAGTATATAGCTTTACTTTTTGTTGAGGATGTAGTCATATCATTTGCAACTTTGTGATCTTGCCTGATTTATGGAATCTGTATTTTCGTCTTTGTTTTTTTAATAATACTCCATAGTAAACACAGAGTCACACTACTAGAGAAAAGAGCAATTTAGCCTCCTATTCTATAAAAGGTCTAAACAATTGAATGCTCTTCTTTCTGCCTCCATATTTCCTGTGTATCAGGCATAGGAGACAGAAAGCAGACAGCATGTGGCGTCTTCAGAGAGAAATTTATTGGAAACCAGATCTGCAGACACCAATGTGCTTCTGGAACTGACCTGACCAGACCACTTTATCACTTAGCACTAACATTTTAGCATTCTTATTTAGCATTCTTAACAACAATGATGTTTCCTGTTTGTTTCATAACTAATGTGTATATGTAACAGTCTTATTAATTATCTTAATATTAGCATGATTAAAGAAAAAGAGATGGACAAAAATGTGTCTAGGGTTCACAACAGTCAGGCATCAAGATTACGACTGCAGGTTCTTTAGCAGTGGCTTAGTTTTAGCTGACTGATCTGCATACTGTCGTAGTCAAGGATTAAATATCGTTGAATTTCCTGAGTGAGCGTAAACTGTTGGTATGTCCCCTGTTTTACCCTTGAGATCCTGTTGACAATGTGGTTCTTTCTCTTTCTCGCTGTGTGTGTCTGCATGTCGATGTAGATTTTCCCATGGGACGGAGAGGCAAAATTTCAGAGGTGTGGAAATGTTCAGAAAGAGACCTCCCCCAGGTAAACAATTAGCTACTCTCCCTAAACACACATACACACACACTTTTCAATTTAATTGCAATATTGTGCTCTGAATTTAAAATACACACTTTGATTTTAACCATTGTGTTAATATTCATTTTAATAGGCCCCTCAACACTCAGCACTACCTTCACTCTCATGGCAACAGTGTTAATTTTGACAGCAAATTTGGATTTAGTTTTAGTCATAGACTTTGGACTAAAATACCATCTAGTTTTAGTCATATTTTAGTAATCTGAATTGTTTTAGTCTTAATTTAGTTTTAGTTGACTAAATATCATGAGACTTCTACTACATTTAGTCGACTAATGGGTTTAGTTGCAGTGTAATGCGTTTAAGCATTTCTCTAAAATTTCCAAACTCATAATTCCCAGAGAAAACATCTATTAACCTGTTAATATGAATGATATTAAGGTTTGAACATGCAATATACACACAGATTTAACTCCACGTACATGTCTTTATCTCAAAATTAAATAAAACCACTTCTTATAAAGAAACAAGATCATGGTCCTCTTTTCAATGAAATGCCAATTATAGGTTATAGGGCCAATAATATTCATTCTTTATAACAACTTGAACTTGCATACAACATCCTTCTTTCTTTCAAGAAGACATTTATTTATATCAATTAAATTTAGATTAATCCTTATTAGAGCTACTCAAGAGCAGTGAGTGATTTCCTCTCTTTCTTTTGTTGATTCATTAACAATAAGGGCACAGACAACAATAACTAAATTAGGCTGCTGCCCCTTTAAAAGTGACTGCACAGATTCAGTATACTGGCTATATTCTCCCAACAGTTTACATTCACTTAAGACGTAACCGGGTGTGTTTACATGAAAACTCTTCAAAACGGACAATTTGAGATCATTTTTTGTGTATTTCTCCGTTAAAATGCAAAAGAGAACTGAATTCAGTTGTCGTGCGCTGTTTGAGAGGTGCTTTTCTGTGTGCGGGATTCGGCTGTGTGCGCTTAGAAAACCGGACCGAATTAAGTGCTCTTTCACGTCGTCACGCTTTTCAAATGTATCCATATGTCTGCTTTTCTCTTACTCCCAGACACTGAATTTTTTTTACATTTTATGAGCTGTGCAGCAAGTGTATGCAAACATATGATCAGAGCGTTACAGTTGAAATGTGTGCCATACCCTCCTTTCCATGCAGGAAGTTCATTCTGACTGGATCTCTGTCCAATCGTCCCTCCCAATTTTCATCTCGTTATTATTTGTTGATGAAAATGACAGTAGATTTTCGTCATTGTTTTTGTTATTCAAAAAGAGTATTTATTTCGATATTGTCTCGTTTTTGTCTGTGAAAAAATGTTGTTGACGAAAATTATGATGAATATTTTTCAGCAACGAAATTAACACTGCATGGCAATTTGTAACTCTTCTATGTTTTGGTGAATTGGTGGCTAATTCATCAGAATTCGTACATCTCATTTGTACGTTTTTGTGCGATCTACTTACACCCCTTAAACCTGAACCAAGTAAGATGCCATATTGAATTTGACTTGGATGAAAACGAGGCTGTGAGGGATCGACTAACAGCCTTTACAATCGCATACATCGTATAAAGGTCCTAGATCATGAGTTTTTGTCTACTGATTTTTTTTCTTAAAGAAATTTTGTCAGTTGACAGTCTGTATGTTAAACAACTGTAAAATCCATTGAACACACTCTACTTCAATCCCTCACTGCCTCATTTTCATTCTTGTCAAAAATTATATTTGCCACTACTTGACTAAAGTTCTATTGATGGTTCGGTTTAGGACCTTCGTGCTTTCTTTTTTGTAAAAATTGTATATTTCCATACTGATCACATTGCACTGATTCATACAAATTCGCCACCAGGTAAAATGGTTCTTTATGACATTAGGTTGTTCAGCTTAAGCAATGATGCTTATGAAAATTAGCTTAAAAGATATACAATATCCTCTTCATGCATCAGTAGACCTTAGTATCTCCATATTTAATTTTTGATGGGGATGAAAACAAGGCAGTGAGGGATAGAAGGGATAGAGTGTTGTTTAATAACTTTTACAGATTGTTCAGCTGACAAAATGTATTTTCAAAAAAGGAAAAACAGTTTTAAAAGCTATGAGTCAGCAAAAATTACGTGATAGGATATTTATGCCATTCATGCCATGATAAAGACAGTCACAGTCTTCACTTGCTTTAAATTCAATATGATGTCTAGCCTGACTAAGGTCTATAAAATGCAACCTCCTTGACCTCCCTGAACTTGTGAACAAAAAAGTGTGGCTAGTAATTAAGAAGCAATTTCAAATATTAGCATCCACACTTATATATATATATATATATATATATATATATATATATATATATATATATACTGTGTTATTAGGTAGCCATGGGGTGTGATACTGTTCCAAAGCTTGGCTCTTGTGTGTTTTCACTTTGGTGCAGTGCAACATCAAAGGTTAAAGATGTAGGCTACACGTGATTATATGCTGGAGCATTGTGTTTAACAGTCGGGAGGTTTCCTTCCTTGGCACGAGACTCCCTCTCTCTCCACACACTCTGAGATACATAACAGACGTAGCACGTGCAGAGACACCTGACTAGTCCAGATGTCTTCCGCAGTGCCACCCTTTCTCACTCAACCCCCTCCCCCCTCCCACCCTTGCCCTAAAGCACGAAACTCTGTTTATCAGCCATTTTGGCTCTGAATCTTATTACTGTATGGATATTTCATTGCCAGATGAGTCTATAGTTACTGGCTCCTTGTGTCTTATAACCCATACATGTTTTGCTGCTCTGCAGTCTAAGTTGCCCTGGCAACCTCCTCAGCCAGTTCCTATTGGCCACATCCTCGACCAATAGAAAGGCTTTCTGATTATGTCATATAAAAACAACGTCGTAGTTCTAGTGGCGCTGCTCAGTGTTTTGACAGAGTCTGGTGACAGTGCTAATATAACATGTCGTAGTCAGCCTGGTCAAAAATCGATATTTTAGTTGAATGTCAATGTCAATGTTTGCTTATTTATACGTTTAAAACCATATTCATTTATTATACTTAAATATTCAGTCAAGAACAAACATTTTAGACCTGGAACGCAGAAAGTTACTTCAGTTGAAATGGATGTGGAAAGACAGTGGTGTTGTATATTGTAAAATAATTATAGAGAACTAGTTTAGTGAAAGTGTTATCGAATCACACCGAATGACCTCAAGGACTCTGCGGCAAATCAAAATTGAGAGGGAGTGAAGTGTAATTTACCGCCGCGTCTGTAATCAGATGTCTTTCACGCACCGCTCTGTCACTTCGGCGCCGGTCTGCAGCTGCCGCGCGCGCGTTTCTCCGTCGCTCCGCCGGTGTGATGTCCGACTGCTGTGTGCGCAGAGCTGTGTAAATGAAACGACGGTGGGACAACATGACTATCCCGAAAGACATCCCAGAGAAGTGGTTTCCAATCATTCTCCCTCTAAAAAGGAAGAAAGAGGGATTAAGCAACGCAACAAAAATAAGAAAAGGAGCAGGTACCTTTACTTTGCGTTATAGGCTATGTCATCATTTGTTTACCACAGATGAAGTCTAGTTGGTAATTGCTTTTATTCTAATATAGGCCTATGCAACATGTTTATATTAGAATAGAGGTCATTTAGACATTCATAAAATAATGTCAAATTTATTTATTATTTATTTAATGTTTCTTCCTCCTTTAACACTTTCCTGTCATGTAAATAAACAACTTTGTCTTCTTCCATAAGTGTGCTTATTCATTCATTATTTCACCCTCATGACTGTCTCACAAAATCACATCAATGTCCAGTGACCGCTGTGTGTGTGTCCGTGTGTGTCCCATGACCTTGTGATCATATCCATCATGCTTTCCCCTGTCAACATTCACAAATCACTCAGTCAGTTAATTGCATCTCAATGTATTTTTAAACGTAAAACAGTCTGCATAATAACGCTTTAGAAGGTCTTGTTATTGAGATGATTGCATAACCTAATTTCTACATTGAAAGTTAATGTCCTTTATAATCTGCCACACAATATATTTCACAATATTTAACTACCCAACCCAACTACCCAAGAATCTCTTTCTCATCTGCATTTTCCCCGTGCCTCATAGCAGTTTATTTCACAGTAGGTAAATGTCTGTGTGAATTGCTTATCAACATGCGGTCCTATTTTGCCCCGTTTTAAATGTCATTTATGTAATGAACACAGCCTGCAACATTTTCACTGTCATGTTTTGTTGTTGCAAAACAGTGTGTATTTTTCACTAAAGGGAGCATGTGGTAAAATTGTTGTTGTAACCTTTTGTTGGTGAAATTAAGTAACTGGATGCTGTTCTGGTTTGTAATGGAACTGAGCTGGACCTCTCAGATTCTGTAAAGCTAGACCGCAACTGATCAAGAATTGCTGTTTATATGGGGATCAACTTTGTGTTTTTTTAGGTCTGGGGAATTTTTATACTCAGTGGCCTCAATATATGTGTAGCCATTTCAGTTTATTATGTTGAGTCATTTGTGCCACTTTTTTTTGTGTTTTTTTTTTTTACCTGTACAAAAGGCTGAAAATGATTGTGAGATTATTGTTTTTTACCTCTTCATCTTTCATATTTATGTATCACTTTCCTTATGACAAGATAAGTTAAGATGTCTGTCACATATTACAGTGTCTGTCACAGCATAGATGCTGTCATTATCAGTCACTATTCAGATAGCGCCATCTAAAACTGTCCAGAATGACTCAGGCTACAGAGGTGGCTGGCTGCCATCTGTAATGCATTCAAGTTTCATTTCAAATCAAGAAGAGTCCCACAAAATCACCTTTGCTGTCTTATACTTGTTGTCAACCTTTAAACATTTCAAATGTGATTAGACATCAAGTATAGGTACTGACCTTATGTTGACCTTTAAGGCCAAGAAATATCCAGTTGACAAGCCACGGAAAGAAATCCAGTGTTGTAATGGCCTTTTCACCTTATAGGTGTAGTTATTGTCTTAGTAACTCCAGTAACACTGTGTTCCTGGCCTTTTTCAGGGGCTGAATTATTTTGTTAAGTGTTAAGTGAATGTCTTGAGAAGCTGTCTATTCTGACACAGTGGTTATCATTTCCTACCTGAGTTGTCTATCATATCTATGTAGTGCATTTAACATTGCCATTATTATCCTTACTTCCAGTTAGAGTTCGTTAGAATTTAAAAGTCTATGGGAGATAAGTGTGGGAGATAAGTTATCATCTCTGTAGATCATTTATGCTATCAAAATGGATCTAGATTTTTACAGCAGGGTTGTATTGGATGTTGAATTGGATATTGCCTGATATACACCTATTTGAAAATCTGGAATCTGAGGGTGCAAAAAAATCGAAATATTGAGAAAATCGCCTTTAAAGTTGTCCAAATGAAGTTCTTAGCTATATGCACATTACTAATCAAAAAATAAGTTTTCATATATTTACAGTAGGAAATTTACAAAATATCTTCATGGAAAATTATCTTTAATTAATGTCCTAATGATTTTTGGCATAAAATAAAAATCAATATTTTTGACCCATACAATGTATTTTTGGCTATTGCTACAAATATACCCCAGCGACTTAAGACTGGTTTTGTGCTCCAGGGTCACAAATATCCTGTAAATATGAGGGTTTAAATACTCAAAGTTTTAATCATTTATTTATTTATTTTATATGTGAAGTTTTCCAAGTGTTTTTTGTGGTTGCTCTATCTCTCTCTCTCTCTCACTCACACACACACACACACTCATCTAAAATAGCCGTTATAGAACATGTTTTTGCCTGTTTTGTCGTACTGAATGCATGTTTTCAGTTAGAGTGAAATGTTCTGAGATGCAGTCAGTGGGTGTTAAGCCTGTCCTTATGTGAACCCCTGTAATTCCTTTACTCAGAGAGTCCAGCTAAGGAAAGAAAGAGTACTGTAGGATGGTGAGAGATGGAGAGAGTTTTCCAGTATGGATAGATGATTCAGCCAGATGGGCATATGAAGGCACTTGGCAAAGAGAAGAAGGGATGGGAAAAATGGGAGCAGACTGCAAGAGGAGGGAGAGCAAAGGCAAGCAAAGGATGCATAGAGACTGAAATGAAGTGAAGGGTCATGTGGAGGTCATGTGCTTTTTATCAAATGAACAAATGCTTCATGATGCTCATCATATATTTTGGCATTACAGCATAGTACACATTCTCTCACTATATACAGAACAGAAAAAAAACTTCTGCTTTTAGAAGTAAAAATTTAAAGCAGTAAATTAAGAGAATAACTCTTTAGGCAAATACAAGCATTTACATGAATACATTAGTGAGTATTTGGCCTCTGTTAAGGATGGAGTCATGTATTTGGCTCGTGTTCTGGCTGTTCCTCTGCTGTGTGTGCAAAAAGGTTGAAGTACAGTAGCAATTAGCTCACCCACTAAGAAGCTAATTTGAGCCTGTGGCTTGTCTCTTTTAGACTTTAAATGAGACAAATGCTTTGAAATAGTGGAGACAACAGAAACTTCAATGGTGCTTTAGTGCTGCTTTGACACTTTAATTAAATGTGTGCCGTTTTTTAGACCTGACTGAAAGATTCCCTTTGATAGCAATTGATTGTTTTTTTTTTATATCAAATGGCAAAGTTGGTGTTAACTTGAGAAGAATCTATATTATTTGAAGTTATTTGAACTTTTATTTCTCTCACATCATGGTTTGATCTCATTTTTCTTTCTTCAGACTTCAAGGTCAATGAAGAAAACGAGTGTCCATGGTAAAGAAAACTTTAAAAAGGTGTTTTGTAACGTGTGCAAGTTTATTTATGCCCTTTGTATTCCTGTTAGGTTCATATGGTTTGAAAAAAACATTTATATAATTTTCAAGAATACAATCATGTGGTATAACCATAAATACATGTGAACCATAAATACATTTTAATCATTTAAAAAAGTTTTTTTCCAAGTTAGAAAGTTTATTATTATTATTATTTTTTTTTTTTTTTTTTTTTACAAATATCATAAATTATTAATTATTATACCATTATGTTTTAAGGGGTTTTATTGTGCAACATTTTACAACCATGAGCTAACATTTCACTCTCAAAAAAATATATTCTCAAATTGTCTGATATTTTAATAGATATATTTCTGTGAATTCATTTTATAACTTAATAACTTTCTGTAATATAAATATATTTTTTTCTGTATATTTCTGCATGTTGGTTGAACCATGTGACTTTGATGATTTCAGAAAGATCATGATACTGAAGACTGAGGTAATGGCTGCTGGAAATTCAGCTTTGCCATCACCAGAATAAAATAAAAATAGAAATATTAAAATAGAAAACAGTTTTTTTATTAGAATAATATTTCACAATATTACATTTACATTTAGTCATTTGGCAGACGCTTTTATCCAAAGCGACTTACAATTGGGGAGTACATAAAGCGATTCATCTTGAAGAGGCAATCAGACAGAGGAAGTGCTCGTAACACCAAGTCTCAGTCATTGTTCAAATAAGTTCAAGCTAGCAAGGGAAGGAGAGAAAGATAAAGGGAAAGGTGTTTTTTTTTTAAGAACAAGTTTAGGATGAAGTCAAGTAGTGCCGAAAGAGATGAGTCTTCAGTTGTTGCTTGAAGATTGACAGGGATCCAGCATTCCGGATAGGGGTGGGAAGATTATTCCACCATCCAGGAATGGTGAATGAGAATGTTCTGGAGAGTGATTTTGAGCCTCTCTGTGATGGTACCACAAGGCGTCGCTCACTAGCAGATCTCAGACTTCTGGTGGGGATGTAGATTCGTAATAGTGAGTGGAAGTAGGAGGGTGCTGAGCCTGTGGTCGTTCTGTATACAAGCATCAGTGTCTTGAACTTGATGCGAGCTGCTACTGGTAGCCAGTGCAGTGAGATGAAGAGAGGTGTAACATGGGTTCTTTTGGGCTCATTGAAGACCAGTCGTGCCGCTGCATTCTGAATCATTTGTAGAGGTTTGATTGTGTTTGATGGAAGACCAGCCAGAAGAGCATTGCAGTAGTCCAGCCTAGAAACGACAAGGGCCTGGACAAGAAGTTACGCAGCATGCTCTGTCAGGAAGGGCCTGATTTTTCTGATGTTGTGTAGCGCAAACCTGCAAGATCGAGCAGTCTTTGCAATGTGCACTTTGAAGGTCAGCTGGTCATCAAAGATTACACCAAGATTTCTGACCGAAGTTGATGGGGTGATTATTGATGTGCCTAATTGAATCGAGAAGTCATGCTGTAGAGTCGGAGTGGCAGGGACGACAAGAAGCTCAGCTCAGTCTTTGCCAGGTTGAGCTGTAGGTGATGTTCTTTCATCCATGCCGAGATGTCCGCCAGGCAGCCTGAGATCCGTGCAGCTACCGTTGGATCATCTGGTTAAAAAGAGAGATAGAGCTGTGTGTCATCGGCGTAGCAATGGTAGGAGAAGCCATGTGCCTGTATGATGGGTCCCAGTGATGTAGTGTATGTGGAGAAGAGGAGGGGTCCAAGAACCGATCCCTGAGGAACCCCAGTGACCAGTTGATGTGCTTTGGATACCTCCCCACCCCAGGCCACCCTGAAGGACCTACCGGTGAGATAGGATTCAAACCAGCGAAGTGGAATCCCAGTGATGCCCAGCGATGAGAGGGTGGACAGGAGGATCTGATGATTGACAGTGTCAAAAGCAGCAGAAAGATCGAGCAGAATGAGGACTGATGATTTGGAATCGGCCTTTGCGACTCGCAGGGCTTCAGTGACTGAGAGTAGCGCAGTCTCTGTTGAATGGCCACTCCTGAAACCTGACTGTTTAGCATCCAGTTTGTTGTACTGTGAAAGAAACAGTGAGAGCTGGTTGAAGACAACTCGTTCGAGTGTTTTCGCTACGAATGGAAGGAGAGAGACAGGTCTGTAGTTTTCTAAAAGAGAAGTGTTTAATATAGGTTTTTTGAGCAGTGGGGTTACCCGGGCCTGCTTGAACGCTGTGGGGAAGATGCCAGTGTGGAGAGATGTGTTGATAATGTGTGTGAGTGCCGGTAAGAGTGTGGGAGAGATTGCTTGGAGAAGGTGAGAGGGGATTGGGTCAAGAGGACATGTTGTAGGATGGCTGGAGAGGAGAAGTTTGGATACTTCCGCCTCGGTGAGGGGACAGAAGGAGAAGATGGGAGTTTGAGCAGTGGATGTGGTTGGTTGGAGGTCCTGTGTGTGTGGAGGTGAGAACTGGTTACCGATTGTTCTAGTTTTGTCTGTGAAAAAAGTGGCAAAGTCGTCAGCTGTTATAGAAGTGGTGGGCGGTGGTGGAGGGGGACAGAGGAGAGAATTAAATGTTCTGAAGAGATCACGCATGTCTGGAGCGCTGTTGATCTTGTTGTGGAAGTGTGAGGATTTGGCAGTGTGGACTTCAGTAGAGAAAGACGAAAGCAAAGACTGATACCTAGTCAGGTCCGACGGATCGTTTGATTTGCGCCATTTTCTCTCTGCCGCTCTGAGTTTGGTCCGATGCTCACGAAGAACATCGGATAACCAGGGGTTAGAAGGGGCAGCCCGTGCTGGCCTGGAGGAGAGAGGACAAATGTCGTCTAGACAAGAGGTTAAGGTAGAGCATAAAGTGTCAGTAGCTGCATTCACATCCAGAGATGTGAAATGGGTAGGTGAGGGAAGAGAGGAGGATACTACAGAGGAAAGAAGGGTGGGGGAGAGGGAGCGTAGGTTACGTCTGAAAGTAACCAGTAAGGGAGCTGGTGGTACCTGGGTAGTAAAATGTAAGGTAAATGTAATGAAGAAATGGTCAGAGATATGTAGTGGTTGTACCAGAATGTTATCTGTAGTACAGTTGCGTGTGTAAATTAAATCAAGTTGGTTGCCTGATTTGTGCGTGCTAGTAGTGGTAAGGCGTTTGAGATCAAATGAAGCTAGGAGTGAATGGAAGTCTGTAGCATAAGGCCTGTCTAGGTGAATGTTGAAATCGCCAAAGACTAAGAGTGGAGTGCCATCCTCCATGAAAGAGGACAGCAGGCCGTCCAGCTCCTCTAGGAAGGTGGCTAGAATTTGGCCAGGGGGACGGTAGATTACTACTATCTGGAGTTTTATAGGAGCCGTTACAGTAATCGCATGAGATTCAAATGAGTTGTGATTGCCTAGGGGAGAGTGAGTTGAGTATTTCCAATTGTTTGAAATGAGCAGACCAGTGCCCCCACCCCGGCCAACTTGCCTTGGGGTGTGAGAGAAAGAGAAATTGTGAGAGAGAGCAGCCGGGGTAGCAGAGTCTTCTGGACGAATCCAGGTCTCAGTCAAGCCCAAGATGCTGAGAGTGGATTTTAAGGAAAAAGCAGAAATGAAGTCAGCTTTGTTGATCGCTGACTGGCAATTCCAAAGACCCACAGAGAAAGAAAGAGGTGTAGTAGAAGATGTAGCGATCGGGCGCAGGTTAGCAGGATTACGTTGCCGTCTGCGTGTGTTTTTAGAGCGTGGTTGAGAGAGAACCGGAATGGTTTGGAAACACATGATAGAGGTGGAGGGATAGAGGATAGGGAAGGAGAGTGTGTGAGGGAAGATAGAAATGATACTTAAGTGTGTGCTCGGTGTCGTTGCTCGGTTAAAGTCGCACAGGAAAAGTCGTCTGTCTTTACACTCGTTGGTCTTCACACGAGGAGGCTGAGCACGATGGCTGAATGCTTCCGCAGACGCTTCTGCGTCAGCGCTCTGACATCAAATAAATACGGTCTAGGAGACTAGAGTGAAAACAGCTGAGGCCGGCTTCTGCTCAGCACAGCCAATAACCTTAAAGGACTGCTAATTGCTGTATACGAAACTAAACACTTCGCACAATCACACAGGCTCGTTCTTAGCTGAGGTGCAAATTATTCTAATCACCAGCAAGTGCAATCAAAAATATAAACCTCAACGAAAATGCACAGTAGAAATAGGTAGGAAACGAAGTATTCCTTCCTAGCAGCAAGTAAATAATTTAAACAACAGAACTGCGAAAAAGTATTACAACACTTACGCGAGCTGCCGTCCTTCTCTTCTGGTGACTAATCGGCTTTCCCGATTAGTCACTTTAGTCATATTAGAGATTTTACTGTATTTTTCATCAAATAAATGCAGCCTTGGTAAACATAAGAGACTTAGGCCTATGCCAAAATTCTTAGATTTTAATTCTGAAATTAAAAAAAAATATTTATAATAGAAGATATGTATTCAATGTGTATTTAATGTGTTTTGAATAAATTAATAATAGATCCAGGTAAAACAATTGAGCATCATGTCAATCACAACAAAGCTTCGCATGACTTTCAGATAAGTCCATCTATGCACCACTAGCTTACACAAGACATATGTACTGCAACACTGCACAATGCACATCCATAACTTGCTGGTCTGTTTGAATTTGCACAGATTTGTGAGCTAGCATAGCGGATGTCCTTGGCAGTAGTGCTGAATCACAACAATAGCCGCTCCTTCTCTGTCAACGACAGTTTTTTTGAGAAACGTCACACAAGCAACGTTTCACTGCGGCTCTCGCTTGTCCTTGGCTGTATTAGTAAGGGCGCTGTGTTAAAAGTGCTTAATGGCTCAGTTTGCTGAGGTGCTCTTTGGATGGAACCAGACCCTCCAACGGCCAAAGCCATTATGTCATCGGCAGCCAATAGGCGGGTAATGCACTCTCAGACTCTGGCAGCAGCAGTGTGGTTTTCCATCAGGACTGATAACAGAGAGGCAGAGAGTACAACAGATAGCCACGAGCAAAGGTAAAGAAACACGTGACCTTGAGGAAGAGAGGAGAAGATGAAAGCATATTGGATGATGAGCGATGGAACAGGAAGGAGATAAGGATAGCTGAGGATAGATACAGATTTTAGCTTTTTAAAATACAATAAAGGAAGGAGTGAGTTAAATAAAGACCAAGTAAGTCTTCATGGTTATGATATAGATCATTTTCCTATGTACAGCATATGAAGGACATCAAAATGTTACATTTTAGAATGATGATCTTGAAAAAGCTGTTTTATTTGTTTATTTCTTGGAGTATACAGCTTGTTCTGTAGTGTGACCCGTGTCAACAATGACAAAAGTTGCTTCAGTCAATTGAGAGAGAGAGTTTGCTGAATACCAACACTAACCCAGCAGCATTGAGTTCAAGGACTGAACCTCCAACTCATATAAAATATGTATAACTAGTATACAAAATCACTTGATATCAGGTTAAACTCTGATAAATCTGGAAATATTCCAAACATTGTATCCTGTTTCATGAAAAAAAAAGAAAAAAGAATGCAGTATATAGAGAAATACAGGGTTCGTTTATTATCGTTGAAACACAATGTTCTTTACTGGTAAGCAAGATTCACAAGGATTGCATAACTCAGGAACAAACACATGGAACAATATGTTCACAAGCAAAAGATCAAACTTAAGCTGATGAAAACTTACATTATGACTCATTTCCAAGCTACCAATGGAGATGCACTTGTAACAGTGTTACAAATGCTGAGAATAAATGTGTTCAAACTGAGACTGCTAAATAAAACGATGTATAGATAACTAAGCTCCACACCAACGCACAGTAATGTTCTGTTTATCTTAAGTCTGCAGCTTTAAATTCTTGGGCTTTATAAAGTTGGGTGGAATTGGATTGCATCTCAATGTTTTAATCATTCAGCAGCTGAATTTTTTTTTTTTAAAGTGATTCCTGTTCCTCTTTCGTTATCATTTTAGTTGTGGTATGACTTTCCGAGAATGATTATTAAAACTTCATAGTTATCATACTTTGTGTGAACGGCCTTTAACCTATATACATGGTGCATTATTGACCTAAGTGACCCTAGGAATGGTACCTAAGAAGAGTTAACCCCAAAAATTATGTCATCATTTACTCACCTTCGTGTCATTCCAAACCTGCATAATTTGATTTTCTCTTTTTCACAAAAGATGATTTTGATGATCAATGTTGAGCTCCAAACAACATTGGACCCTATTGTATGGACCAAAAAAACAGACATTTTTCAAAATACCTTCATTTCAAGAAAGAAAGACAAACAGGTTTGGAAGGACAAATGAGTGAGAAAATGCTGACAGAATTTTCTATCTCTTTAAGAGCACATATTAGTACCCTGACCTACTTAGCTTCATACAGTTAAGAATACAAAGGTGTACTCTTAAGGGTACTGCCCCAGTGACAGGATAAATGTGCAATTTTTGCTGATGGTGTATAGATGGGTTTTTTTTTGTGGCAGTTTAAAGTGTTTGCTTTAGTGTGTTGACTATGTGGGCAGTGCATATAAACCGGCCATTATAGCGGTGAAATATGAGAGAGCCAAGCTGTCTTAACACAGGAAACCACAGGCAGAGAGAGTCTCGGTGACTGAGCAGAGGACCAGAGCAGGTGTGAAGGCCTCATGCAGGAGGAAACAGACTGGGTATATCTATTCGCATGCATGGGTTTATGGGTTTGACCTTTTGATGCACATGTAAATGGTGCAGATGCAGCTCTCGGCCATTCTTCAGACCTCTTTCTTAGCAGGGAGTAATGAGGTCAGTCTTTTTATTTTCGTACAAGATTCTCATCAATATTACAGCAGCACAGAGTGAAACCAGATCAACCAAATGCTTCAACTCATCTTTATCTGTATAATTAGCCTCTTGCAATCTACCACAATGAAAGGTTATGTTGAGGGTGAGGAAGAGATAAGAGTGAGTTTCAGTCGCTTTTGTCTTCAGATGAGAGATCTGATTGGGATGTTTTGCTCAACATTTCCTTGGTCCATCAGTAAATCTAGAGTGTTTGGAAATTCATGCTAAGAGCTTCAGTGGGGTAGAGCTGAGGAACGTGTCTCCTCCGAAAAGATGCAGCGAGTCACCCATGGATAATATGATGTGATACACACACACACACACACACACACACACTCAGGCTGTCACATGGAGTGGCCATTACCCAGCATAAAAACTGTGCAGCTGTGTGCACAGGATGTGAGAGATGCATAGCAAAGTGAATCTGACAGCCATTTTATGCTATTTCTGTCAAAAGACGAGAGAACCAAAAGAATACAAGCTGAAAGAATACAACCAAATCTCAGATACAAGCTGATGTGTTTATTTACTAATTTGCGTGTTTTTGAATCTTATGTGTCAGTCTGGCTGGAAACTCTGTGGTGTTAAGAGCTTTGTGTGAGCTTTTGAAACCGTGAGTCTCGTTTTCAACAGAAGTGAAAACAGTAGGTTTATGACTACATGCTAACCGCAGCTATTCTGTCACAGTCCAGTTTTCAGCCTCATAGTGCAGAAATTAATCTGTCACATTACAATTAGCCATGACTTCCTTCTTCTTAGTTGTGTTGCGCTTGACTTATCGACCACAGATCTATCTCACTTGATTAAAGTCAGTGTTTAGCACTGACACGACCCTCTGATTTTGTAGTTTGTCTCATGGGGAACTGAAAGTTACTGTATGCCACTGTAACTGCATGATATATGTGAGTGTGTGACTTGTGCGCTAGACCTGATTCAAACTATTTCCTCAGCAATCATAAAGCATATATCACATGTGTTGCTTGTAAGGCATGGCTTCCTGTTTCTTTTTTCTCTGGGGTTATCATACATTGCAATGACTAATAAAAGAAGCACAACAGAACAGTGTGCTTATTGTAAGTTAGTGAACAAGTCTTCTGACTGAACATATAAAAGTCCCACGGCCACGTTGTACATTTTCTATTTCTATTTCGTTTAAGCATTTCAGAAGCTTTAAATGAGAGACAAATCAAGTTGTTTTGACCCAGCTAACAAATTTATGTGCTAAGAATGTTTTCTAAATATTCTTTTTTGGTTGTGGGAACAGCGAATTTGAGATGTTCTAAAAACATGAAACTTTCCAGTTTTCTTTGTTAGTAGAACGTTATTTTTAGGTTAGTATAAGGTTCCTGCAACATTCTTTTAACAAAATATTTGTTAACAACTTAACAATCTAGGAATGTTGATTTGTAACATTCCAAGAAAGTAAAAATGTCCAGTTTCCTTGGTGTCATTAGAGTATTATGGCGTGTGGGACGGTGCCATAAAAGGATAGTTCACCCAAAAATGGTTATTCTGACATCATATTTATACTATGGAACACACAAAAAAAAAAAAAATCTTTAATCATACACTTGAAGTCACCAAAATTTTTGTAAGTCAGAGTGGTTTAGAATGACATGAGGGTGAGTAAATAATGGCTAAATTTTTGTTCTTGGGTGAACCATCACTTAAAAGCAAATCACTTGTTTGAAACTGTGGAAACATTTCCAGACATTATTAACTGGAAAAAAAAATAAGATTCATTTGTAATGGTCTATCACTGGCATCAACATTATTTTTGTATTGTATATATTTCCGGCTATTTTTACATCTCAGTGTTTGTTTTCTTCACAGAGGAGGAAAGGATAGTCCGAGCCAATGACAGAGAGTACAATGAGAAGTTCCAGTATGCTGTAAGTTGCACATACAACCTGTGCGTCATAAATATAAATAATTTTAAGTGTACAGTTTTCTTCTGCCTCTCCTTCACCTCATCCCATCATCTCTTTCACTGCCCACAGAGCAACTGCATCATGACCTCAAAGTACAACATCATTACCTTCCTTCCAGTCAACCTGTTTGAGCAGTTCCAGGAAGTTGCCAATACCTACTTCCTGTTTCTCCTCATACTGCAGGTATATACTCCGTATGAATTCTTAGTTTAAATGCTTATTACAAGTGTAGAGAAAAAAGTAATTTATTTTATAAAGGTCAATATATGGCTGTGACCATGGCAATATTCCTCCATTCCTAATGGCTACAGTTAGCAAGCACATGTATGCTTATGAACACAATAATTTTGACAGATTGTTTGAACATGTTCACACACTAGTAACACTAGTAGGTCCATTAGTGAGTGCTATAAAAATGGCTTTAAAAAGTAATTGTGTTTATGTTTTTGTCTCAGTTGATTCCACAAATTTCCTCATTATCCTGGTTCACCACCATTGTGCCTTTAGTGCTGGTGCTGAGCATCACTGCAGTTAAAGATGCTACTGATGACTATGTGAGTATCACGCACACACATACTGTAACTTACTGTAACTGCCAAACCCCCCCTCCACACAGAAATCTGGTAACACTCATGCCAATCACCTAACACACCACAACTACCACACGAAAACGCCGTCACGCACACACATTTCACACACATCTCTGTTTCTCTCACAGTTTCGTCACAAGAGTGACAACCAGGTGAATAACCGTCAGTCTCAGGTCCTCATCGGTGGCATGTGAGTCTCATATTAATATGCACACTTCCTTTAACATCGTATTTACAAGAAAATATAAATGTTGTTTACAAAAAATATAAATGTGTCCAAGCTGTTGCTCGCAAGTGAATGTTCATGACATAAAAGCACTGTTGGCTCAATATTTACTGTTATTATATATATATATATATATATAAAATGACTATGTAATATAAACATTAAGCGTAATGTGTAAATTAATTTTAAATAATACTATATATTTACATAATATTCACATTTTACATAATACTCTCTCTCTCTCTCTATATATATATATATAATGAATATGTAATATATATTTTAATTGTAATGTGTAAATTAATATTACATAATACTATATCTATCTATCTATCTATCTATATATATATATATATATATATATATATATATATATATATACAGGTGCTGGTCATATAATTAGAATATCATCAAAAAGTTTATTTATTTCACTAATTCCATTCAAAAAGTGAAACTTGTATAATGTATACATTCATTCCACACAGACTGATATATTTCAAGTGTTTATTTCTTTTAATTTTGATGATTATAACTGACAACTAATGAAAACCCCAAATTCAGTATCTCAGAAAATTAGAATATTACTTAAGACCAATACAAAGAAAGGATTTTTAGAAATCTTGGCCAACTGAAAAGTATGAACATGAAAAGTATGAGCATGTACAGCACTCAATACTTAGTTGGGGCTCCTTTTGCCTGAATTACTGCAGCAATGCGGCGTGGCATGGACTCGATCAGTCTGTGGCACTGCTCAGGTGTTATGAGAGCCCAGGTTGCTCTGATAGTGGCCTTCTGCTCTTCTGCATTGTTGGGTCTGGCATATCGCATCTTCCTCTTCACAATACCCCATAGATTTTCTATGGGGTTAAGGTCAGGCGAGTTTGCTGGCCAATTAAGAACAGGGATACCATGGTCCTTAAACCAGGTACTGGTAGCTTTGGCACTGTGTGCAGGTGCCAAGTCCTGTTGGAAAATGAAATCTGCATCTCCATAAAGTTGGTCAGCAGCAGGAAGCATGAAGTGCTCTAAAACTTCCTGGTATACGGCTGTGTTGACCTTGGACCTCAGAAAACACAGTGGACCAACACCAGCAGATGACATGGCACCCCAAACCATCACTGACTGTGGAAACTTTACACTGGACCTCAAGCAACGTGGATTCTGTGCCTCTCCTCTCTTCCTCCAGACTCTGGGACCCTGATTTCCAAAGGAAATGCAAAATTTACTTTTATCAGAGAACATAACTTTGGACCACTCAGCAGCAGTCCAGTCCTTTTTGTCTTTAGCCCAGGCGAGACGCTTCTGACGCTGTCTGTTGTTCAAGAGTGGCTTGACACAAGGAATGTGACAGCTGAAACCCATGTCTTGCATACGTCTGTGTGTAGTGGTTCTTGAAGCACTGACTCCAGCTGCAGTCCACTCTTTGTGAATCTCCCCCACATTTTTGAATGGGTTTTGTTTCACAATCCTCTCCAGTGTGCGGTTATCCCTATTGCTTGTACACTTTTTTCTACCACATCTTTTCCTTCCCTTCGCCTCTCTATTAATGTGCTTGGACACAGAGCTCTGTGAACAGCCAGCCTCTTTTGCAATGACCTTTTGTGTCTTGCCCTCCTTGTGCAAGGTGTCAATGGTCGTCTTTTGGACAACTGTCAAGTCAGCAGTCTTCCCCATGATTGTGTAGCCTACAGAACTAGACTGAGAGACCATTTAAAGGCCTTTGTAGGTGTTTTGAGTTAATTAGCTGATTAGAGTGTGGCACCAGGTGTCTTCAATATTGAACCTTTTCACAATATTCTAATTTAGAGATACTGAATTTGGGGTTTTCATTAGTTGTCAGTTATAATCATCAAAATTAAAATAAATAAACACTTGAAATATATCAGTCTGTGTGGAATGAATGTATACATTATACAAGTTTCACTTTTTGAATGGAATTAGTGAAATAAATCAACTTTTTGATGATATTCTAATTATATGACCAGCACCTGTATATATATATATATATATATATATATAATACTTTTTAATTTTCAAACAATCACAAAGCATTAATAAGTAACCTATACTTTTTTCACTTTCTCAGTCTTCAGAAGGAGAAATGGATGAATGTCAGCGTGGGTGACATCATCAAACTGGAGAACAAACAGTTTGTGGCAGTGAGTTTTCCTCTATAGTCCTTCATGACATTAATGAATTAATTAAACTTGGTTTAATAAAATAAGAAGACACTTTACTAGCTCAGCAGTCTCAGACATTACTTGCAGTAATTCAGGGTCATGTACGCATTAATGTCTGATGCATTTGCTCTTGAATACTGCGCTGTGATATTGATCCAGTAGCCAAGGTCTAATTCGCTGATTATGCCTCTGGTTATGTAACTCTGTCTCTCGAGGATGCACAGCAGTTTAGGTGTCTTGTTAATATGCTAAATGCAGTTTTGGTCTCACTGTAAAACATATTAGTGTTATTTTAATATTATATAGATTCTATTATAGTTTTTAGTGATATTTTGAATAGCTTTTATTTTTGTACTACTCAAATTTAATTTTAATTATAGTTACATTTGTGCTCTCATCATTTTTATTAACTTTTGTTTTTAAAAAAATATTTCTATTTAGATTTATTTTTATTTCAATTTTAGATTTCATTTGTTTTATTTCCAATTAGTAATCTTAGTGTGTCAGCTTAAACTAAACAAAAATTGCATTTGGAATACTTTTTCAACTAATATTTATATTTAATTTTATTTCAGCTTATTTTAATTGATAGAAATATTTTTATAGTTTTAGCTAATAATAACACTTCTGTATATGTGTTACAGGCTGACCTGCTCCTGTTGTCCAGCAGTGAACCACATGGCCTCTGTTACATTGAAACTGCAGAACTGGATGGGTATGACTGTGTACTAACTGTGTACTATACATGGGTATGTACTGTGTAACATGATTTCATGCTTCCAGTGCAGCTCAATAAAAAGTCTTTGTTTTTCTGCCACAGCGAGACGAACATGAAGGTGCGTCAGTCTCTGTCTGTTACCTCAGAGCTGGGAGATCCTAATAACCTGGCCCATTTTGATGGTATGTGATTTGGTATCGAACACGCTCCAAATAGATGCAAAAGTTAGCCAGAGTGGAAATGAGAAAGTGAACTAGTAAGAGAAAGAAACAGCTGAGCAATCATGTGAACTGATAAATGAGGGAACGTGTTTGCGTGCAGTACGTTTCAGATTTGCAGAAGTTTATGGAACAAAAATAGAAAGGCAATAAAAGGAATTCCTGTGTGAATTGCACTCACTGATAACCTATTTATTTACATATTTTAGCACAGATTCACTAAAGTAATTATGCAAAGTAGATAACAGCACGAACTCATCCAAAAGAAATCTGTGCTAAATAAAATAAAATAATTAATACAATAAAATGTATAATTGAATAAATAAAGTTAAATTGACATTTCTGAAAATAATGACTTAATTTAAGTATGCATGATGAAGTTCTATACAAGCGCAGATAACGTCAGGATAAATCTGATTATGGGCTAGTGAATAGATGCGCTAAAAATGCAAAAGTGCAACAACTGTTTGACCCCACTACGAGTTAGTTTACTGGAGGAAGCGAGAACAAAAGATACAGTGAGTCAAAGTGTGCGGAAAGTAAATTATGTGGTGGACAGTTTCTCAGCAACATTTCTTTAACACCCAACACAATATACCTTCACATACACACACACACACACACCATCAAACCTGTGTTAGCACAGACCACCCACGCTTCCTGTTTTTAAAGAACAACCAAAACTTCCAAAGCTCACAGGTTGTACCGAGACCCAGGATGCTGAACTGTTGGTCATAACATATATTACATAAAATAATACTGTTTCGATATTTCACATGTGCTGTGTGTATATGCAGGAGAAGTGGTGTGTGAGCCTCCCAACAACAAGCTTGACCGTTTCAGCGGGACTCTGTATTGGAAAGACTGCAAATATCCCCCTCAGCAACCAGAACATGCTGCTTCGCGGCTGCGTACTGCGCAACACAGAGATCTGCTATGGCCTTGTTATTTTCGCAGGTTGGTGTATGTGTTTATGTGAATGTGTGTGTGTGTGTGTGTGTGTGTGTGATTAGTTTTCATTTTAACCTGTCATGGTGCACCTCAGGTCCTGACACCAAACTGATGCAGAACAGCGGACGGACTAAGTTCAAGCGGACCAGTATAGACAGACTGATGAATACACTGGTGCTGTGGGTGAGAAACACACTCACTTACAAACCTCTGCTGAATTTCTGAAGATTTCAGTACTGAAATATATAAACAGCATACACTGTGCAAATTAATGTTTGTAATTTTCCCCTCCTCAGATTTTTGTGTTCCTGGTGTGCATGGGAGCGATCTTGGCCATAGGAAATGCAGTTTGGGAAAAAGAAGTGGGTGCTCTGTTCCAGAGCTTTCTTCCTTGGGACCCTCCAGTGGACAACTTCCTGTTCTCGGCCTTCCTGTCTTTCTGGTCCTATGTCATCATCCTCAACACAGTCGTGCCCATCTCCCTCTATGTCAGGTGAGAGAGAGAGAGCAAGATGTGGAGGGAGAAATGTTGTAATGGAGGGAAAAAGATGAATTATCTAGTGGGAATTGTTCAGGTGGCACTTGAATATGGTCAAATAAAAAATATGGAAAATGGACTGAAACAATAACATTTTTTTAACATTTATTCATTTGAGCTGGTTTATTTATTATTTATTTTATATGAGGTTTGTCAACTATTCTAACTATCCAATTTAGGACTTTTTGGATTTTTTTATTATTATTATTATTTGTAGGGGTAATCGTAGCTAAGCATTACATTTTAAGTTATTCAAAGAAAACATTTACTACAATTATTTGAATATCAATTTAACTGTTTATCTTAAAATTGTCTTGTTGTTATATCAGGGTTATTATCAATAACTTAAACTATTAAAAACACTTTTGTTAACTGAAATATAAATATCAAATTTCAAAAAAAAAATTTGCCTTGGCAACTAACTGAAATAAGGTTAAGTTGAAGTATTAAAATGACTGGGAAAAAAAATCTAAACTAAGACTGAACTAAAACTGAACTGAAAGAAATGTAGTAAATTATATCTGAATAATTAAAAACAAAATACAAAATAATAAAATTACACAAAATTAAACTAATTAAATTACAAGTAATATATAAAATAAGCAAATAAAATAAAGGCTAATTTAAAACAATATATAAAATAAGCAAATAAAATAAATGCTCATTTAAAACATTAATGGAAACTATAATAGTATATGAATAACACTAAAATAAAACACATTGTATGATTTTAGTTGCTAGATACTACTTTTATTTGCTGTATACTAGAAGGTAAAGACCTCTGTGACAGGCCAAAATCATAATTTTAAGGGGGTTGCAAACATTTGATGTTTAGGACTGGCTACTTTTCATGTTAGGTTATTTTTATGTCAGATAATAGTTTATCTATTGCTCCATTTCTTTTTAAAATGTCTTGAGACACCAAAGTGTATCATATTCATGAAAAGAATTTACTTCTTTTCTTTGATTTTAGATGCTTTTTTTTTTGCATTGTGCTGCTTATTTTATTTTGATTTATTTTGTTGTTTTCATGTTTCCTCAGACTTTCCCTAACAGGTAAGAGATAGACCCCATAGACTCCCCTTTTTTCTCTCTCTGACATAACAACAGTCTCCCGTATAACACAGTCCATATAACACCACTAAAATCCTGACGGAACCTTTCTGAACCAGCTCTCTGAATGAGCTCTAACTGTGCTGCGTGGTCCAGTGAATGTAACCCACCTCTGACTGGTACAGACTCGTACAGGAAGAACTGCAGCATGGCACTGAGCAGCACCATGGCACAGCACGCACATACCCAAAATCTGTTTTTGCAGTTTTATGACAGATTTGTGAAGTCTCTGTAAATGAAATCTTGCTTTTAATGGTCTGGTGGACTGTTGTGCCATTGTCTGTCTCAGCTGCATACTAAATAACCTCTGTCTTTAGAACAGAAAAACTGTGTGTATTTTTGTGCGTGTTTTGTTGTGAGTTTGCCATGTGGTCAGAGATATGCTGTCAATTTGAGTGTTTCTACTGAAAAGCAGGTCACATTTGCATTGTGATAACCCTCCGTCTGTTTCTCTTTCCATCTGTCTGAATCTCTTAGTGTGGAGGTGATTCGTCTGGGTCACAGTTATTTCATTAATTGGGACCGGCGGATGTTCTGCAGCCATAGTAACACAGCAGCAGAGGCCCGGACCACCACACTAAATGAAGAGCTGGGACAGGTGGAGTACATCTTCAGTGACAAGACAGGAACCCTCACCCAGAACGTCATGACCTTCAACAAGTGCTCCATCAATGGCCACACATATGGTGAGGAACAACATATGGCAGTTATATCCATGGTATAATGTGCAATCATCTGGCCATTATCATATATATCAGTCTTGCATCATGTTGATGTGGTTTATATGGTAATAATGACCAGCTGACTGTACGTTATTTTGCTTATTACACAGCTGCTTTACCAAAATATGTTGACATGCTTTAATGTTCAAAAAACACATTATTTTTCAAATACTGTACATCATTGTAGTTCCTCTATGCCCCGCCTCTCTCAAACGCTTCGTTTTCTACAAAGCCCCTCCTTCCGACAAGCACAGTCTGCTCTGATTGGCCAAATGACCCAGAGCATTGTGATGGGCCGAACACCACAAGCATGCGTTGGAAATGTAAAGCCCCTTACCATAATCGCGAGCTTCTGCTTTCAAGTTAGTTTTACCATCAGTTCAAGCCCGAAAGGGGAACAGAGTCACATGACAGACACAGTGATGATGCTCGTATGTATTTGCAGTACACAAGCCACACTTAAGACGATTTCTGACGGGCTGTACACACCACTGTGATGTGACCCTGTTCCCCTCACACACACACACACATAAACACACACACACATGATGCGTTACGCACAAAACTCCGCATTTGAACAGTCAATAGAATATACTTAAACTAATAACAAAACATACTTACAGTCGCTGATTCAGAAGCACCAGATTGTCATAGCAAAGTCGAAATTGACCCTTTTTTTTTTTTAGAAATAGCCTTTGTGCACAGCCAGCCTTGTACTCGTCCATAAAATTCGAACATTTGGGTTGTGCTGTTCTGTTGTAAACAAGCCTTTATCAATGATTTCTAATTGCATCTACTTTTGGAGGGTCAAATAAAGTGCTTTTGCTTTCGCATAGAAACACACAGCGTCTCCCTGACATGGCTGCATCAACACTACTGCGGTTACTGAAACCATGCCTTCTTTCTTTGCGTGAACATTTGGGCGGCATTACGCAAATATTTCCACATCGTGACGTAGACATGTGGCGGCGTGTTTTAATGAGGTGTTTTAGCCCAGTCTGGATCAGCCTTCTCTTTTAGGGTGCTTTCACACCTGGCCCTTTGTTTCGGAACCTGGCGCGTTTCCCCCCTTAGCTCGGTTCGTTTGGGCATATGTGAACACGGCAATCGCGCTCGGATCCGCGCCAAAACAATCGGTCCGAGATCGCCTGAACGAGGTGGTCTCGGCTCGATTGAAAACGAACTCCGGAGCGGTTCGGTTGTAGTGAGAAAGCAATCCGATCCAACGGACCAACGAACCAGGCTATATCACGCTGTATAATGGGTAATTACGTAAGTTCCGTTAAAAGCAGTGGGTGAGCACGTCTTCGCCATTAAAAATCAAAGCGCGCCTTGTCATTTTATAATGCAGTCTTAATGCTCTTCGTATAGGTGCATTTTAACAATGTTTTGCCGACGAATCCTGGACTCCTGCTCAAAATGATAAATTAATAAATATATTGACAGCTACAAAAAAAAAAAAAAAAAAAAAAAACAACAAGCGGCCCTCAAACTGTTGTCGTTCCATCCTGACGCGTGTGTGTATGTGTGTGAGAGAGAGTTTGTTTGCGTCTCTTTCCAAATGAATCATTAATTGTCATTCCAGCTCCGTGGAACTTTGACCAATGAGAGGACAGTTTACTCGCACGTGACAATTTTGGTCCGTTTAGAAACTTTGCCGTGTGAAAGCAAACCGCACCAAGAATAAAAAGCAACATTGTAATAATTTTAATCCCTGTTTCGGAATAAAGCAATCGATCTACAGGTGTGAAAACACCCTTAGATAGAATAAATCCTTTTGTGGGAGACTTTGAGCTTTGTAACTCTGCAGATCTTATACATGCACAAACAGCTACATAACACACTAAAGAAAAGGAAAACAAGAAATCGCAATTACAATTCTTTAACTGACACTTTGCATGAATAAAGTAAAAAATATATCCTGAAACAACAAGTTTTTATTATTATTATTATTGTTATTATTTTTGAACAAGTGGTCATTGAAACCTTAACCTTCAAAAAATGTTGATCAATAAGAGGTCAAACAAAAATTAAATAAGCTGTTTTATTTGTGCTCTCTATAATCATTAAAAGCAATTAGATAACAATAATGTTAACATTATTAATAATAATAATACATTTTGTTACTGGAAAATATATAAATAATTAGTTTTTGAACCTTCAAACAAAAATTAAATGTTTCATTTCTATTGTTTCATTTGCCCCTGTTTTTATTTATGTAGTGATAGGCATTTAAATAAACAACAAAAAGTAAATAGACAATAATAATAAAACATTTTGTTATTATGTGTAATTGAATATAAAATAAAACAATAAATAATAATGAATGAAATAATCAAATAAATAAATAAAATGCTAAGATTGTTTAGCAGGGTTGCAGATTTACAACAATTTGGTGTCTATTTTAAAATAAGATTCTTGTGATTAATGTATTTTTATGATTAATGTTATATTTTTATATGATTAATGTAATTTTATAGTTATAAACATTTAAATAAACATATATTAAATAGGCATACATTAAATAATAATAATGATAATCTAAGATATAGATAGATAGATAGATAGATAGATAGATAAATCTGCAATGTGTTATATATATGTTTAGAATTACTTATACGCTATTATGATATTTATTATTATCTTGGATTAATATTTGTTATTATTAATTTAATTATTGTTTAATCAAGATGCCTTCAAAGAAGAAAGTGAAAATGACCATAACCTATGTCCATCACATAATGCAGTCTATATATGGACAACTGATAGAAAAATTAACAATAAATTATAGTAAATGAAAAAAGAAAAAAATATGCAAATGCTTCAGCAGAGTTGCAGATTTATGACATACAGTATAGATAAGATATAGATATAGACATACACTGATAAATATGTTTTATTGTACTAGGTTTGTGTTGCAGATCTCATTTCAGTCTGTCTCTCGTTTCACAGGTGAGGTGATGAACATTCTGGGAGCTCAGCAGAAGGTCAGTGCCTCCAAGATTCACTTTGTGGAATTAAAGAAATTGTCATTTTTATAATGTTGCTCAGAAAGATCTTATATAATCTGTTATTCTCAGAGGGTCCAGCCCCTGGACTTCAGTGCGTGGAACCCCTTAGCAGACCGGGACTTCTGTTTCTACGACCAGTCTCTGCTAGAGGCAGTGATGGTGGGAGAACCAGCAGTGCATGAATTCTTCCGGGTCTTGTCTCTCTGCCACACGGTCATGAGCGAGGAGAAGAGCGAGGGTAAGGATCTGGAACAGTCTTTGAGGATCGATTATCTGCCTTACTCAGAGAGCCATTTCATCCAATGGAAGAGTTTAAATAAGGTTTACTTAAGGAAGCTGTTGACTTTAATATTGTTAGAAGGAAATGATATAGTAATTCTGGATTGTAATACGATTATTTTATCTGATTATCTGTCCTTTTTCTTGTTGTCCTCCTTGCTTATTGTCTCTGTCTTTCACTTCCTGAAGGAGAGTTGCTGTATAAGGCTCAGTCTCCGGATGAGGGGGCGTTAGTAACAGCTGCACGCAACTTTGGCTTTGTGTTTCGCTCTCGCACACCTGGCACAGTCACCACACAAGAGCTAGGCAAAGCTGTCACATACACGCTCCTCGCCATCCTGGACTTCAATAACATCCGCAAAAGAATGTCTGTCATAGGTAACACAAGCACACACTCTCAGTCCTGCAACTTGGTGAAAAGCACAATATGCAATATGTCACAAAAATGAAAACGCCACCACATAAAATCATTTTAAAAAGTAAAGTTTTGTCAGATTTATTTACTTTTGAGCCCAAACTGTGGCTTGGTACATACACACACACTTTGTTGTGCGGTTAACTGTGGCAAACTCCAGAGTGTTCAGTTTTTAAACATTATTTTGGCTGTAATGCCAGATGGTTTAGCACTGTGCGAAAGAGAAAGAGCCAGTAAAATTCCCTTAGGACTGAGAAATCTGGAGACAGCATAAATACTGCCCTGCCAAGCATCATAAATAAGTGGAACATTAGCACTAAATTCAATACAGAAAGTGTTGTGTGTGTCATATACATTCTCATAATGCTAAATTATGGCCCTTATGATCGGGTAAGTGGTGCTTACATTGCAGCAGCCATTTCATTTTTGTTTGCATATTGTCATTTATGTCCATTTGATCTGTATTTACATGGAAAAGTGAGAAATTTATTGAGTGCACTGCAGATTTTTCTCTTAATAAGTTTTAAGCATTTTTCTCCATAACAAAAATAAGATAATTTGTTTTATGATTTATAAAACTAAGTATATACGTAAATCATATACACATACATGAATTAATTTTTGCCAAATGGGTAAGAAATGTGCTTAATTCAAGATACATAATCTGAAAAGAAGTCTGATACTAATAGGACTATGAGATAATGGGAGCTATAATAAGAAAAGAGCTTCTCTCATCACTGCAGAGGCACAAGCACAATCTGTTATTTAATGTGTGTGTGTGTGTGTGTGTGTGTGTGTGTGTGTGTGTGTGTGTGTGTGTGTGTGTGTGTGTGTGTGTGTGTGTGTGTGTGTGTGTGTGTGTCTCAGTGAGGAATCCAGAGGGCCGTATTCGTCTGTACTGTAAGGGCGCAGACACTGTGCTTTTCGAGAGGCTTCACTCTTGCAACCATGAACTAATGAATATCACTTCAGACCATCTCAACGTGAGTGTTTTCTTTTTTGGGTTTGCTTATATTGTTTACTGTTAGCTTAGCACTGTTTGTATGAAGTTCTAAATTACTCCACAGTCTGCTGCTGTCTTTATAAGATAAACAACAGAGCCCTCTAGTGGATGTTTTAGTAATTAAGCTCTATTTATTTTTTTACAAAATACTAATTAAACATTATATGGGGTTTTTGTTGTGATATAGTTATTTTTTAGCAATTAAAAGCGTTTAAAATATCAAAATATGAATAAAAAGTATATGCAAAAATTGTTGCAAGAGGACAGGGTTGCAAAATCAGTCGAATTTAATATATCACTATATAGGGGAAAATATATCACTACTTAGGGATAAAGTTTGGGACCAAAACTTTTGTAGTATGACAAATTCATACTTCACATGAATTTAAAGAAAAGTATTTATTTAATCTTTTTTTTTTGATAACAAGTGAATGGTTTGAATGGTTTCTGTTTTTGTAATAGAGAAAGCAACGCTGTAAAATCAGGCACACAAAGCCTGCAAAATACTATTTTAATTATAGATATATTATAGTTTAGAATATTAATTACCCGTATATTATTAGTTATAATAGTTTTACTACAGTGAATTTGGGGTCAGTATGATATTTTTTAAAAGAAATTAATAATTGGTAACGCTTTATTTTAAGGTTTCCTTGTTACACGTTACATGTACTTACTATTATAATAACACTTAATATAATATATATATAATATAACACTTAATATAGTAATATAATAACACTTAATTATGCATAATTACTTGCAAGTAACCCAAAGCCAAACCCTAATCCTAACCCTAACCATATAGTAAGTACATGTAGTTAATGAATATTACTCAGTACTTAAATGTATAATTACACTATAACAAGGACACTTTAAAATATAGTTTAACTGAATACTTTTATTAAGCAAGGATGCACTGATAAAATGTGACAAGAAAGACTATTACATTGTTACAAAAAATGTTCTTTCTGTTCATCAAAGAATCCTGAAAGAAATGTATCACAGATTCCACAAAAATATTAGGTAACACTTTATAATAACTTTCATTAATAAATCATTAACAAACATTACATAATGCTTAGATCATTAATACACATTCAAATAGATAGAAACATGAGATAATGTACTTGTTAATGTTTACTAATAAACTTACTAAACATTACCTAGTGAATAATTAGTAAACATTAACAAGCACATTATCTCATATATTAACTAATAATCTGTTAATATATTATATAATGTTTGTTAATGATTTAATAATTAACCTGTTAGTTATATAATGTTTGTTAATGATTTAGTAATTAAAGTTATTATAAAGTGTTACTCGCTTGAAAATATGTTAAAATAGGAAATAATTATTATAAATTGTAAAAGTATTTCACACCATTATGATTTTACTGTTTATTTTTTCTGAATAAATAGATAAATAATTGCAACCTTGAGAAATCATCATAGTCTAAAAAGCAATATCATCATGAGCTGATGTTGACGTGTGTATGTGTGTGTTTCTGTAGGAGTATGCAGTTGACGGCTTACGGACGCTCGCGGTGGCCTATCGGGATCTGTCTGAGGAGCAGTGGGAGGAGTGGTCAGAGCGTTTCCGTGGCGCTGATAAGGCCACAGACTGCAGAGACGACCGGCTGGCTGCAGCCTATGAGGAGATCGAACAGGACATGATGGTGTGTTTGTGTCCAATTCCTTTTGTTTTGTGTCCTTAGTCTTTTTGTTAATAATATTAACTATTTAATCTTTGCCATAGTTGTTGGGGGCCACGGCTATAGAGGACAAACTTCAAGAGGGGGTCCCTGAGACCATTGCTATTCTCTCACTGGCTAACATTAAGATCTGGGTGCTCACTGGAGACAAACAGGGTAAGAACTGCAAAAGAACTGGCCACAACTGTTATCATTTACTTGACATAATTGCAACCTTAATATGTCTTTTTCTTCTTGTGTGACAGAGACTGCAGTGAATATTGGTTATTCGTGTAAAATGCTGACAGATGACATGACGGAGATCTTCATTGTTAATGGACACACTGTCCAAAGCGTACGTGAAGAACTGAGGTACAATGCAGATGTTTGTCCGATCTGTCCATCTAACAACCCATGAAATATAAGAGATGTAAGTCTTTCAGGAAAGGCTTTTTCATTTTCTCATCCTCTTATGTGTTTTAGGAAAGCAAGAGAGCGAATGCTGGATTCCACACGCACCAGAGATGGAGGGAAAGAAGCTGAAGCTCAGGGATGGGGTGGTGCTTGTGCCTTTAGAAATGGATGTGGAGGTGGTGGTGCTGCTAACTGGATGCCTGATAAGAGCAAATGTCCCCCTCCTCAGGCTCCGCCCCCCTCTTTATTGGAGTCAATCAGTGGAGAGTTCGCCCTCATCATCAGCGGACACAGCTTGGTGGGTGGAAGCAACATTCAGGAATGTAACCGGAAGGAAATAGATATGAATGTTAATGTTATTCATGCTCTTCAGTTTAGTTGAAGGGTTTGAGTTGAGTTTAATTAGGTTTGTTCAGTGTTATTTTAGAATTATTTATATACTACAGTAATATTTCTTATTATTTTGAATTAATATTTATTATTAAAATTAATTATTGTTTAATCGAGATGCCTTCAAAAGAGATACCGAAAATGATCATAACCGATGTTCATCACATATGCAGATTGATGTATAAAGGTTTTTTATTTTTCTTCTTTTCATTAACATTTAAATATTAAAATTGAATAAAATGCCAACAATAAAACAAATAACTAGGTTAGATGATTACTTTAACATTGTCATTTTGGTTTGTTTTTAAAATTCTATTTAGCTATATTTTTATTTCAGTTTTGATTTTGATTTTAGTAAATTTAGTATTTCTTTTCCGAGGTAAAATTAGTAATTTTTGTAAAAAAAAAAAAATATATATATATATATATATATATATATATATATTATTATTATTATTATTATTATTATTAATTATGCAATTTTATAATTAGATTTTTTATTATAACACAGATATTACAAGGAAGACAAAAACTATCAAAAACAGCAACAGTGGAAAAAAAACACATAGCTCAAAATTGCATAATAATAGCAAACAGGAAAGTAGCAAATAATAAATGTAAGAAATATATAAAAAACATCCAGAGAGTTTATTAGATTATTTATATTATAATAATCCCTGTAATATAACTGGACTAAGATGAGGTTCCAAATAGTCCTGATAGGGGGTCCAAACCTTATAGAACAGATCCGTTTTTAAATGGATTACACAAGTAAGATGTTATAATGCAACCGACTCAAAAATAACCTGATGACATGCTTTTATTGAAGGATTCTTACACTAATCTATGTTTAAGTTTAAGTTTTTCATATAATATTTAGATTTTTTTTTCAGATTTTTCAGATTATTTTTATTTCAGCTCTATTTCAATTACAGAATTTTTTTTTATAGATTTAGGTTTTTGGTAACAATAACAACACTGATTTTGTTCATAAAATATCTGAATGATGCCATTTTTAAATATCAGATTAATAGTATTAATTTCAGTTTGGAGGAAAACCCCTGGACTTAAAATGGTTTAAGCTGCTCTGACCAAGCTGGTGTTTTGCTGGTTCATCTGAGTGCCCAAAACCCGTCTAAATCCAGCTCACAGGCCAATCAAGACTGGCAAAGCCGTTTAGGCTGGTTTCAGCATGATTTTTCAGCAGGGATACTAAGGAATATTTCTCTCTCTCTCTGTTGGCCAGGCTCATGCTTTGGAAGCGGATATGGAGCGTGAGTTTTTGGAGACAGCGTGTGCTTGTCGAGCAGTGATCTGCTGTAGAGTGACTCCTCTTCAGAAAGCTCTGGTGGTGGAGCTGGTTAAACGGCATAAGAAAGCTGTCACACTCGCCATCGGAGATGGAGCCAATGACGTCAGCATGATAAAGAGTAAGAGAAAAAGAGCAATCTTCAACACTTGTAGTCTTTGCCAGGAGAATAAAACTTTCTTTTTGACAGCTGATTTGTTTTTGATGTGCAAACACTTGGGGTTCTCTGAGTCTAATTACTAGGATTGGTTACAACTAATAATTACAGCTAATAATTACTGGTTACAGTAATAATACACCATCAGAATCTGAATAATATAACATAAAATAATATACTATAATTATTATTGTGCAACTGTTATACACTGCCGTTCAGTTGTTTGGGGTTGGTAAGATTATTTAATGCTTTAATGTTTTAGAAAGAAGTCTTTTATGCTCACCAAGGCCTAATTTTTATAATGCAGTAATATTATGAAAAGTTATTACATTTTAAAATAACTATTTTCTATTTTAATACATTTTTAATGTAATTTATTATTTTGATAACAAAGCTGAATTTTCAGCATCATTACTCCAGTCTTCAGTGTCACATGATCTTTCAGAAATCATTAATATGTTAATATGCTGATTTGGTGCTCAAGAAAAATGTCATATTATTATCAGTATTAAAAACTGTCTAATTGTACTGCTTAATATTTTTGTGGAAACTGATAAAAAAAAATTTTTTTCAGGATTATTTGATAAATAGAAAGTTCAAACAGCATTTATTTGAATTGGAACATTTTTGTGACAATGTTAAAGTATTTTTTTTAATACATCTTAGCTGAATCCTTGATGCATTTAATGCGTCCCTACTGAATTATTTATTTTTAAAAAAATACATTATTTCTGACCCCAAACTTTTGAACTGTAGTGTATATATTTTTGTAATTATTATTAGTATAATTTGGAACTTGTGTTATTTTCATCTTATTTTAGATAATTTACAAAGTTGTTTTTTCCCCATTTTTAATGCCATTCAGCTAGGCTCATAAATTATGCATATTACATGTAAAATATGTTGTATGTACAATATTCAGCCATAATCTCTTCTTGTGGTAACTCTAGTAACCATGAAAGGATGAAATGTAAGGCTTTTTGAAGCAAACAGCTCAAGAAAAACAATTCTAGTTCCTTTTTTAGCTTATGCAAAGGTACCCCAGAGAAAGCAAATTATTGATATTCGGTTGTTACATGTGGTTGCTTCATTTCCCTTAACTGAGCAAAAACATCTCAGAACTGTGCCAGTGGGCTCACGGTGTCACAACTATATTTCAAAAGGCTCCTGTGAACATGGATAAGAACGAGATGTGGAGGATGTGGTTTATGTCCAAATCTCTTTACACCATCCTGTGCTGTCCCTACTCAGTATATTTACACGCACACACACACACGTTCTTGCCCATGTCATAAGCAATGTCCCATCTTCTGTTTGTTTGATGCTGTGGGTGTGTGCAGGTTATTTTGCTGGTGTGTACGAGTCAAGTGTCAATCTCGGGAACATTAAAAATGCAGGGAACAGTCATCGAAAGACTGATTTGACAGTGGTACTAGTGTGAAAAACATTTTTTTTTTACTGATTTAAATCACTTTGGACTGCCCCAAATCTATGGTTTTAGTCTGTGGGATATTTACATATTAGTTTATCTGCCTTAACCTGCCATTGAACCTGACCAGCACTAAGACAGCTGATAACCAAGAGCAGGGGCTTTCAAACTGGGCTCCAGGGACTGTCAGGCGACCTCAAGTGGGTGGAAACATGAGAAAAAAAAATATTTGACCTATTTTTAGTGGTGTCCAATTTAATGTATTAACTTGAGATATGCAGTATGTTTAATGCAATCGTTTTTCACATACAGTATAATGAGTTCAATAGCCTATTACTTATTCAAAAGACTGGTCAGATTCTTTCAGAAAGTGATTAATTGTGATTATTTTATTACAATGACATACAGTGGCAGCTATATGTAAGATATATATATATATATATATATATATATATATATATACAAATATATTAAATCTAAACAAATTATTTAAATTATTAATCTCTTAATATAGGTAGATTTAAAAAAATCTACCCACTATTAGTGTGCTGTTTAATATACACACCTGAAGAGAAACATTTTGAATTCAACTTTTTGTATATACAGTGGTGGCCAAAATTATTAGAACACTAGTATTTTCACCAGCTAAAAAATGGTTCCGAATCCAGAAGAACTGTGGCAACGTCTTCAAGATTCTTCAAGAGACTTTCCTGCAAAACTACCTGAAAAACTATGTGCAAGTGCACCGAGGGCAAAGCTGCTTTAAACGTAAAAGATGGTCACATCAAATGTTGATTTAATTTAGTTAATAGATTTTAAATGAAAAATAAATGTATTTATGATAGCATCCTCATTTTACAGCATTTTTACACAAGTGCCTAAAATTTTAAGAGTACTGTAGCTTTGCAGGAAGGTCTCTTGAAGCATCTTGGAAACGTTGCCACAGTTCTTCTGGTAACTTCTTCTTTAGTCTGTCTCAGTTTGTTGTTTCTTCATGTCATTCCAGACAGACTGATGATGATCAGATCAGATCTCTGTGTGGAGCACTGGCTGTTGTCAGACTCCTTGTGCAAACAAAAATCTCACTGGATTATTACAATTAATGGCAAAATGAATGTTTGGAAATGTAAACTGATATTTCCTATTGACAAACAGGAAATGATAGAAAAAACTGACTTAAAACCATTTTTAGCTGGAGAAAATAGTGTTCTAATAATTTTGGCCACCACTGTATATACAAAAAGTTGAATTCAAAATGTTTCTCTTCAGGTGTTTATATTAAACAGCTCAATAATAGTGGGACGATTTTTTTTATTTACCTATATTTAGAGATTAATAATATGTTTATATATTGATAATATATTTGTAATATATATATAGCTTATATACAGCTGCTGTTCTACTTTAGGAATAGTGGGTAGTGGAAGAAAAAAATATTTTTGTTAATTTTTATCTAGATTTAAAATGTATATTTAAAATACAGATGAATAATTTTAGAAAATTGGTTTGGATATAATACAATGACAAAATAAAAGACAATTATGTAATTTCCAATTTTGTAAAATTGTAACAATTTTCTCACACAGTATAAATGGGTCTTTATATATAGAGTGTGCCAGGGTTCTGTTGTGTGTGTCATGTGTTCCTGCCTCTTGTGTCCATATTTTGTTTGTTTCCTGTCCTTATTAAGTGTGATCATTAGTTAATTCGTGTCCAGCTGTGTTTGTCTCGTTATCTATGATTTACCTGTGTATTTATAGTCCTGTCTGTTCAGTTTGATTTGGTCTGGTCTACTCGTTACTCCCGGTGTGTCCTGCCTTGTCCTGCCTTGTCCTCATTAAAGACTGTAATTTGAGTTTACGTCCTCATCTGCGTGTCCTTGTTCCTCCCTGTTGTGTGCACCGTGACAGAGTGTAGAACTGTTTTATCTTTATTATCTATATCAACTGCAAACCCCTCAAATGAGTTCAAATATTAAACTGAACTGCATTATCTGACATTGTTTGTTTCTCTCTTTCTGCAGCGGCTCACATTGGCGTGGGCATCAGCGGTCAGGAGGGGATCCAGGCTGTGCTGGCATCAGATTACTCTTTTTCCCAGTTTCGCTTCCTGCAGCGTCTCTTGCTGGTGCATGGACGCTGGTCCTATCTGCGCATGTGCCGCTTTCTCTGTTACTTCTTCTACAAGAACTTTGCCTTCACTATGGTGCACTTCTGGTTCGGGTTCTTCTGTGGATTCTCAGCGCAGGTAGGATTTATTCTGCGGCTCAAAAAAGTGTCTCATGCATGAGATGATGTCATAACCTTGGATGTGTTTACTCTTTTATTTAGACTGTCTACGACCAGTACTTCATCACTCTTTACAATATCGTATACACATCCCTGCCTGTGTTGGCCATGGGCATCTTCGATCAAGTAAGAAAAAGAAAACACACCAAATACTGAATCATTTCTGCTCATTTATAAGAAACTTACTCTCACCTCAATCCTCGTCTATCTCAGGATGTTCCTGAACAGAGGAGTCTGGAGTATCCAAAGCTGTATGAGCCGGGTCAGCTGAACTTGCTGTTTAACAAGCGAGAGTTCTTCATCTGCATCGCACAGGGAATCTACACGTCTGTGGTTCTCTTCTTCATTCCCTACGGCGTTCTCTCTCACGCCACACAGAGCAATGGAGTCCCGCTGGCAGACTATCAAACTTTTGCAGTTACAACAGCAACGGCCCTTGTCATCGTTGTCAGTGTCCAAGTGAGTCCAACATTAGCACTTAAGTAGTGCTTGTTGATTTATATGTATGGTTTGCGGTTATTTTTTATTTTTAGTTTAAGGTTTTATATGATAGTAGCAAGGAATTTTAGAACGGTTTTGAATAGCCCAAGCGTTTTGCTCTTTGTTTCTAGATTGCTCTGGACACGGGTTATTGGACGGCTATAAATCACTTCTTTATATGGGGCTCTTTGGGTACCTACTTCACTATCCTCTTCGCTATGCACTCCAGCATTCTGTTCAATATCTTCCCCAAGCAGTTCCATTTCCTTGGTGAGTCAGCACTTTGGCCTAACTGTGTGGCTGCCATCTTAAACAGAAACCCACATTTGATAACATATTTACAGTATGTGTCAGGAGCACAACTTATCAGCTATAACATCTGCAAATGCAGACAGCATTACTCTATATTCAGGTTTTTAAATTACAAAATAAGAAATAATGTTTATGTATAGACTACCATTGAAAATTTGGGGTCAGGAAGATTTTTTTTTTCATTGTTGGAATGAATCTTATTCTTTTGTTCAGCATTAAATTGATCAAAATAGTGACAGTAACTACTTAAAATAAATATTTCAAATAAATGCTGTTTGAACTTTCTATTTATCAAAGAATCCTAAAAAAAAGAATGGTTTCCACAAAAATAAATATTTATTAGCACATCTGTTTTCAGCATTGTTAATTTATTAACATTGTTAGTTTTTTATTATTTGATTATTAATTTTTTATATTTTTTTATTTTATTTTATTGTCATTTTGTATAATTTGTTGTTTAACTGTATTTTAGAGAATTATTTATAATTTTTGGTTGAATTTTGTTGTTGTTGTTTTTCTATTTTGTCTCTTTTCTTTCTCTAGTTTTTTTTTTGGCATAATAACGTCTGGCAAAGGGACTACCATTGAAAACTAGCCTTCGGGCTAATTTGGGTACATTTACATTCATGAATGTTGATTAATGTACACTGTCCCTTTTTGTGAAATACATAAAATGTAAAAATTAAATAAAAAAAAAAATTATGAAAAGATGTTTCTTGAGCACTAAATTAGCATATTAGAACGATTTCTGAATGATCATGTGACACTCAAGACTGTAATGGCTGCTGAAAATTCAGCATTGTCAACACAAGAATAAATAATATTTTAAAATATATTAAAATAGAAAACATTTCTTTCTGAATTGCAATAATATTCCACAATATTATTGTTTTTTAATCTGTGTTTTTGATTGAGCGCAAAATATTTCTTACAAAAACATAAAAAATCTTCCTGACCTCAAACTTTTAAATGGTATTGTACATATTAAATTCCTTTGACAGTCGTGTAGGCTACACAATAAATGAATAGGCCATCTAAAAAATTAATACATACATTTGTAACAATTATTAACCTAAATTAAATAATGAAAATAAAATGAATAGTAAATATAACAACAACATTTTTTTTTAAATAACTGTGGATTTTAAATTTTGTAATTTTAAATGATATATTCTTTGTATTTTATCTTGATCCAAATGTGTATGAATATGTGTGGCTTATTTTTTGTTTTGTGTGCATGCCATGTGTTAATTAACCACAGGAAGTGCTCATAACACACTCGGGCAGCCAGTGGTGTGGTTAACTATTGCTCTGGCTACCGTCATCTGCATTGCTCCAGTCCTTGCTTTCCGCTTTCTCAAACTGGACCTTAAACCTCAGCTCTCAGATACTGTAAGTATGAGTGTGACCCTAGTTTGTTTGTCCTAAATCGCACGCCATCTTTGAATTTGTTAATATCCATGTTCAACCAAACAATCATTCAGTATTACACAGTAAAAACAAGACTTAAAAAAAACAAAATGTTGTCCTTTTTGTGTGATCATTAAATAAATTAATAATGAATAAAGTGTGTTGCATGTTTTTAATGTTAATAATTAATATTAATATATGTAATTAATAAAATAAATTAAATTTAAATGGTCTCAAGCACTGCTCATTGAAATTGTTTCTGATTGTTGGATAGTTATGGTTGGTTGATTATTGCATATTCTGATTCATAGCATAGACCATATTTGTTTCGCATCAGTAGGTTTGACACATTTGTTAGTTTCTGGTTATCCCCTCACACTCATCCCCGCCTTTTATTATTTTCTCACTGTCTTTCTGCAGGTGCGCTACACTCAACTTGTGCTGCAGAAAAAGCGGAAGCCTGGTGGGCGTGCTGGTCGTGGAGTGGGCGGTGCTGGTGTAGCCAGTGGCAGTACTCTTGGCCGTTTGGGGCGAGGTGGATCTCGACGCTCCGGTTATGCGTTTGCTCATCAGGAGGGCTTCGGCGAGCTGATCACATCGGGAAAAAATATGCGCCTGAGCTCGCTGGCTCTCGCCACGTTCGCTTCTCGCCACAGCAGCAGTTGGATCGATACCCTTCGCAGGAAAAAACACGCAAACAGCACTGGTGCGCAAAACACCCCGCCCACTGGAGAAGACAGCACCGCCTCCTCTCAAGCTCCACCCCTTTCCACGTCTTCCTCAGCAGCTGGTGAGGCAGAGCAACCACGTAATGATCTCGTCCTCGCTCACAGCCCTGAAGATATCGCTCTCAGTGTTATTAGGTGTTCAGAAAGAGAGGTCGGAAAATGTAGTACAGCAACTGTGCAGGTAAATATACGTCTGAAAACAAGTTCAAGCACAAATTGCATACAGATACACCAGATGCAAGTCAACATGCACAAATATAGGTTGTTATACAACACTGGGCAGAGCGTTGATTCTGTAGGAGCACAAAAACTAATTTTGTGGATTGACAAAAAAAGAAAATTTCCCCCAAGGAGAAAACGGCAGGAAGCAGAACTATTAAAAACACTTTCATTTCTCACTTTTGTACATAGTAGTAGTCTCAGCTCAGTTCCCCAATAATTAGGAAAACCCTATTGTTCTTTTTTGTAATGTATTACTGTTCGAAAGTTCATGGTCAGTACGTTTTTTTAAGAAAGTAATACTTATATTCAACAAAAGCTTTACATTGATCAAAAGTAACATAAAAGACATTTCTAAGACATTTCTATTTCAACTAAATGTTATTTTGAACTTTTATTTGTCAAAGAATACTGAAAGAAATGTATCACAGTTATCATTACAGTTTTTTCTCGATTGCTAAAACACTATAACCAGGCTTTTGAACTAAAATTTCAAAACCATAATGCCATTTTTAAAAAAGCACACCCATTTCCCTAAACTCTAAACACTATTCCCCTGCTTTGACACATGAGTCAGATTTGGTGAACTGTTACTGCAAAACTCTACACACAAATCCCTATAATTCTCAGTGCTTACACCATGTGCTCATTTAGAAAGCATAGCGTTCAATATTGTTCTCTCAGGTTTGCAAAGTTTGAGCTCGATTAGCACACAATTACCAAAGTGGAAACACTAGGAGTCAAAATTTATCACACACCAATCAGAACCTTCGATGGATAGATAAAAGGGCCAAAGTCAGCTTACAGTTTTTCTCAGTGGCTTTGGTGCATTTCTCAGATCAGAAATGAAATTCTCAAAACTACTTGTTTAACCTCCGCATCATCTAGTCACTTGTGTACATCATAAAAAGTTTCTCGTTCTTTTGAACAAGTTGCGATTGCTTTGGTACATTCATGCAATTTATTATGTACATTTGTCTGCGGTTTCCTACATCAAACTGTTGCCATAGTTTACAGCAGGTAATACTAACAGAGTGCAGCGTTATATTGACAAAAGCATTGACTAAGCATTTTGCCTTGTTTGTGAACAAAGACACAAGGACTTTTCATTCTGATGGCACTGATATATTCATTGACAAATACTTACTTCTGAGAGATGAACTAAAGATTTTGAGTAAGTTACAGGCTTTTGCAGGAAATGCATTGTGTGGTGCTGTTTGTACGAATTGTTTTGAGAAATGCACATACTTCTTTGCAAATATTACAGTAAAGATGATTTGAGAAATGCACCAAAGCGACTGAGAAAAACTGTATTCAGGTTTGAAACAATGGATCCAGAGAGACGTGAAGGAAGAAGTCAAGGACACCACAGAGGAGAAGAAGTAGGGAGTAGAGAAAGAAATTAAGGAAGAGGAAGAGTAGGAGGTGGAGAGGGAGTACAGAGAGGAAGAGGAGAAAGAAAGAGGAAGAGAAGGAGGAGGAGGATGACAACAACATGGAAGAGAAAGAGGAAGGGCAAGGGCAAGAAGACAAGTAGTCTCAGATATTTTAGTTGATGCGTGCCGGGTTGGATTTTACCCCCGCTGCCTGGCCAGGGCCAATATAGCCTGTGATGTTGAAGAGGTTCTTTGGCCTGTCCCAGACCAAAGATGGGATGCTGGGGCAGAATAATTGTTTTTGTTATGGTTTGCTGTATTGTACTGTACTCTACAGTACATTTAAATTAAGGAATAAAACACTTGGGGAGTACCACAAGCAACACTTATTACTGGTTTTTGTAGTATTGTTTTGAATTTATCTCATCAGTGTGTAAGACTGTGTTGTAGTGTGTGTGTTTTTGTGACATGTCTGAGAGCAAAGTTTGGTTTTTCAGCCAGATTGAGTTGTTTTGAGCGAAGAGCTTCATTTTGACCTGAATATAGCAAGTTTGGGGAATTGAGTTAGAAGTTATGGATTTGTGTTAGAAGTTGTGAATCTGTGTCACAAAAAAGATGCATAATTTCAAGAAATGTGTTTAAGCAATCGGGAAAAGCTGTAAGTAGCACAAATCTGTTATCAAAATTGATCATAATAAGAAATATTTCTTGACCAGCAAATCAGTGTATTAGAATGATTTCTGAATGATCATGTGACACTGAAAACTGAAATAACAGCTACTGGAAATTCAGCTTTGCCATCACAGGAATAAATTACATTTTAAAGTATATTAAAATAGAAAACGGTTATTTTCAATTGTTATAATATTTCACAGTATTCTGTCTTTACTGTATGTTTCATCCCCAAATTTTTTTCAAATTATTTTTTTTTTTTACAATAATTATTATTATTACACAGTATACAAATCAATAACTTAATAAATGTAGTGGTTGCGTTTTCAGTGGTTATGTAAATGTTTAAAATCTGAAAGCTTAGCTGTTTTGTATTTCCCACTTCTTTTTCCTTCTTTACTGATTTGCATGTTTTTCAGTGCCTGTTCTTTGGATATAGATCTCACACAGAGGCAGAGTTTCTTTAAATTCTAAAATCTAAAAATGTTAAGTTTAACTGTTGGTTGGGACAGCAGCTGTTGTTGACGCACTGTTGAACAGAAAAAGTATAGCTGTGATTGCAAGAGGGAATTGAGGGCAAACTGAATTTGCCGATTGATTTCTGAAATAGTAAACAACACTATTCAATAAAAAGTGGCATAATTCCTAAATTGTTCTTCCCAAAAAAATTTTTGATTAATATTTTAGAAAAAATGGTATTGAAAGCGATCTTTTTCTGTAGAATTTTAGTAATTGGCTTCAGTTAATTAACAATTAATAGTAATGCAATAATCCAGTTCATCCAAAATTTAAAAAAATTCTGTCATGTTACTCACCCTCATGTCATTCCAAATTTGTATGACTTTCTTTTTCTGTTTATTTATGTATTTATTTTTACAATAAGTCAATGGTAACCAAAAACAGAAAGTAATTTTGGGTTTGTAACAACACGAGAGTGAGTAAATGATGACAGAATTTTCATTTTTGTCATTTACTCTAGTGCAGATATTTCTAAGACCTTTCATTCTTTCTTCTAGGAAGCACCGTTTGTGTGGAAGGGAACCGGAGCTCGTATCAGTGGTGCCAGCAGTCCTGGTCCACCTCCTATTGCAGAAGAAACTTCCAGTGGCGAGTGATGGATAGATGGACCAACTGGAATACTTTGTGAACGCTCACATCTTCTGACGTGTGCTCATGTTTCTGTCTGAGGACATGGGCAGTGAAGACAGCGCCCCAGACAGTTTGGGAGTAAACACATGCTTGAATTAAAACACATGGAAATGGATGCAGATTCAAACTGTGCATATACAGACAGCAAAATACCATACATTTCCTGTATTGTGCTCATTCTTAGATTTCCTGTCAGTGAGAAGGACAAATCTGCTGTTATTTGAGCTGTTTATGACTGAGTTTTCCATTCCATTCTCCATTCAAGTTATCAGACAACAAACCACTAAAAAACATTGCCAAGGCTGATATTACAACACACCTGACTATCCAAATAGCTGATGTTAATTGTTCTCATATGCTAAATTACATTTTACGTTAAATTAGATTCGTAAATTTTTTAATTTGGAGTCAAAAAAATCCAAAATTAATACATTAAAGCATTTCTGTCTCATATTTTACTATAAATATATCAATGCGTAACACAATATATTAATACACTGCACATGTAACAGTTTCAAGTAACAGTTGTACAGATATTACCGATAACAATGACCTGAAGTATCAGCCTCAGCTATATCAGGTTTTATGTTTTTGTATTCAAATTGGGTAGTTCTGGATCTTTTCTTGTTTTGAAATTTTGATTTGAATTGAATTGAAGATTTGAAATCTCAGTCAGGTCAAGGATTGTCTGTATCTCTATATATTAAGAGCGGTTTATCTTTTCTTCCGTTTTTTTTTATCTCTTAATGACTTTCTTGTGGTCTCATGCTGTTTTGACCATTTTGTCAGCATATTGTTTTGCTGAGTCAAATACTTTTTGTCTGTTGCTCAGAGGTTAATAATGCTACTTGAGTTCAAGCAAGTGAACTGTCTTATGTACTGTTAGAGAAGGCTAGAGATTTTCTGTTTTTCCCCACTGCTGAAAATAGCACTAAGATGTATGTGGTTCTGTGATAAAACACAATAGTTCTCAGTGAGAACGTGATTCTGCTGGATGAACCCGTTCTTCCTCATCCATTTCTTTGCACCATATTGGTGCTCCAACCCTGACTGCTTGACATAAAGTCCAATTAAACCTCAAATTCTGCTCTACTGGACCCTTGAGGGTTTAGGCATTTGCATTGATCCAGTGGACTGTAATTAATGTGTTTGACCTTTTTTTTTTTAGTTGGATTAAAATGATTAACATCAGAGTTACCAAATGGATTCCACCTTGACCATCATGGTCTAAATGTGGCCTTCACCAGTGTTTTAGGTAAATGGGCTAATAAGAATGTAAACACAGTGATGTGTGTGTGTTATTGTGAATGGGTGAGACAGACAAAGAAAGTTGATAAAGATGTGTGAGAAGTTACTGTGCACCATACTTGTCCTGTTTCCTGTGTAAGTTAGGCCTAGCTCTCATACTGTTAAATAGGTAACAATTATATGCCTTAAAAGCTAACTTTGTGTGTTATTTTTTTTTAAATGTGTATCTCTTTCCATCCATACATAAAAGCATTTACATATATTGCAATAAGAGGTTAAAGGTCATTTTATGGACAGTCTGTTTCAGTGTCTGTTAGCCAAATCCACATGATCTGTGAAGTAAACAGTATGACCATACTGTTGTGAATGGGCCTAGTGAAAAATAAAAAAATAGATATGATTAAATGATTTTAATGAAGTAAAAAAAAAAAAAAATGATCATGGCTGTGTGTCTTAACTACTTTTGAATCCTAAATAATTTATAACGGAATAGGCTAGTTCACCCCAAAATTATATTTGTCATAATTTGCTCACCATCATGTCATGATTTGTTAGAAAAAGGAGACATTTTGAATCTCATTTTGACTCTTTTCCATGAATGGGGACTGAAACACCCAAAAAATGGACCGTATAATACTTTTCTCACAAGTTAAATAGTGATGCCCAATTTTTGAACGATTCGTTCTTTTGAGTCGGATCTTTTCAATGAATCAGTTCATACGTTTAACAAGACGTTTAAATGATTCACTCACGAATTGAGCTGATCCGGTTCTAGAGTTCAACTCACTGATTCAGTGATCCAGTCGAAGCCATAAAAAGTGTAATTAATAACGACCACAGAAAAGTATGGACTTTTATCACTCTTTACGGCGTTTTTTATGAAACTTTTGAAGCTTGAATTTCTACTTTTGTGTTCCACGGATGACAGACAGTCAACATTAGGGTGGGTAAATGAGACTATTCATTTTGGGAACTATTTATAAAATGTATTTATAAAAGCCATTTCTAATCCTATTGCTAGCAGCAGACCTGATCTATTCGGAGATATAGCAGGTCTTGGGTCACGTGGTAATGTTTTATAAAACTGACCGCAAACAGAATTAGTTTGTTCTCTGTCTTTGCCTTGTCAAATAGAAACTTGTTTGTCTTAGTGGTTCATCAGTGTCGCAAGAGCGGATTTGTTAAAGTAACAGATAGTGTAATGAGGAGAGGAGAGGAAGGGGCTGCAGTCTTCTGTCTCTCTCACAAACAAACGAGCTCCGGAGCGAAATCTGTTCGCAACTGACAATATTATTATTTTGTCAAACGAATACTTATTTGTCCTAGATCTGTACCATGATTCAAACAATAGGCCTAATGCAATAGTTAGGCCACATTTAAAATTGTAAGTTTTTTTTTTCTTTATTTTATTAATCTTTCTGAAATGTTGATGTGAAGAAAATGTAAATTTTAATCTCGGTAAACTTGCTGAAAGGGTTGACAGTATGACCCGTTATACCCATATTGCATATTTTGGTGGCTGATTATTTTTTGGAAGTGAAATCTCATTTATAATGTGGACGCGATCTACACTCAAGTTTCTCCTCGGTGTATTAGCTGCGATTGAAGTTCAGCCTGCCCCAGAAGAGCTGTGTCCTCGTCAAGGTAATTAACCGTTTCAAAACACAACCGAGAATTATTCATTTGGATGGATTTGTGTGATTAACCTAAATCAGTTATTCTTGACCTGTATTGTATATTTTGACTTTAAAACCCATAATTATATCTCTTTCATGGTATTGTTAGGATGTAGTCAGAATGATTCATCTCTGACTCGGTGGTTAATGGTTAATGATAAGCCCTTGTGGTTAAGAATAGCCCAATATTAATAGAAATTAATTTAGTACTTTAGTAATACTTTTATCACGGGACCTTCTTTGGTACAAGAAAAGGGTCACATTTAAACCATCTTGGAAACTTTTTACCTCACATTAATTAATATTTTTTTGTTCAGCTTTAATCTTAAAATATGAAAAAAAAACATATTAGAAATATGAATGATCATGTTTTAAATATTTTGAATCCAAAAAGAGTAAAAAAATATACTGTATATATAAACGATTTTAATTATTGTTTGAAAATGATCAGAGGCGGACAGTAACTAAGTCCATTTACTTGAGTATTGTACTGAAGTACACTTTTTGAGTATCTGTACTTTACTTGAGTATTATTTTTTTCTGGAAACTTATTACTTTAACTTCACTACATTTGAAAGAAAAATATTGTATTTTCACTCCACTACATTTCTATCAAGGTCCTCGAAGTAGAAAGTTGTTATTATGTAGTAGCTTTGAAAGTCAGTGGGTGATTTTTTTCTTCTCTAAAATGTGACTTTTTTTTATTTTTCAGTCAGTTTATCAGTAATCACTCTTGTAGGGCTTTTTTCTAAAATGGGCTAGAAGTGATTTTCCAGCATTTTTTGAACACTGACCAGTTGCAAATGTGATATTTATTTACAACAATTCAATAATAGGAAGTTAATATTGTGGTATATATTAGACACAATATTGTCTGATTTTGATACAGTGTGTACGTGAAAATATTACCTATAAAGCCACAGAAGAACTGTTGTGCATCTCCTAATAAAACACAATAGGTGTTGGACTTGAAGCAGCACTTTACAGACCATTCTGTGTGTGACATCAAAGTACTGCGAGAGCGATTAGACAGCATTTTTTTTATGTCAAATAAGTCTTGCTGTTTTGCTTTTTTTGTTAAAGCAGTGTTGCTGTTGTAAAGTTATACAGCTACAGTTGTGTTGCTGGGTTTTAAAGCAGGTTTGATTTTTTTCTTCCTGTATTTACAGCAATTTCACTGTCCACTGTGTTCAAATGTGGTTGAATGGCTACACACAGATGTGTGCACACACTGTCAGAGCTGTGTGAGATCACTACCTTCCTGCTTTTGTGGGAGTGGGTAGGGGTGCTAAATATATATATATTTTTTTGCATTCTAAAAGCTCTTTATACCAAAAATACTACAAGCAAGTCAGTGTATTGAGGTGTAATGTATTGTAAGTTGCTTCAGAGGTATTGCAAGTATTACGTACAACAATAATAAAACAGTGCATTGATATAAAATAGGAAATTTACTTTTGGTACTTAAGTACTTTTAAAAGCAAGTACTTCTGTTGTTTTATTTAAGTAAAAAATCTTTACTTTACAACTTTTACTTGTAATGGAGTAATATTGACCAGCAGTATCTGTACTTTCACTTAAGTAATGGAGTTGTGTACTTTGTCCACCTCTGAAAATGATTATCGTTTTTTTTCCAAAACTATTAAAAAAAACTATTGTGGCAAAAAAGTATGAACATATAAGGATGTGATGTGTGGAGAGAAAAGATTAATGTAAATTTTTATTGTGTATCATTTGCAATCAAGTTATAATTGCAAAAATTATGTATTTAACTTTGTATATTGCACATACATTAAATGCTAACTATGTTATTATTGCAAAACAAAGGAGACCTTTTTAAGTACAAAAATATTAACATTTAATTCCCACCAAAAAACAAATCTCAAACACAATATCATTTAAGATGTGGTGGACATAACTAACATTCAGAGAGAGAAAAAAATGACATGTAGGCTATGTCTACTGTTGGGCATTGTTAGTGGACAAATTAAATAGTTGATTTCCTACAGTCCTGAGAGCCAAAAGTGTGCATAAATGAAGTAACATTCACACTTGGTATACATAGAAAATCATCTATGAATATGATGAGGATTTCCTTGGTAATGTTATAGCAAATGTTTGCGTATGACACATAAAAATGAGGCATAGTGTGGATTTGATAGGCTTTCAGTAATACTTCATTGTTTCAAAGTGCCATGAACTTGGAGAAAAAAAGGTTTACCATTTTCTTTTACATACAGTTATTCCCTTTTGTCCTTTTATAATCATTATGCTGTTGTATTGCCTTTGAATCATGTCCAATGGTTCAGCAAACTTACAATGACAGAAAGAAAGAGTGATTGTGGGGAAGAATCTGGGGGATTTTAATAAAAGGAAGTGAAAGTAAAAGCACCACTTTGCTGCATAAATTTGTTCCATATTTAACCGACGCAATGCACTGTGGGTATAATGTACTGTAGAGACCAGTATATACGAGACATAAACAAAAAAACTGTGATTAATTATATATAAAACTATTTTGATTCTTCTTCAGAGCCCCTTCCTGGAGTTCTGGTCTTGAAGTTAGGAAGCAATGTTGTGTTTGGCTGCAGAGGCGATATCACTGTGGACGGTGTGCCGTTGGCTTCGGCCAGTGTCATAAATAAAAAATACAGAAACAAGCAGAGAGAAGACATCACTGTCAGCTGGACGTCCCAAAAAGGATATGCTAATGCTACACAGCTAACCAGTATGAAGGGAAATGCGACAACTGGGACATACCAAAAGACTGATTCTGCTATGTATACCAAAGCTAAAGGGGACACAACGGTCACCGTTAAACCACCTGTAACCATAAGAAAAGAACAAACCACTTCTAGACGTGTTTTGCGTGCTGTCACTCAAACTACTGGACAGGAGGAAGAGGTCTTTGGTGTCACCATGGGGACAGATTTTGAGCAAGATGATTATGAGGACTATGATTATGAAGAGGAACGGTCCAGGGTGACAAGAGGCATTAAAAAGCGAACACGCTGGACTCTCAATGGACGACAGGTGCATGCTGGAGTGGAAAGGGGAGGGATTTTAAGACGGCCTCATCTCAGCTGGGCAGATGCTGGGAATTACAGCTGCTACAGAGGAGAGAGACTCATTTCCACAGTCAGAATCAGCGTAGGGGGTGAGGACCTTCTTTCACACTCATTTTTAAGTGGTTTACAGATATACACAGAAGAAATTCACATCCTTGCGCTATTTTCACAGTTCCGCCAGAGAGACCCACTGTCTACTGCTACAGGAAGTTTCACACAAGTAAAGTCCGCTGTGATTGGACATCCAAAAATCCAGTAACCCCACGGCCACTGTGTTACCTACTTCTTATTAGAGGGTGAGTGTGTGAATGTGTATGTGTAAGACATAATTAATTTATTTAGCAGTAATCAGAACTTTATAAATAAATGGTTCACTGACTCATGCCTTTCCCAACTGGTATGCTTGTATTTACCAATATTAAATATGAATTTAATGTAAAAAATAAAATAAAAAATAATAGTAATAATTATGAATTTAATATAATAATGAGCTTATTATTTTAATTGTTGTTTATACATGAAGTAATATATATATTAAAATAAATGTTTTTTGTTGTTTTTTAGATTACAAAATGTGTATATTGAAAATATGTGTATATTGAAAACATATAATTAAATTTATAAAATAAAATATTTTTTTATATTATTAAATATTTTTAAATAATATTTTTATTTTATAAACAGGTTAAATTATTATTATTTTTCTATATGTAATGCATTTTGAAGGAATTTATCACTTTAGGCCTTTTCTAGGCCTAAACTTTAAAATGTTACAATGACACCTAAAAAATAAAGCAACTAAAATAAAAGTCTTTAGAAGCCATATGAAGCTATGTGTGAGGAAAAGGCACCAATTTAACTATTTATGTATTAATAATCATCCCCATCCTTATATATATATATACTGTATATATATATATATATATATACATATATAATTATACTACAATAAGGTGATAGGACAATATCCTGTCACCTTATTGTAGTAAAATGTAATCATTTAAATACATGTATTATTTATTAATTAAATAAAGATTTGTAGATTTCTAAAGCTTTTTTTCAGTTTACATCTGGTCAGTATGTCAAAATGTTTAAAAAAAAAAAAATCTACTTTTTTAATGAACAACATACAAAATAACATTTTGAACCAAATGCGACTGAACTGTGACTGAATTATTTTTGGTTTTCTTTAAATATCTGATCTCTCATTTACACTTCTCTTCTTGTCTCTCTGCAAAGATTGTTTGGCAATGCCACTCGTGTGCCTTGTTCATTCTCCCGCTCCCGCTGTTGGTGTGCTTTTCACATGGAGGAGGGTGACAGAGATCTCCATACAGCAAAACTGTGTGTGTCTAACACAGCAGGCAGTGCCATGAGCCCTTACCTCAACTTCAAGCTGCACGACATCAGTGAGTGCTTGTGTTTTTCTGTCCTGTGCGATGTTGATTTGTCACACTTTTAGTGCACCACCAATGTGCTTCTGAAACAAAAATATTTTTCTGTGTAGTTAAGCCAGACCCTCCGACCCGAGTGGCGGTGAGAGCAGTTGAGGGCCAGAAGCATATGCTTAAAGTATCCTGGTCTTATCCCAGTTCCTGGAAGCATGGCTTCTATGCCTTGCATTTCCAGCTGATCTACCGACCACAACTCAAAGAGCAGGTAAAGTGGGAAGGCTTATATGTGTAAATCTTGAAATGCCACAGCTTGGGTCATATGTAGAGTCTGTGGCTGTATTTATGTGTTTGTGTGTGTATTTAGTACCAGTCAGTGCTGATAGATGACAGGACGGACAGACACGTTTCCTGGATGATTTATGATGCTCTGCCACACACTCAGTATGAAGTGCAGCTCCGGGCCAAGGATGAGTTCGACGGCCTCTGGAGTGACTGGACTGACACTGTCTATGCAGTCACTTGGACAGGTAACAAAATACATGCTGTTTTTAATTTTTTTATTTCTTGTTTTAATCTAACTATTGTGTTACAATATAGAAATTAGACCAGCTTTGGTGTATTTTTAAGTATTGTGTGTATTTGGCACATACATGTATTATTGGTTTTAAGAGAGCAAAGATCAGTGTTCATCAGATAAAAGGCTCTGAACAGATCATGTCCAGATTCTGTGCTTTGCTGGGAGTCTATGAGAGCATCATTTACACTGTTTGCATTGGGAAAAATGTCTGATTGTCTGTTGGACATTGAGCTTTCAGTCAGTTGGGCAAGCTGTGAAAAAGGACAGGGCTTTGCAACAAACATCCAAAATTGCTACTAGACTAACAGTGGTTGAAATTAAAAACCACACAAATTGCTCAAAAACAGAGACCCATTTATTTGAAGCTTTTCACATCACATTAAATTTAGTGTTTCAAATTACCTATTAGTATTTGTAAATATCAAAGAATACAATTTCACTGCAATTTCACTGTTTAGAAGTAGCTTTTTCTGTTTTTGTTTTTTTTACAACAATTAACAACATACACAATCACATCCGACAACACTACATGTGTACATATATTTGACAAAATAATAATAAATCATAAAAACCAAATCAAGTTATAACTGTTTTTGAAGATAATTTATGAAAGATAATTTATCTCCACATAAAATCAAACTCAGAGTCAGACCAACATACATTTTGTCTCATCTTTTCCAGACTCAAGAATTGTAACACATAATAGCCCTTCACTGTTTATTAGTAGCTTTTAGGATCAAACAAACAGACAAAGAAATCTATATAATTCATATATGACTACATATAGAATTATTGTTGTTTTGTTTACTAGTATAAAATATTCAAGAACAAGACAAAATACACTTTTACACCTGTACACAGGCTGCTCAAAACTCTGTTAAAGCCAGATTAAATTATGCCTGCTCTGACCTGAACTTCAGCCCCTATTATCAAAGTGTACAGTTATTATTACTGTGTAAATGCATTCATGCCACATCCAAGCAGCATTGACTGTCTGTGTAAAGACACAATTAGAATTTTCTGAAAGTACCTTATAATCTTACACAGCTTTGCTGTAGAGGATCAAAACAACAACTTTAAGGTTGTGACAGCCATTTATATTCACCCTAAAAAATGTTTTGAACATTGGCATGTTTGTTTGCATTTCTTTGTAGCTCCTGAGACGACTACTACCTCTGAGATCATTACTTTGGTGAGTTCATTCAACAAAATATATCATGCACACAAACACACTGACATACTGTATCTCTACATGCTTTTTATTGTACCTGTTTAGACATATACACACTGATTAAAATATTTAAACCTTTATGTTTATTATTTCTTCCATTGTCATTCAGGAGCCCCCTGAAGGTTCAGGAGGATCTGGAGAAGACCCTGGTGAAGGTGAGTCTGAACAAGAGAACAGGGGTAACTTGTCTCATTGTTCTCTTTCAGGTACTGTTACTCACACATCTGGTAATTCTATAATGAAAGCAGACAGGAAATGAACGTGGCACCTTACTGGAAAGTCAAAACAGGAAATGGTCACCATAACATGTTTGGAGTTTAACAATGTGCTGTAATTTCCACAGGTTTCAGCATTCTGTGACATTTCACCTCTGTCTTCATTTACTCTTTCTTTCTCTCAGGTTCAGTGGCAATAGATAGAGCTGATGATATTAAATATGCTACAGTGTGGCTGAATGTGTCATGTGTTTTTGGGCTGTTTTCTCTTGTATTCTTCACCATGCTCACAGTCTGTTTACTCAGGTAAGGCTTTTTATCTTTTCCATCTTTTAATGTCTATTTAGTGATTTCTCAGCTGAGAAAATGCCTTTGTCTTTTAAGTTGTTCAAAGTCTGTTTCTTTGTTTTTTCCATTCACTCCTCATATTTACCCCCGTTTACTTTGTGTTCTTATAGGAATAGGCTGCATCTCATGTCTAGAATAGGAAAACAGACTTTGCCCTTTGCATTCTTCCTTCATTCCCCTCGACCTCTTCCTGCTCCTGTTCCCTCTGAGCAGCTTCCAGAGGAGGGAAAGTCACTGATGTCTCCTCCCAAACACGGCCAGCAAGACTTCCTTCCTGTTCAGCAAGAGCTGCAGGAGGGCATTCATCTGCATAACATGGATTATTTCCTGTCTGCAGGCACTGAAGGTGCCATGGATCATAGACAGACATGAGTAAACAAGAAATATACTGTGATAGACTAAGAATCACAGACTGGGATTTGTATTCAGTAACAGTATTGTGAGTGCAAACTCAATGTTGAGTATCATTGTATAGACAAAGTAATTAATCTTGGCCTACATTATTTTTGACTACTATCAGAACCATTTGTAAATAAGATTTTTTAAAGCAATTTCTACAAAATGCCTGCTATCTGTTGACCATGGCAGTCTCATGTGTGAAGCTAAAGCACTTTTATAAATAGCTCTGAATATGAGTGTCTGCTAAATGCCTTACAGGAATGTTAAAATAATCTAATTCAACATAATAAAAAAAATATTTGGACTAATATATATAAAATATATATAGGAATCGAGATTATGATAAGTAACTTACAATGAAAGTGAATGCCAATTTTTGGAGGATGTGAAACTTACAGTGGTAACGTTTTAGAATACTGTTCCATCATTAATGAAGAACACATGAGTAATGCAATATTAGCACTCTAGTAACTATTAGTAACTAACAAGAAACTGATTAATGAATTAGTAAGTAATAGTGCTTAGTCGAATGTGGTAGTTCACTATTAGCTAATCAGTAACTATTATTCAGTAACTATTACCTCCCTAAGAGCTACTAAGAACTACTGTATACAGGTTCATAATTAATATGAATAATACATAATGTATAATTAATTCTAAAGTAAAGATCATGGTAACCCACTAGTAATGACTCAAGTATTACCAAATTCTTCTGAAGGAATTACTAATTTTTAGTAACTAATTATTACTAATTATATACAAAAAATAGTAGTTATTGATTAGATAATAGTGAACTACCAGTTTCAACTGAGCGCTATTACTTACTAAATCAATAATCAGTTTCTTGTTAGGTACATTTACATTTAGTCATTTGGCAGATGCTTTTATCCAAAGCGACTTACAATTGGGGAATTCATAAAGCGATTCATCCTGAAGAGGCAATCAGACAGAGGAAGTGCTCGTAACAACAAGTCTCAGTCATTGTTCAAATAAGTACAAGCTAGCAAGGGAAGGAGAGAAAGATAAAGGGAAAGTTTTTTTGTTTTTTTTTAGAACAAGTTTAGGATGAAGTCAAGTAGTGCCGAAAGAGATGAGTTTTCAGTTGCTTGAAGATTGACAGGGATCCAGCATTCCGGATAGGGGTGGGAAGATTATTCCACCAGCCAGGAATGGTGAACGAGAATGTTCTGGAGAGTGATTTTGAGCCTCTCTGTGATGGTACCACAAGGCGTCGCTCACTAGCAGATCTCAGACTTCTGGAGGGGATGTAGATTCGTAATAGTGAGTGGAAGTAGGAGGGTAGTTACTACAATGTTAATAGTGCATAGTCCTGTATAGTTATTCATTAACAAAGGATCAGTATTCTAAAGTGTTACCTTACAGTTTTACAAAAGCATTTAGGCCAATTCATTCTTCTGTTGAATTTTTTTCATTTAAGGGTTTTATGCATTATACATTATGAAAATATATCTATTATAAAGTTGTAAAATGGTACATAACTTTACACAAAGAAGGTTAGAAAGACCACATTCACACAGCAGCAGAATACTATTGTCAGTCCTGTATTAGAGTTCTTAAAGGGACAGTTCACCCAAAAAATGAAAATTGATTTACTCACCCTCGAGCCATCCTAGGTGTATATGACCTTCTGCTTTCAGACGAATATAATCGGCGTTATATTAAAAAATGTCCTGGCTCTTAATGAATTGTGGTTGAAATTTTGAAGCAAAATAAAGTGCATCCATCCATCATAAAAAGTGTTCCACGCAATTCCTTGGGGTTAATAAAGGCTTTATTTTTAATTATGGGCTTAAATATTAAATATATATATTTTTTAAATATGACTCCGCATTCGCCTGAAAGAAGAAAGTCATATACAGTGCACAGCATAAATGAGTACACCCCCTCTAAAACTTAACAAATTCAGCAATTACTCTTTACTTAGATGACATGTTAGAGTTCTTTGGAGATATAATGTTCCAACAAGCCTGCTTGATCAATTACCAAAGAAGAAAATGATTCAGCAAAATAAGATTTTCTGATCAAAGTGATAAAATGTTGTGTTGCAAAAATGAGTACACCCTCCTGAAAAGAAAAAAAAAAAAGTATATAGGTTTAAGGCTATTTTTGATCAACAGGTAAGTATATTGAACCAAAACTTTTAAAGACAAGTAATTTCCTGACAATTAAAAGTGTTATATAGCCCACTGAATCATAATCAGACTTAATGCTGGCAGCAGTGGAACCACTTGGGAGAGAACTGCCAGGTGACTTATTTCTTAGCATAAAAGAGGACAATGTTACAAGAGGAATACCAAATTATTGTTTTAAGTGTGAAAATATAGCAGACGTAGCACCGACATTCAAAAACCATGGACTTGTGACAAGACTCCTGAAATAATCAGGTCTTCACATTAAGTTTTCATTTAGTGATGAATGAATTTTTGCAAGAAAAAGAGCAGGAGAAATAACATGTAAGTGTTTAGAGCCGGCAAAAGCTATGAAAAAATTGACACTTTATCTCACAGAGTATGACGCAGCCTGCAGAAGTGACATGCATGATTGCTGTCACCACTAGATTTACCTACTGTAGCCAAAGCAAAATAAACTTCCAAGGCCCATATTTACAAAATAGAGACTTCTGGGAATCCATACTCTGGTCTCAAGAGACCAAGTCAATCATTTCGGATCCAAAAGCATCCAAAATGTTCTGGTGTTGCTAGAGGAGGAGTACAGTGAAGTGCTTGGTACCCACAGTGACATTCAGTGGTAGTAAAGCTTTTATATAGGGATAAATGAGTGCTGAAGGTGTGAGGGAGTTGTGCTTTATCAATACTGTCATGAATTCACACACTATTGTGGGATGTAATACAAAAACTTGAAACAGAAGATGCTACCCTCCCCTCATTCCCTGCATTATTGGGCATTTTTTTCAGCATGACAATGAAGATATTCATTCTCCCAAGGTGAAAATCCTTCAGTGGACATGTATTTAACTCGATCTTAACGCTCTTGAGCAGCTGTGGGGGATTCTGTAGAGACGAGCTGAGCAAAAATTGCCATTAAAGACCAGGGCCCGTATTTATCAAGCCTCTAAGAATTACTCTCAAGAACACTGCTAAGAATTGACTTAAGTGGAAAAAAATTCTTGGCTCAAAGCTGCAATTAAAAGTTAGTTATCAATCATCTCAGTCGTAATTTAAGCGAAGTGTAGGACTAAATCTTAAGTGTCAGTCTTAGAGATGATTCACGACACTTTGCTGTGCCACAGCATGACGACATACGCATGGACCAATCACTGAATAGATTTCCTTAATTAAGAATATTCTCAGATAAATTCAGATTGAATGGTTAAATTCCTAATATGAGTTTACATTCAACACACATTTGACAATAAAGACTTTTCAAGAGAACACATTATGGCAAGGAAACGAAGCATCATCACAACTTAATTTAGGGTGCCGATAGATGATAGTATAGTGTATCGACGATAGTCAAAGATATCGCCTGTTGCTGATGCCTTTGACGACAGCGAGACGATTATTATTATTATTATTGTTATCCATCAAAAATAGACTAGGTGCTTATCTTTAGTGATGCAGCGCGGAGAGCGGCTTCAGAAACTTGCCACGGCGCGGCTGATCAGCTCCGGTGGCTGTGGAGCTGTAACGCGCCGCAGACGCGTGCAGTGTAAATAAGGGGTAAGAGATTTATTCATCACAGTGTAGATCGCATAATACTCGCGCTAGACTGAAGTCCGTTATGATGTTCTTTGGTATGTAAATGTTCTTTGCTCGTTTTGAATAACTGAGGAAATGTACACTGTAAAAAATGATCTCGCATTTTAGTTGTTTGAATTAATTTTTTTAAGTTGACAACTTGCAGCTTCTGAATTTGTTCATTCAACTTAACATTTTAAGTTTTCACTGTCTCAACTAGTTTGTAAGTTGACTGAACTAGAGTATTTGCCCCCACAACTTAAAAAAATGTGTTGAATCAATTCAATAACGATGTCACGTTCTCAACGTCACTTATCGCGAGATCTTGTGAAGACCACTGCAGACAGAAGACGTTCGTCAGCCATCTTGATGAGCTTCTCCACAAAGTTGGGAAACTTTCTCGATCAACAAATTTGGTAAGTAAATATTTGTATTTATTGATTTAATATGTGTACAATTACGTATGTTGTCTAAGAAGAGTACAAGTGTGGTTTAAAGCGCCGTATTTCCTAGTTATATGTATGTCAGTGTTATTTTCGCGGCACTATGAATCCTCGAAATACACGCAGTTCCACTGTATTTTCCACATAAATATTACAATAAATATTCTCCCATGCGGTACTGAGCTGAACTTATCCGGAGAACGATAAAAATACAGTTTGATATGTATTATTTGAGCCCAGCGCTGCGTTAGAGACCGTTCAAACAGAGCGCGAGATGGAGCTCAACGGACAACTGTAACGTATGGATTTATGCTGCCTTCATGTGCTATCGGAAATTTCCTATTTCCCACTTATGAAGTCGTGATTATGAACTTGTCGTATTCAAGTGCTTTAATGTAGGAAAGAATAAAATGTAGCACCTGTAGCTGATTTTTTTTTACTCCAGTCACATGATTCTTCAGAAATCATTCTAATATTCTGATTTGCTGTTCAAGAAACATTTATTATTATTATTATTATCAATATTTAAAACAGTTGACTACATTTTTGTTCAGGATTCTTTGATGAATAGAAAGATCCAAAGATCAGCATTTATCTGAAATAAAAAGCTTTTGTAACATTATACACTATACCATTCAAAAGCTTTTAGTCAGTATAAGTTATATATATATATATATATATATATATATATATATATATATATATATACAGTGGGTACGGAAAGTATTCAGACCCCCTTAAATTTTTCACTCTTTGTTATATTGCAGCCATTTGCTAAAATCATTTAAGTTAATTTTTTTTCCTCATTAATGTACACACAGCACCCCATATTGACAGAAAAACACAGAATTGTTGACATTTTTGCAGATTTATTAAAAAAGAAAAACTGAAATATCACATGGTCCTAAGTATTCAGACCCTTTGCTCAGTATTTAGTAGAAGCACCCTTTTGATTTAATACAGCCATGAGTCTTTTTGGGAAAGATGCAACAAGTTTTTCACACCTGGATTTGGGGATCCTCTGCCATTCCTCCTTGCAGATCCTCTCCAGTTCTGTTAGGTTGGATGGTAAACGTTGGTGGACAGCCATTTTTAGGTCTCTCCAGAGATGCTCAATTGTGTTTAAGTCAGGGCTCTGGCTGGGCCATTCAAGAACAGTCACGGAGTTGTTGTGAAGCCACTCCTTCGTTATTTTAGCTGTGTGCTTAGGGTCATTGTCTTGTTGGAAGGTAAACCTTCGGCCCAGTCTGAGGTCCTGAGCACTCTGGAGAAGGTTTTCGTCCAGGATATCCCTGTACTTGGCCGCATTCATCTTTCCCTCGATTGCAACCAGTCGTCCTGTCCCTGCAGCTGAAAAACACCCCCACAGCATGATGCTGCCACCACCATGCTTCACTGTTGGGACTGTATTGGACAGGTGATTATGAGCAGTGCCTGGTTTTCTCCACACATACCGCTTAGAATTAAGGCCAAAAAGTTCTATCTTGGTCTCATCAGACCAGAGAATCCTTCAGGTGTTTTTTAGCAAACTCCATGCGGGCTTTCATGTGTCTTGCACTGAGGAGAGGCTTCCGTCGGGCCACTCTGCCATAAAGCCCCGACTGGTGGAGGGCTGCAGTGATGGTTGACTTTCTACAACTTTCTCCCATCTCCCGAATGCATCTCTGGAGCTCAGCCACAGTGATCTTTGGGTTCTTCTTTACCTCTCTCACCAAGGCTCTTCTCCCCCGATAGCTCAGTTTGGCCGGACGGCCAGCTCTAGGAAGGGTTCTGGTCGTCCCAAACGTCTTCCATTTAAGGATTATGGAGGCCACTGTGCTCTTAGGAACCTTAAGTGCAGCAGAAATTTTTTTGTAACCTTGGCCAGATCTGTGCCTTGCCACAATTCTGTCTCTGAGCTCTTCAGGCAGTTCCTTTGACCTCATGATTCTCATTTGCTCTGACATGCACTGTGAGCTGTAAGGTCTTATATAGACAGGTGTGTGGCTTTCCTAATCAAGTCCAATCAGTATAATCAAACACAGCTGGACTCAAATGAAGGTGTAGAACCATCTCAAGGATGATCAGAAGAAATGGACAGCACCTGAGTTAAATATATGAGTGTCACAGCAAAGGGTCTGAATACTTAGGACCATGTGATATTTCAGTTTTTCTTTTTTAATAAATCTGCAAAAATGTCAACAATTCTGTGTTTTTCTGTCAATACGGGGTGCTGTGTGTACATTAATGAGGAAAAAAATGAACTTAAATGATTTTAGCAAATGGCTGCAATATAACAAAGAGTGAAAAATTTAAGGGGGTCTGAATACTTTCCAATTAATAGGCTTTAATTAATAGGAATTATACAAATTAATAGGCTACTTCTATTTAGCAAGGATGCTTTAAATTGATCAACATTGATGAAAAAGACATTTAAAATGTTACAAAAGATTTCTATTTCAGATAAATGCTGTTCTTCTGAACTTTCTATTAATCAAAGAAACCTGAAGAAAATTCTACTCTGCTGTTTTCAACATTAATAATAAAAAAAAATCTCATATATATATATATATATATATATATATATATATATATATATATAGATTTTAATTAATATATATAATTATTTTATTTATTTTTTTGAGTAGCAAATCAGATTATTAGAATGATTTCTGAAGGATAATGTGTCACTGAAGACTGAAGTAATGATGCTAAAAATTCAGCTTTGAAATGACAGTAATAAATTACATTTTAAAATATATTCAAATAGAAAGCAGTTATTTTAAATAGAAAAAAATATTTTACAATATTACTGCTTTTGCTGTATTTTGGATCAAATTAATGCAGGCTTGGTGAGCAGAAGAGAACTCTTTAGAAAACATTAAAAATCTTACTGTTCAAAAACTTTTGACTGGTAGTGTACGTTCAAAACTGTAGGCTTTTGAATAACAGTAATAATAGCTTATATCATATAGCTTATAATAATAGCTTGTATAAACAGCTCTGCAATAAGGATGGACACAAATGTGTTAAATTAGCTTTTTTGTTCATGTGTTAAGTAATTTAAAAGCCTTGTATGGATTGTAAAGTAGGGCTTTGTAATTGAAACGTAAACTTGTCATGACATTTGACTTTCTCTGACAAGATTTTATTTGTTTATTATTTTGCAGTGTTGTTAACATATTTCTGTGTTTTTCATGTTTATGAGATTCTGGAATGACTGAAGATCAGCGTATAATTCAACAATCTTGCGGATGGATCGCAGCAAGTCCTTTTGCAGTTGTTTCAATCAAAGAACTATGCAGACAAAATGGAAATTACTTTCACATTGTAGAGCTTGGACAAAGTTGTAAGTAAATATATTTACTTTATAAGTGCACATATTGGAGTCTGTAAGCTTTAAGACTGTAAGGCACATTTTAAATGTTTTTATTAAAGCACACAGGTTCTGAAGAGGAATTCATCAAGGACATAGTCTCAGCCTCAAGACGTCATGCCTACGGACCGCTGGCTGAACGTCTGATTCATATGGAACACAAAAGTGTAAACACTTCAGGAATTTCGAAGTCGTCATCGGATTGGTTGAATTATACAGGATTTCCGTGAGACGTGTGTGTTGCGTTCTTTAACGTTCTGCCTAGAAACAAAAATGCTGTGACGTCAAGCCCCCTCATGAAAGAAGAAAGCTGTCGTGTTTACAACTGTGATGACGAGCGCTTATCAGGATCAACTACACGCTGGATTTTCAAAAGTATGTGAAATATTTAAAGTTCGCGGTATATAATCTTTAAAATACGTCCGAGAGTTTTATACACCGGTCTGTTATTGTGGTGACATTTCCACGCACCGAAACGTGACGCTGAAGGAAACGAACTGTGATTGGTTGTTTGACATGTCGGTCAAACGGCCTCATGGGCGGGCCTTGGCCAATAAAAGCTGCCATAGATTCCAGACCTTCAGCCATCAGTCTGAAGGTCTGGCTACACGAGACTATCAAGGACATGACTGTTGGAATTACAGTTGTGGGTGACCAGAGTGAGCACCATCAATCTGCAGCGATGTGGTCCTGGTAATAGAAGAAGAAATCTTGGTAATCTGTGGTTGTAACACGTTGTGTACTGCATTTGACTATCTGGGACTTACATATTGTTGCACTTTTGTTGGTTTGATTGCTTCTGTTGTCCTCATTTGTAAGTCATTTTGGATAAAAGCATCTACTAAATGATTAAAAAAAAAATTTCCGGCCTGTCAGTAACACAGATAACACATGACAGTACGTATGTGTAGCTATATTATCATCATTCTCAGATTATTTAATTTTATATACCCTTTTATTTACCACACTATGACAGACAAGCCACAGATTTGCTTCGATACCTGCTGACAAAAAGAGAAAACAACAGAAGACACAACATCATAGAGACTGCAGCAACAACCAACATCTGTATGAATCACAATAAATTCTAAATGTTAAATGTTATTGAGCAGCACACATAACTAATATTACAAAATAAGTTTTGAAGCAACAGCAGATCAAGACAAAGCGTGTTTGTGAGCACCTGTTTTTACACCAATGTGACTGCTTGAGTGTACACCTGTGTGTGTGAGCGCGCTTGTGTTCATAAGGTTCCTCCATGTAAATGTTTAATAGTGTGTGTGGGGCACAACAGTCCCATCCCGCAAGGCATGAAGCAGGCGCGGAAAAGACTCGTTAGGGCACGGCACTCCCAGGAGAACCACCGCAGGGATAACCGTCCACCCAGAAAAGGGCAGAGGAGAGCCCGAAGGCGGCACCTCCGACAGTCACATTGCAGAATGAGCCCGCAGGCTCCAAGCCGACCACACCAGGGCATGGGCCCGGAGATCCAAAGTCGAGCAAGGCCAGCAGGGCCAGGCCCAAGCGAGCCGAAAGCGGTAGCATCCTAGAAACCACCAACGCACCGGCGACATCCTCCACCGGCAGTGCATGGTGGTGGGGTAGGGGTCGGCTGAGATGATGAGTGAGGCGGAGTCTAATGCCCGACCTGACACATAGACGTAGACGAACAAGCACACATATACACAAGCATACGTTCCCACCCTCATGCACGCAAACGAATATTCACACCCTCGCCCCACATGTAGACACACAAAAATGGACAAGGTAATCTACTAAATGATTAAATGTAAATGTCATTATATGATATGATACAAGGTACTTATCTCACGATACACAGTACATTCACAGTACTACAAACAAAGCCAAAACTGTGTTAAAGAAATTTCACTCAAAAATGAAAATTTGCAAGATGTAGGTGATTTTTTTTTTTTTCTTCTTCTTCAGTACAAGATTTTTAGCTGAAATTCTTAGTGATTCATTACACTTAAAGGGATAGTTCACCCAAAAATTAAAATTCTGTCATTAATTACTTGTCCTCATGTTGTTCCAAACCCATAAGACATAAAGAGCACAAATTAAGATATTTTTGATGAAATCCGAGAGCTTTCGGACCCTACATAGACAGCAAGTGTACTACCACGATCAAGGCCCAGAAAAATGTTGTAAGGACATAGTTAAAATGGTCCATGTGACATCAGTGGTTCAATTGTAATTTTATGAAGCTATGAGAATTTTTGTGCGCAAAGAAAACAAAAATAATGACTTTATTCAACAACTCTTCTGTGTCACCGCCCGCCTCCATTCACTTGCATTCATGAAGGTCTTACGGGTTTGGAACGACGTGAGGGTGAGTAATTACGGACAGCATTTTCATTTTTGGGTGAACTATCCCTTTAAGTCAGTGGCTACGTCACTTTGAGAGTCAAAAAAAGAATATACTGGGAAAAAATTACTTTCTGTGCATTTGTTTAAAGTAAAATTTAACCTTTAAACATTATGCAATTGCTATGTCACTTTATGTATTTGCATTTACATTTTATTTATTTGAATTTATTTTCTATATAATTTGTTTCTTATTTTGCATTTACAAACATTTAGAATCGTGTTGTGTATTTCTAATAAGAAATGTGCTAGCTGTTGTGTATTTTACAGTTAAAAATAGTTTCTGCATGTTTTTAGTTTTCATGCATCAGTGGCATGACCTTTTTTTTCATGGTAATCCACTTTCAATGTGTTAATAGTTTTAAACACTAGGTAACTGAAATGTCATTTAGACAGATTTCTGGAATCTCTGTATGATTTTTAACATGTTTTAAGAGTTTGTCCTTAACATTTGTTCATTTGCAAGGGACAATAAAGTAATTTATATGGAACAAAATGTGTTATTTATTTGGTTGAATGTGCTATTGCAAGTTTAGAAAATATGCCACATTAAGTTCAATGAACTTAAATTGTAGTACAGATAACTTGAAAATATAAGTTAACGCATGTTAACTAAACTTTGCAAGTCCAGGTTACTTAAAAATGTAAGTTGACCTAGTTCAACTTAACTTTTCAAGTCCGGGGGCCTCATTTATAAAGCGTGCGTACGCTCAGATTTGATCTCAGAGTGTGCGTACGCTTAAATCCACGCCAAAGCTCATATTTATAAAGACGGTCTTTGACGTGGAAAAGTGCTTACCGCCAAGTCAAGGTCTGAGCAGGCGTACGCACTTTTCCTTGTGGCAAAGTCAGAGTACTGCAGCTATTTGAATATCTAATAAAAGCGGTGTACGTGCAAGCACCAAATTCATCATAAACAACAAAGATGCAGTGTGAGAGATTAATTGTGCAGTGTAGTCAGATTTTTTATTAACGGGAGTTTTTGCGAGATTAAACTGACCTTTTTAGTAGCCTAATGTTGAGAGTTCTTTACTCGCATTCTAGGCTACACAGTTTATTCCTTGTGGTTGTTTTTTATTATTTTATTTTACAAGAGCACTTGCGACGTCTTGTTTTACTACTATTGCGTAAAAAAAAAAAAAAAAACATAAACATCTCCGACTGTTTTGTCGTGTAGCCTATAAGAATCTATCCTTCAATAACAGTTTTAATATATTCTATTCAATAACATTGTTAACTGTTTTTATTTATAACACCTGCTGCTTTGCTTCTGTGAAAATGAATAGAGACATCAGCCTTAAACTTTGTTTTTGTCATTTACATCAGTTATATTTGTATAACATACACTAGATATGTTTGTGTCAGTACATTATTGGCACATTTGAGCAGCATTAGTAAACTGTAAATATAAAGAAATTCCAAATCACATGCAGGTTTTTTCAGACCTGAGACCATAATCGTGTAATAATTTATTTTATGATATGAAACGTCCAATTTTTCTTTCTATAATTTTTTTTTAAGTTTTGCTAGAATTTTGTGATACTACACTTTTTATTAGTTGTCATAGCAAGTGATTTTAAAAGTAGGATGCTCACTTTTTATAAGACGACTGAAAATTTTACTTGAATTCGTAGTTTATTCTTACTTTTGGAAACCTTATTGTTTAATAATTACTACTACCACCACCACTACTACTATATTATTTCTGTTGTTTCTAGTAGTAATTTTGATAATAGTCAATAGAAAAAAATATAACCACACACGCATTGTTTGTCCAAAGAATAATTACACATTATGAAATAATTTGGATCCACGCATGTTAATAATTCCTATGCATCTATGGCCTATAAAATGGCCTATGAAGTAGTAGTTTGCAAGAAGCAGAATGGCAGCATTAGCGCTTCTTGAAGATATTGCAAACCGTGCAATGAGAAGACAACGCGTTTTTTGGACTGTCATTTAATTTTTTTAATTTTTTATGTCTTTTAGGGACCTTTGCTGCCCCCCTACCTCGTTCACAGCCTGCGCTATACACTGCCATGCCACAAATTTTGTTTTGTGTGAAAGCCCACTGGAGAGACTCCCAAAAAGCGTCCCCGCACGAACCTCTACCTCCGCCAGCAGGACCTCAATTTCAGACTCAGTAAAGGTTTTTTTTCTTTGTGCTCGTCATTCTCAAGCATAGAAATTTGGATATTGGCGTGTGCTCTTTTATATGATAATGATATTAATTAGGGGGCGTTTACAAGGCGGAGATCTGACACCAGTCAGCTACAATTTCAAGATTATTTGCGATTTATAAACATCACATGAAGAGAGGCGCACGTGTTTTTGTGCGCACGTTCGTTTTCTCTGAATCGCACTTACGCACTTTTGCGAAATGATCTTAGAACAAATTTAGGATGGTTTCTGCGCAACATTTTATAAATGAGGCCCCTGGTTACTTGAAATAAGTAGTTGGGTCAACTATTTTAGTATGTTAACTAAACTTTTTAAGTTGAAAGTACTTAGAATATTAAGTGAATAAAACTTAACTGAGTCAAAGCAAAAAGATAACTAAAAAATGTAAGTTGAGTGAACTTTTTTTTTTTTTACAATGTAACTTGTTTGATTAACTGCTCGTCGCCAAACATTTCAAAGACATTCCTCCTCTCCTGAAAGATTCGCGCACGTCTCTGTCTCCTCAGCGCCATCACAAGCCTCTGCTGGCAACTCCTAACCACTTGAGAGACCTCGCAGCTGTCTTAAATAACTGGGAGAGTAAGAGTGATTCTTAGCTTTAAGAAATTTGATAACTTGCTTTTATACTTAAGTTTGAAAGTAGGAGTAAATTTCATGAATTCTCAGCACTTAAGACTAAAATGGCACTTTGAGAAGCTTGATAAATACGGGCCCAGAGCATTTAAGGAGGTCGTCCTCCAGGAGTTAAACAGGGATGTGAAAATTTGTCATGAACTTGTACACTCAGTGCCAAGAATTGTCAGAGCTAAGGAACACAGGTTGGACTCTCGTTGTACATTCATAGACAGTATTCGAGATGCTACTGTAAGTCACTGTGTGAATGGGACATTTTGAGGCTCACATGTAAATAAATGTGGTTGTCAATCCCAAAAACTGATAGTGTGAAGGTATCTGAAGTTATTCTTTCATATTCTGTTTTCATATTGTTTCTGTACTATTGAAACTGTGGATTTTAATATGTATGGATTGGCCCCATACACTTCCACTGTGAAACAGTGTTTAATTTTCAATTTTAAAGAAATGTCAATTTTGTGCCACAAGTGCTGTTGATTGAGTTTAACTTGCATCGAACCTGGAATAGTCCTTAAAATGTAAATTTTGTGTTTGCAAATATGCCTGCTGATGACAGCAAATATACAGAAGACTGGAAATCACCTGTTGGGAGAAGTTATGGTGAGCCATTATCCAAAAGAAATATTGTTTTTTCATTGTGCCTAAAATTAATACCAGTTTACTCCAGGGAGAGTCATTCTACGTGAATATAGCAGATAATAAGGAATATTGTGCAGTGTTTCATATAGTTTCTTGTCTGTACAAACAGTTATATGCTGAATATATTTCATATTGAATATATGAATATGCTGAATATTTAAATTTTAGCTTGTTTGTTCATTGCTTTTTAGAAACTTATTGCTCTAATGCCACTTCATAAAGAATAGTGACTTACAAATCCCAGAGACATTAAAGGTGACACACGCTTCAGAGGCCACTTCAACCACCCAATGAGACATTCTCTGTTTGGTGATGGCAGCTCCATGGTTTTTACTGCTAAAACATACAAACAATTGGTCAGATCTACGCCACTGGACTGTGCGGTCAACACAGATCTTCAACGCCCTTACCGGGCAAAGACTAGGAAGTCACACGTCACTTCCATTCCCTGCATCAGAAAGGGGAAAAAGCCTCCAAGACCACCTGCTGGAAGTGAAATGGGGATGAAGCAACCTTAGGAATATACTCAAGCCTAGGTCGCAGCAAAACTTTAACCAGCCCCGGGGGCAAAGTCCATAAAAGAAGGGCTGATTGAAAGAGGAGTCACTGAGATCAAACGGATTATGTATTGTCTTGGGCCACTCCTGACCCAGAGTGTCTCTTGACAGAGGCGACGGAGGAGACAGTGAGAACCAGAGCAGGCAATGCGTAGTCATGCTCAAAGCAAACAAGTCCCCTTCCGTTTAGCCAAACCTCTGCCATACACTCTTAAAAATAAAGGTGCTTCACGATGCCATAGAAGAACCTTTTTTGTCTAAATGGTTCCATAAAGAACCTTTAACGTCTGAAGAACCTCTGTTTCACAAAAGGTTCTTTGTGGTGAAAAAAGGTTCCAGATTATAAAAAGGTAAGCAAGAAAGAACCTTTGACTGAATGGTTCTTTGTGGAACCAAAAATGGTTCTTCTATGGCATCGCTTGAAGAACCTTTTGAAGCACCTTTATTTTTAAGAGTGTATGAGGGTGTAACCTCCATTCTGCCTCGAAAGTAGGTCCGCTCCAAGGTTCATATGACATATTATTTGGATATTTTCATGTCTAGGACAAAATTTGGATTAAATGTCTAATATCAAATTAACCACTAGATGGAGCCATTATCAAATTGACCACTAGATTGGACCACTAGAATACCTAATATATGGGATCAAGGCTATAGGCTCATTTGACAAATATATCAACAAATAAATACATCAATTAAGTACTGGTACTTTTTGGGGTCCAGTTTTCATGTTAGATTTTTAACAAAAATTAAATTTGTACCAAAGGTGCGTTTTTCCCCACAGGTGCATCAATTTGCTTTGGCCTATACATTTCCAGCAAAATCAGAGTACAGGCATCTTAAAATCAAAAATTATGATTTGCAAAATTATAGGCCTAGCCTATTTGAAAAATATTGTTAGCTGATAGCCTACTGACTGGCTAGCTATAACTAGCTACCTGATGCTAACCTGAGGTAATTTTTAAATATTAAGTCCAAATATTTTTATTTAACCAACTAATACATTTGATGGAAAAACAAAGGATATGATGTTTAGAACAGAGAAACTACAGTAATTAAGCCATGACCCCTGGGGGCTTTTCCCCCACTCTACCCTACCACTGCATATTCTGACAAATTCATTTGAGCAGTCCTAAATGTCATCGAAATTAAAAGGCATGCATGCTATTGCACACTATAAATCTGGGTTTTTAGACTTATTAGCATCACACAAGAGTAAAACAATATATTGTTTTACTTCTTCTTGACAATAGATTATCATTAAATGCCAAAATCCTTCTCTTGCGTTTTTAAATGACCTATTTTTTAAAAAAAAATTAATTGTACTTTAATAAGCTACTAGACCCCTTCCGTTCAGACAGTAGCCGTTCCATTCGAAGCTGCTCCCTAATAAAACTAAGATTACACACGCGGTATGGTATCATTAAACTCGTGTGATCAGCATGAGGCGCTCTAGAGCTTTTCAGGAGCCTTTAGAGAAGGCGGAGTGTGGTGCTGCCATTACCTGCACTCGCACTTTTGTGGCATCTTCATTCTTCTTCAGCAGCAATCGGAGGCTTCTCGCGGATTGAAATCAGCTATGATTCACATCGATCTTACAACGATGATTTACGTGATTTCTATAGGCCTATGTGTGGGATATCGTTTGCCTTCTCAAAAGTTGTACGGTAAGAGTTTTAAGCCGTAGCGATGCCTAGCCTATATGTTAATTACCATTTTTAAAAGTATTGATCCAGTATCGATAGCCTAGATGAATTCGTAAATTTAACTCCTTGCTGTTTGTTCTGAATGGATATAGACTAGATAGGCACTTTCAGAAGGTGTGTTGTTGCATTAGACTACCTTACTCTTATTTTAGTAAGAATTTTGTAGAATTTTAACATTATTTAGTGCGGCGCCAAAGATACACAGTGTGAAGTAGGCTAATGTGGAATCTTACAGTTATTTTAATTTTGCGACAGCGTGTTAACTTCATATAGGATAGCTGTATGAATCACACGTCCAAGAGCGACTGTAGTGATGGGAACATAAACCAGGATTGCGGTTTATCCAGAGTTAAGAAATCATTTTCAACCGTGACGACAAATCCCAAAGCGATTTGGAAATGAACAAGGAATAATAATAAAAAAAATAGCTACACGTGATTTGAAATGTGCCCACACACTTATCACTATTTTTTATTTATTTAATAGAATTGTGTCTTGGGTTTTTCAGAGTGTCCCACAACGCAGGAAATGCTATGTGAGAACATGGTCACCTCCAAGGGCTTTACATACCAGGTGCCTCAGGACAAGATCCCAGACTTGAGAGATCGCGATTGTGAACATGGGTGGTATCATCTGGTGGGAACGCCTTTTTGTTTTAATTTTCATTTAAGAGACACATTGCAATATTACGAATAGGCTATAACCTGTTTTGTAATCATTCTGTTTTTTTCTTTTTCCTGTGCATAGAATGAAACATTTATCGTTGACGCAACATACCCTGGGGAGAATTTAGGATTTGTAGTAGCTGTGACTCATGAGAACCTGACAGTCAGCACCTGCATAAACCTTCAATGGCAACTTCACTGCGACACAATTCAGGTAGAAGCAACAAACATTTAGCTGTCTCTGTGTATTTACACATTGAGAATAAGTGCTGAATAAATATATTCTAATGATATCATTTTTGTTCTGTTACAGCTTCACTGTATTATAAATTATACAGGTAAGTACCATTAACACCATAAATGCTCTAGTCTAGAAAATATTTTTTGCTTTTGTTTATTATAGAGGATTACTTCATCCAAAACTAATAGGCCTAACGGTGTCATCATTTACTTACCCTCATGATGTTTTGGAACAGTGATTTTATTTCTTTAGTAGAACATGAAAGATAAATTTAGGCTTTTAATATATGGAAAAGGTGCATCTTGCAATGATAATGAATTGTAACTCAGTAGCATAGTTCCTTCTTCATAGTTTTTTCAGCATAAATTAAGTGTGCATTTGTGTCTTTGTTTAAAGTGAAACATAAAGTTCCACATGACTCCCTGCCAGGAAATTACACATCTTCAGGAGACAAAGAAGATGGTAAGTAACCAATATAAACATTGTAAATTAGTTATATATTCCACCATTGATTGAGTTTGTCTTCAAGATTACTGTGCACACTTTTCTGTTGTCATGTTTGTTATAGTAAGTTCTCCTGGCTGGCTTATTGCTGTAATCGTGGGAAGTGTGATTTTGTCTGTTTTCATCATATCTGTTACCATTTGGTTTTGTTGGAAGACGACAAGAAAGTAAGTTGTTATAAAATTGTTTGTGATCATATTAATTCTATAATACTATATAACATTTGGAAATTTGGAACTGTTTTTCTAATTTTTCCTAGGTCAGAGTACACTCCTCCATGTGAAGATGAATCTGAGACAGAGAATTCTGAATTGTCAAAGTCAGAGTCTTAGCAATAGGTCAGCCAGAAATAGGAATAGTCCAAGTTAGTTCTGTGAAAAGCACTTTGGTATTTTTAGTGTACCTTAAGCGTCCAAAGGTGTCTGAATACATTTTAAGGCCAGTTAAATGTATTCACAACAATTAATTGTAATTATAGCCTGTGTGCACCCTAGACCACAACAGACTGTCTTAAGACGGGTTCATACACGATTTTAGCCCGATTTTGGCATGATCTGCTTGACGTAGAGTGTCGCGGGGATTTGTAAATGACAATGGGCGTCAGGACGCAGGATTCGTGTAGAGTGTCATAGTGGACAACAACCGATGCCACGTCTGCGACGCTTCATGACATCAACACAGAAAGACTAGTGTGGCAGGGGTATGAGGGCAGGTGGGATTTTTATTTCAAGTACAATGGGAAATGAACAAGATACTAGTCTCACCCCGACTATGCCACTATGGGAATTTCACCCAAAGAATTAGAATAAACCACCTACAAAGGCGTACACAGATTCGTATCACCAATTAGTCAGAGACATGGGTAACAATACAAAAATAAATTCTTTATTGACAAATCTTAAATAAAACAATTTTCAAATAAAGACTGAAACATTTGCTCTAGCCCAACGGGCCACTCAGAGTCTTAGAACAAGTCAAGGGCCATGGACTAGAGTTTACCAGTAGAGGCGGATAATCAGACCACACCACCCGAAGGTGAATCACTGCACTTCACACTGTCAGAAAAAATGTGCAAAATTTGTACCTTCAGGGGTACAATGGCTTGTCACTGGGGCAGTACCCTCAAGGGTACACCCGTTGTACCCTTTCACATGGGTACTTATCTGTACCCTTGCAGTATGTACCTTTCAAAGGCAAATATGTACCTCTGCTGACTAAATTGTACCTTATAGTGCTATGGTACCATAATGTACCTTTAAAAAAGGTGCAAATTTGTCCTTTTAAGGGTACTGCCCCAGTGACAAGCCTTTTGATGGCAAATTTGTACTCCATACAGCACATTAAAAAGGCCAGAATGTTGTTTATCACATTTATTAAACATTCAAAACCATTACATTCTCACATTTTTTACAGGATGAATGTTTTAAGCTCTATCACATTGTCATAACAGAGTACATATATTGTGCAATTTTATAAAAAACAAACAAAAAAAAACTCAAAATTGTAAACAGCAAGAATCAAAAAGAAATCTTTTTCCAACAGTACACATTTAATTAATTGTAACTTTATACCCATAACATTTTATCACAAACGCATATTTTTTAAACATTCAAAACTATTACTTTCTCACATTTTTCACAGGATGAACGTTTTAAGCTCTATCACAATGTGTCATAACAGGATGCATATACTGAGCAATTTTACTTTTTTCAAAAACTTGTCTATACTCTAACTTTTTAAATGTTTTATAAAATTGTAAACAGCAAGAATATTAAGCTTAATATTAAACTTTTTTTTCAAAATCAGTACAATCACATTTCATTGACCATTTTTTTTAACCAAATAATAAAACATGTAACCAAGTAATTTCACTTTTTTCAATACAGCACTAGATCTCATTTTAAGTACTTTTTCTACATTTTCTAAAAACAGTTTTTAACATCAAGAATATCAAAGCAATCTTTTTCCAACAGTACACATTTCATTAATTGTAACTTTATATCCTTAAAACATTATCACAAACACACATTTCATCAAACACAGCACTACACATTTAATTTGAACTCTTTAAACATTCTTGAGGATCACAAACAATTTATCATCAACCGAGTATGTGCCAAGGGCCTGAAAGTCCATCTCTTGCCCTGGTTTTATAACACTCTATTCAAAGTCAACTTTTACTGTGTATGCATGGAAGTGTGAATCATACGACACTGGTATTAAAAACTTGCCACACAGAAACCATACAGTATTGACATTTTAAATGTATTTAATTTGGAAAAATAGAGGAATTTCCTCTGCATGGACATAGTCAACTATGAATACATCTTTTAAAGCATACTTCACACCGTCAACATATTTGAAACACGCCGAATGTCGAAATCTTAATTTCCATGTATATTTGTAAGAATATGTGTGGAGAGCTAACAATTTTGGAAGCTTCTTCAAAAAAATCCCTTGACTGTACCATTTCTCATTTCAGGACATTCTAAAATGTTGAACCCATTTTTTTTTTTGAAGATGGCAAGTAATTCGAGTCGAAATTCTCTTTAAAATAACAAAATATATTTTTTTATGTCATTCACTATTTCTTGCTGGACAGTCTGTGGAATGTGATTTTTCTCTACATTTAAAAATGAAACTGAAGAGATTTTCTTTAAAGTTTGTCAAAAGCTCATTCCTTCTAGGTGGATGCATTTCATCTGTCCTAGGCTGTAAACTCATTGGTATTCTCCAGATCATTGTGACAGTCCATGTTTTCAAAATCATTGTCATTGTCCATGTATTCAGTAGCATCCATATCATCATGAGGTAGAACAAGCTTCCTATATTTTCGATAGCCATGACACCTGAAAGACTCATATTGTAAAAGATGACTTGCAGTTATTCAGTCCACAACTGATGTTGAAATTGGGTTCATGGTTGTGAACCAGACTAACATGTTGAATTAGTTTCATTAAGGTGAAGGTTTTTCTTCTACACCTTGTGCATCGATATGGTTGTGGCATTTTTAGCACAGAATATTCATTATTCGGGTGACCGTTATTGGAAGGGTCTTGCCACCCACCTCAGTAATCTTTGCTATGGCATGCTGCAGGAAGGTCAGTGTATTCTTCATGTAGGGTGGATAAGCCAAGTTGAAAACATAGTAAGCACTGAAGGCTGCAGTTATCCCTTCTTCAACTCCTATTCCCCTGCACACCTCCACACCATCCACTTTGACAAGGACTTGAATCCTCTTGGAGAAAGCCATTGTCCAGTCAGTTTCTACCAACTGTAGCATCACACTGTGAGAAGAAAAGAAAATGTTAAATATCTATCAGTAAAACAATGCAACATCTACCAGAACTGCATAACCGGACCTGTATCAGAGTATTATAAAGTGAGAGAGTTTAACAAATAGTTCCATACCTCTCTCAATGTGATTAAGCTCTCAACTTTCTCTTTAAAGATGTGGGGCAGCAGAATCAGTGCTGCACGAAAGTCAGAATCTATTGTAAAAATACATAAAGTACTCTTCAATAATTTAATATAAATTGCCTCTTTTCATATTCATTTATACCATCCATAAGTGGTTTCCTTTACTCATTGTTAGTCATATTTCAGAAATTTGCTAAAAAAATAAAATGATTAACTGGAAATATCAACAAATGTTGAATAAAATGCATGAAATTGTTTACAAGCTGGTTTTAAGTGAATACATGTTTTACCAAAGATACAATTTGTGAATGAATGGGCATACCCAAACAGAAAATTAAGATATAACTGACAAACTGTTTTCTGGTGTTTCTGATAAATGTGTAAAACAGCCAATTTTCATGACTGACTAGTCAATGGTTTGAATGAGTTGGTCAAGGCACCTGTGGTGAAAATCAAGTTTTTAATGTTGTTCATATGTCTATGTAGTGTTTTTAATATGCTTTAAGACAAACAATGTGGAAATTCATGTCAACACCACTGCTGAGTATTTTCTACTTTTAAACTCCAGTGAACTCAAAAATGTGGTTTGAAATCTGCTGTGTTTCTTAAGTCACAAACTACCTTGTAACCAATCAAGGTGTAGAGTTACATTCAAGCTATTTTGAGGCATGAAGAAACTTTTTTCACAGGAAAAACAAACATTTAAATATCTCATTTTGGTGATCAAAGATGAGTTAAGGGATAAAATTATTGACTACAGGGGGACTTTAATTAAAATAACTAGGCTCAGTCAGGTCCATGAACTGCTGATCCGAGTAGGAGTGGGTGATAAACTAAATTTTGGACCATTGTCTTTACTGCGTTTACACTTGCATGTTACATTGCTGCGTCATCAAAGCCTAAATTCAATCTGATCATCATATAAAACTATCGAGCCTCTTCAGAAAATTTGGACTGAACCGCTTCATATTGATTAGTATATGATCTCTTCATGATCTTTTTGAAGCAACAAAGTTGTAGTTGAATGGATTGTCAGTGGAGGGACAGAAAGCTCTCAGATTTCATTTAAAATATCATCATTTGTGTTTCGAAGATGAACAAAAGTATTACGGGTTTGGAACAACGCGAGTAATTGATGACTTTGTGTGAACTAACCCTTTAAAGCGACGGCAGCCTAATAATCCACAGCAATCACACCTGAAAAACTTTTATTACATTTAATTTATCCTTTTTCTGTTGTCATTTTTTGTCCTATAGATTGTAATTACATTCTTTGTTCTTATTTTATTACTGTTTACTTTAATAAGTTTGAGAATGTTTTACTCTACATTAGACTAGTATTTTTTATAGACTAATTTTTTTAAAGAATTTCACTTCCAGAACAAAAATTTACAGATAATGTATTCAATCCATTGTCATCCAAGATGTTCATGTCTTTCTTTCTTCAGTCTTAAAGAAATAGTTTTTTTGAGGAAAACATTTCAGGAATGTTCTCCATATAATGGACTTCTATGGTGCCTGCACGTTTGAACTTCCAAAATGCAGTTTCAAAGGGCTCTAAACGATCCCAGCCGAGGAAGAAGGGTCTTATCTAGTGAAACGATCGGTTATTTTCTAAAACAAATATTACAATATTTACAATTACAATTGATATACTTTTTAACCTCAAATGCTCGTCTTGTCTAGCTCTGCGATGCGCATGCAAACTCTGTGTAATCCGATACATGACAGTCAAAACTCCCATCTCATTTTCTCCTCCAACTTCAAAATCGTCCTACATCGCTGTTTACCGTTTTTTGTAAAGGGCGTTTGACCTTCTTTGCACGTTCATTTTGTAAACAATGGGTCAGTACTTCTGCAGCGATGTAGGACGATTTTGAAGTTGGAAGAGAAAATGAGATGGGAGTTTTTTGGCATACCCTAACTGTCTTGAAGTGCACAGAGTACGCATGCGCATCACAGAGCTAGACAAGACGAGCATTTGAGGTTAAAAAGTATATCAATTGTAATTTGTAAAAAAAATAAAATAACAAACTGATTATTTTGCTAGATAAGACCCTTCTTCCTCAGCTGGGATTGTTTAGAGCCCTTTGAAGCTGCATTTAAACTGCATTTTGGAAGTTCAAACTCGGGGGCACCATAGAAGTCCACTATATGGAGAAAATTCCTGAAATGTTTTCCTCAAAAAACAATTTCTTTACGACATCTTTGATGACAAGGCGGTGAGTACATTATCTGTAAATTTTTGTTCTGGAAGTGAACTTTAATTAAACTTTTTTTTTTCCTGCAAGAATAACATATGCAAGAATAACACATAATAATGTGATGTATTATTATCATGAAATAAAATTACTCATATCGTGATATAAGATGTTGGTCATGTCACCCACTGCTAGTTCAGTTTCTCATGGAGATACTGTATGGACACTAAGCACAAATTTTCAACAAATATATTTGTTGAGCACCTATACTTTTAATTAACAAAACTATCAGTTCTTAAAAAAGCTCAGAAATAGATTATCACAAAACCACTATGTTTTATGTCAATACCTGGTAGATATTCTGCAAGCATCTCTTCTCTTGCTTCTTTGTAGACTTTGGCCAATGGAGCAGGTCCTTTGGTACAATACTGGTAAAGCCGTCCTTGAAGCGCTGGCTTAAACTGACAGTTGATGAATACATTCGGTCAACTTCATCACACAACTGAAAATTTACAAAAAGAGAAAGTTAATCATTCACATAAAAAAAAAATCAGACATTCTAATATTCTTTGTTGCCATTTCCCTTTAGTAATATCCCTGTACAAATATTTCTAAGCTTGAATGCACATATATTTGTTTACCTGAAGGTTTAGAAAATTACACTGTTTTTACAAAAGATATATTGACATTCAACATTTATTTTAAGCTGAGAACTGATTAAAAATCTGTGATATCACTGACCCCTGAGGGTATTTTTAAGTATATCCTCCAGTCATTCCATCTCTTATCTCCCTTCTTCGCCACGCAAAAGTTCGCTGCATTCGGAGTTAAACCTCAAAAACACGTCATTCACTACTTCCTTACCTTACGTTTTTATGATGACAAAGAGAGATATTCAGTTCAAGGCTGCACAATGAATTCCTTAAAAATATTTATTATGCAAATGGTTCATTCCATGTCAAATCAACCAAATTTCAGAAATTTCCATGGCTCAAATTTGTAATTTTGTTAATATTTTTATTAATTTAAATATTTATTAACATAAATAGTGATGAAAGCCAAAATATTAAATGTAATGAATGTATATTGACTGAGTAATGCACTATTTTGTAGAGGAGGGTCAAAATTACCATTTTCACCTGAGATTTAGAGCCAAATTACAGGGGGGTAAATGGACTTTAGAAAGATGGCAGCATCATTTTATTTTCACACAGATTACTCTATTAGTAAAGTCTATTGACTTTAGCAATCTTTGTTTTATTGTATGCCAATGGTGACACAATTCTAAAGCAATATTCTCATCAGTGTTCAATCAGCTTTGACATATTTAAATATGCATATTTGTGATATTTACCCCAAGGGCTTTTTTTACCTTTATAAATGGCATTTTCACCCCTAATCTTATTAAATGTATACTTCATTTTTCATTTTAAATTCTTAAATTTGATCAATAAATTTAATTAGGACAATAAGACTCTATAGGACTGTTACCAATCAAATTAAATCATTTACACTAAAAAAATTACAACTGCATAAAATAATGTTGATATTGTTTTAAATATTTTTTTGAAAATACAAACAAGAAGTTTTGGGGGGGAAATTATACTTTCATACATGTTTGAGCCGTGCGTCTCACAGACTCACAGCCACGCCAGCTTGTAAACAGCAGAAAGCTGTATGAATGCAGCCGAATTAAGCACAAAATATGGGACTGATAACCGTATTCTAGTGTAATGTAAATTTTTTAGCCGTAATAGTCCATATTTGTTTTAAAATAAGAATTCAATAATTTCGCTGCCTTCTCGTTGTTTTGAGGTAAGAGGGCCCCGGGATGTTTTCTTTCTTTTCAGATTTCCCTGCATAGAAATTGTTCTGCTGTGGTTTGCCATTTCAGTTTACAGAGCGTGCAGACTTTAGATCAGGCCAGATATTTTTTGTAATAACAGCTGAATATAAACATTGCGACGAATTGACGCATTTCTTGCAAATCGACTAATTTACGTAATTGATTATGTTGACACGTCGTTCCAGCCCTACTTAACTGTATCATACAGTATATTATAAATATAAAAACTCCACATTTTGAATGTTTAGCACAGCATGTTAACGGAGTTTCTTTGTGTGTGCTGCATGGCCACCCTGCTTTCTAAGATATTGGCATCAGGCATAAAAAAAATCAATATCAGTCAACCACTAAACATAGGACAAATATAATACACAATACTCAATGTTATACTTACATTTCTGTAATCGAAGTTTGTTGATAGGATTCTGCAGGCACTGGTTCTAGTGTTATTGTTACCACCTCCATCATCTTGTGTACAAATTTGTTAAACTCGGCCTGTTTTTTAAAAGAGCCTTGAAATAAATATGAGATCATGTTCTCTGTGAGGCCACACTATTGTTTCCCCATCCACCACATTTTCTGAAAAAAAAAAAAAAAAAAAAAAAGAATGATCAGTGCAATCTCGAGGTTTTAACAGCAACAATAAAAGCAATGTCTTTTTCAATGGACATTTATCAGTATATAAAAAAAAAAGGCACAATAACTCTATATGTATACACCAGGGGTTCTCAACTCTGGCCCGCGAGATCCATTTTCCTGCAGAGTTCAGCTCCAGTCCTAATCAAACACACCTGAGCAAGTTAATCAAGGTCTTTAGGATCACTAGAAAGTTACAGGCAGGTGAGTTTGATCAAGGTTGGAGCTAAACTGCAGGAAAATGGATCTCGCGGGTCAGAGTTGAGAACCTCTATACTCTCAGAAAAAGGTACAAAACTGTCACTGGGCCAGTACCCTAAGGTACAAAGCTAAAAGGTACTAATATGTACACTACTAACAGAGAAATGTACTTTTTTCTGAGAGTGTATGATTAGAAGCAAAATTATTTAAATTAGCAGCTCAAAGACTAAACTTATTTCACGAGTTTACCAGTTTTGAGAAATAATGGTAACGTAAACAAATTTCACTTTCTGTCCTTGGAAGGGCTCGATGCCGACGTACGCCTCGATCTGACAGGACAAATGATTACGTTAGGACTCTCCTGGACTTACGGTTAGAACGTTATTAAGTTGGCTTGAGAAAGCCAACTTACTGAAATCCTATTTAAACTTCTTATTATTATTATTCTTTTTATGAGACTAAAATTTCTGACTGCTACTCCTCCTAGAGCTTTAACTCTACAGACTCCAAACTCAGTCCAGATCTTCAGACTGATCTCGCCGGGTGTGCTATATCTTTTCTAACTGATCAGACTTATGATTTTCATAAAAATGAAGATTAAAAATCATAAAAATCCCATAGACTTACATTGACGGAATGTTCAGATGAGCCAAGACTATTCAAACTCCAACTGTCAAAATTCAAATCTAAACACACTGAAGCCCATTAGACTCAATCAGACTTCCCTTCTATGTACTATTTCTATCCCTTTAAACTAATTTAAGCTTCCACTCTATCTAATTCTATTTCTAATCTATCTAAATCATGCTAGCAACATGCTAATCATGCTTTAAACATGCTAGTAAAATGCTAATAATGCTAGAATCATGCTAGCAACATGCTAGTAACTTGCTAATCATGCTAGCAAAATGCTAGTAACATGCTAATCATGCTAGAAACATGCTAATAGCATGCTAATCATGTTAGAAACATGCTAGTGACATGCTAGTAACATGTTAATCATGCTAGAAATATGCTAGTGACATGCTAATAACTAGCTAATCATGCTAACAACATGCTAATTTGCATGCTAATCATGCTAGTGACATGCTAATCATGCTAGAAACATGCTAGCGACATGCTAGTAACATGCTAATCATGCTAGCGACATGCTAGTAACTTGCTAATCATGCTAGAAACATGCTAGCGACATGCTAGTAACTTGCTAATCATGCTAGCAAACATGCTAGTGACATGCTAGTCACATGCTAATCATGCTAACAGCATGCTAATAACATGCTAATCATGCTAGCGACATGCTAATCATGCTAGAAACATGCTAGCGACATGCTAGTAACATGCTAATCATGCTAGAAACATGCTAGTAACATGCTAATCATGCTAGCGACATGCTAGTAACTTGCTAATCATGCTAGACACATGCTAGCGACATGCTAGTAACATGCTAATCATGCTTGCGACATGCTAGTAACTTGCTAATCATGCTAGCAAACATGCTAGTGACATGCTAGTCACATGCTAATCATGTTAACAGCATGCTAATAACATGCTAATCATGCTAGCAACATGCTAATCATGCTAGAAACATGCTAGCGACATGCTAGTAACATGCTAATCATGCTAGAAACATGTTAGCGACATGCTAATAACTTGCTATTCATGCTAGAAACATGCTAGCGACATGCTAGAGACATGCTAATAGCATGCTAATCATGTTAGAAACATGCTAGCGACATGCTAGTAACATGCTAATCATGCTAGAAACATGCTAGCGACATGCTAATAACTTGCTAATCATGCTAACAACATGCTAGTAACATGCTAATCATGTTAGAAACATGCTAGCGACATGCTAGTCACTTGCTAATAATGCTAGAAACATGCTAGCGACATGCTAATCATGTTAAAAAAATGCTAGCGACATGCTAGTTACTTGCTAATCATGTTAGCGACATGCTAGTCACTTGTTAGTCATGCTAGCGACATGCTAGTCACTTGCTAATCATGCTAGCGACATGCTAGTCACTTGCTAATCATGCTAGCAACATGCTAGTCACTTGCTAGTCATGCAAAAAACATGCTAGCAACATGCTAATAACATGCTAATCATGCTTTCAACATGCTAGTAACATGCTAATCATGCTAGAATCATGCTAGCAACATGCTAATCATGCTAGTGACATGCTAGTAACATGCTAATCATGCTAGAAACATGCTAGCGACATGCTAATAGCATGCTAATCATGTTAGAAACATGCTAGCGACATGCTAGTAACATGCTAATCATGCTAGCGACATGCTAGTCACATGCTAATAATGCTAGAGACATGCTAGTAGCATGCTAATCATGTTAGAAACATGCTAGCGACATGCTAGTAACATGCTAATCATGCTAGAAACATGTTAGCGACATGCTAATAACTTGCTATTCATGCTAGAAACATGCTAGCGACATGCTAGAGACATGCTAATAGCATGCTAATCATGTTAGAAACATGCTAGCGACATGCTAGTAACATGCTAATCATGCTAGAAACATGCTAGCGACATGCTAATAACTTGCTAATCATGCTAACAACATGCTAGTAACATGCTAATCATGTTAGAAACATGCTAGCGACATGCTAGTCACATGCTAATTATGCTAGAGACATGCTAGCAGCATGCTAATCATGCTAGAAACATGCTAGCGACATGCTAGTAACATGCTAATCATGCTAGTGAAATGCTAATCATGCTAGAAACATGCTAGCGACATACTAGTCACATGCTAATTATGCTAGAGACATGCTAGCAGCATGCTAATCATGCTAGAAACATGCTAGCGACATGCTAGTAACATGCTAATCATGCTAGTGAAATGCTAATCATGCTAGAAACATGCTAGCGACATACTAGTAACATGCTAATCATGCTAGAAACATGCTAGCGACATGCTAGTCACTTGCGAGTCATGCTAACAACATGCTAGTCACTTGCTAAACCAACCTAGCAACCACCCTGACTACCCTAGCAACCACATAGCAACACCTTAGTGACCAGCCCGGGTACCCTAGCGACTGCATATCTATCATCTGACTCTATCTATCTATCTATCTATCTATCTATCAATCAATCAAACTTAAAACTTTTAAAACTTATAAAACTTAAACTTTTAAAACTTTTAAAACTTAAACTTTTAAAACTTTTAAAACTTAAACTTTTAAAACTTATAAAACTTAAACTTTTAAAACTTATAAAACTTAAACTTTTAAAACTTTTAAAACTTAAACTTATAAAACTTATAAAACTTAAACTTTTAAAACTTAAACTTTTAAAACTTATAAAACTTAAACTTATAAAACTTAAACTTTTAAAACTTATAAAACTTAAACTTTTAAAACTTATAAAACTTAAACTTTTTTAAACTTTTCAAACTTTTTAAAACTTTCTGGTCCGGCTTTCTCAAGCCAACTTAAAGTTTGTTCACAAACTTTTTTATCTAGTTATTATTAAGTTGGCTTGAGAAAGCCAACTTACTGAAATCCTATTTAAACTTCTTATTAAGTTGGCTTGTGAAAGCCAACTTACTGAAATCCTATTTAAACTTATTATTATTATTAAGTTGGCTTGTGAAAGCCAACTTACTGAAATCCTATTTAAACTTATTATTATTATTAAGTTGGCTTGTGAAAGCCAACTTACTGAAATCCTATTTAAACTTATTATTATTATTATTCTTCTGAGACTAAAATTTCTGACTGTATCTCCTCCTAGAGCTTTAACTCTACAAACTCCAAACTCAGTCCAGATCTTCAGACTGATCTCGCCGGGTGT